>VWZU01001430.1:1426412-1479509 GCA_013397095.1 Sterrhoptilus dennistouni
CCCGGGCCGGCCCGGAATGCAGCGAGTGCCATGTTCGGGCAGAGCCGCCCTGGCCGGGAGCCCGGCGCGCCAGGCTCCGCTCGCTGCTGCCTGGACTCGTTCGTCACGCAGGAAAACGCGTGTGTGGAGAGCTGAGGAGAGCTCCGCTCAGGGAGCCGTCCCCGGGCAGCGCAGGGGAGAGCGGGGTCACTGCCCGCCCCTCACGGCCGCGCTCTCCTCAGGGTTCTCCATCGCCATCGGCCAACATCTGTCACCGGCTGTGCCCGCTTCCAGCGCGGTTTTCACATCGCCTCCGTCAGCGGGGCCGTGGCATTCTCCGTGACTCACGAGCAGGCTGAAGACCGTAATTCGGCTCTTTTGGCTGCCTTGCGTGTTTTGGTGTTGGGGCAGCCTCTTTGCTTGCTCAGATGGCTGGAAGGTCTCACCTGCCCTTACCGCAGTGTGATGTTGGTGAGGAAATCTGGCTGTTCCCGTGTGACTGCCAAGCTGTCTGCTCTGCATTGTTTTCTTTTGTGTCTTGCCCTCTATTACAGTTCTGCACAAGTTGCTGTCAACATTTGCTTTGGATGTTACCTAAAAATCCAGCAGACCATGACTCCCTTGGTTCAGACTGTACGTGCAAATTTACGAGCAGCGTTTCCCAGTCCCAGAGATTACCTGTTCTGTAAGAACTGTAGTGAATTCCAGCCACACCATCCCTATTCCTAGAATCTTTACACAACTAGCAATTACTATGCTGAGCAAAAACACTGTATTGGTCACTACTCGAAAATTAGCAGCATGGCCCTACTTCATTGCACCTTCGTTTTTTCTGAAGTTCAGCATTAGTGTCCTTGTAGAGCTGTGAGGAATCTCACATCTTGCTAAAAAGTCGAAGTACAGGAACACTATGAAAGAGTTGCTTTGTCAGTCTAAGCACCACCAACTCTACCAAACACTGCAAGCAATTCAACTGGGGTGGGTAGCACTTAGTGGCATGGTAATCTCTTATGGTGTCTTTTGCACTCTGATATTAGCTTTAGCTCTGTTGTAACTGCCAGGCACATCTTGTGCTCATAATCACTTCAGAATCATACACAAGGATATCCAGTGCCATAAACAGTCCCCGCTGTTCACTAGAATTTACGTTTCTCTATGCTCATGTATTCCAAGTTTCTGCATAGGAGAGACTGGCACTTAAAGTAGTGGCTGCTTCTTCATTTGTGCAACACCTAGCTTCTGGTAATTGCCTTGAGGTTAGGCTGGAATGGGAATTCAAAGTTCTCAGGGAGATGTTCATAGCTCTGGGGCTGAAGAAGCAAAAATGAGAAACTTACGAGTATCGGTGGAGGAGATGACCCTGCTTGTCAGTTCCCAGGGATTTCAGGAAAGTGGTACCTCAGTCTGAGCCAACCACAGCATGACAGCCTGACTTCTAGTGAGCTCAAATATTAGAGCTGAAGTCACTTAAACATTCCCCTACACAGAGGTAAGTTTGCAAGTCGAATATGACACCAGAGCACTCGATTTTTAAACCAAAGATATTGCTTGCAACTCAAGGTACTAGAAAGAGGTTAATTGTGCTTCACGCACTGCCATTTGGGGTGCTGCTTGCTAATTAGTGCAAAATATTGTCCATATAGGAAAAAAATTACTGTTAAAAATAGCCTCCTTTCTTCTCCTTCAATGCCTCATACTTGCATTTTTAATTGTTGAATAGTTGTCATCCATAGTTTATCTTAGCTAGAAGCTGAATAAATACTTTTAAAGCAGTATTAACACACTGCCAGATGACTACATCCTGGAAACGGATTCTCCAGGTTCTGCTTTTCAGGCTTGTGTTGGACTGATGTGCTTTGAGTGACTTTTTTTTTTTTTCCCACTAATGCAGTGCTAAGTATCTGAAAGAGGTGTTGACCTTTTTCCTGCCTTTCCCTTCCGTAATTTGCATGAGGGATGATGATGTGAAGGGAAACGTGTTGTATCCAAGTACTCCCTTCTACTTGGCTAAGTTGACAGCGAAGCTGTTTGAAAGCAAAGTCACTGACAACAGAACTCCTGGTGTGCAAACACAAGACAAGCCATGCCATCCCATGCCAGTTCTTCCTGCTTGTCTTGCCGTGTCCTGGACAGTATCTCTGAAAGTAGCAGAATTCATAAATGAATAAAGGTATCTCTCCCACCTCCCACTACCAGCTGCCATGCAGTGAACATGATTTACCTGTGTATTTGAGATAAGCCTTTTTTTCCAGTAGTTAGAATTCCCTTTTACACGTGAGGAACTTCCAGAGCAAAGTCTGAAAGTGCAGGCTGAGTAGCCATCATGACCAGGAGAGGTTGTATAATGGAAATACAGGCTCAAATATTGATCTTACTGGCATGATGTACATTGGATGGCGACAGCTCAATGTGAAATATTGATTTACAATTTGCAGATATGTAAATGGACCAGGAACAGAAGTGTTGATCTCATTAATTTGTAGTATAACAAGTAGAATAATAAGTTGGGGTTTTTTTACTCACGGTGATTGCATAGCTACAGTTTATGCTTTATCATGTATCTGTCAAGATGATGAACAAGTTCAGTATTTTTGTAGCTAGCAGGGATCAGAGCATGCTCTGTGCAATAAGAAGCTGTAAGTAAAACCAGGCTAACAAGATCTTTGGATTTATCTGAACAGGAATACAGGTGGAAGAAAGGAACCTCATGATTGCCACTGACTCCGAGAAAGAGAAGCCTTCAGACTGAGGGAGCTGCTGATCAATGGGGTAATTGAGTAATTACTTGTCCAACTGTTAAATGGCTTCTGATAAAAATATCTCTTCCTAGACAGGCTGTAGTCTGACTTCTCCCAGAATGGAAATACTGTGCCAAAACTCCTAATAAGAGGAATTTAAGGCACCATCCTCTGTAGGCATCATTGTAATATCAATCTGTTAGTTTGTTGCAATGAAAACCAGCGTACCAATGAAAGACTTTTAGCACAGTAACAAAACTGACACTGTATTTTTCTCCAAGAATCTGTGCAAGAATCCTCCAGATTATTGATTCAGAGTATACAACACTAATGGACCCTTTCTGTACTTACTTTTCAAAAAGAAGTTACATTTACTGCCGTGTCAAAGTAAGTAATACCAATGAGCTGGTGCTGATTGGGAAGCAATTTCATCAATGAAACTGAGGTCAAGTGTAGGCTTGTATGGCAGTGCTGCCATTTCTAGAATTGAATAAATAGCAAGTGTGCTGTAGGACGATTTTACCACTGGACAATTTTGTGAGGGGCAGGATGGAGGAAACAATGAGAAAGAAGATAGTGACATGGACCTTTCCTGTTTCATGGGTTTTTAGAAGTCCATCCAAAGGAGCTGCTATGGCATAATTTCATTAGTCCATTAAAAACCATTGAGCCATAACAAGGTCCTCACACCTTTGTCTCCCTTTTTCTTTCCCTATGCAGAGATCAGAGGGTTCTTTGCTTTTATCCCTAAGAGCCCTGGTATGCTTGTAGAAGGTGTCTCAGATCTGTACAAACCTTTATGTATCCTTGGTAAAGAACCTGACTCACATGCCCCTTCCCACTCCAGCCTTGGGAATGTTTCCTCCTCCCCCTCAAAGCAACATTGGGAGGTTAAGCAAGAGCAGCAGCTTCCCAACCATTCTTAACTCCTTGAGAACTGAAGTCCTTGTTCAGGCTTGCTGAGTCTAGAACAAGGAGCTTGGAAGGAGTTCTGACAAACTTACGAAATCCTGAGGGATCAGAAGACATTTCCTTTTTCTCTTTCCCTGCTTCCATCACTTATTGTTCTTCACTGCCTCTTGCACAAGTCCAAAAATATCCTCAAAACTGAGGCTGCAGTTAGGCTGTGACAATACAAGTGAAAGACTTAGGCATAAACAGCACAGCTTTTTGGGCAGCTAGTTCCATGGTTCATACAGCAAGTGTATGTAGGAGATACTAATGCAAATGTTTGTTTACCACGTTGATCTGCTGGATATACAAACCTGTGGAGATGGCATTCAATAAAAAGGAAGAGTATTGCCTTCCTTTCTTCCCCACTCTTGGGTGCTTTCCTAGAAAATATTCTTTTATTCTATCAATGTTATAATTGCTTTAAGAAAATCAATACCAATTTCTGGCAAAAAGTAGCCAAGGCAAACAGTAGTGCTGCCCCTGGAAATGTTATTACTGTGTCAAACAAAGCTGTTTGCCAGTGCAGTGATCATATTATGAGAACTTCCTAAAAGCAGTGCCTCAGAAAATGGTTATGGATGAGAGTAGCAAAGGCATTGAGTCTAGGGACCTTTCAGTCAGAGAGTATTTTGATGCTGAGGGTATTTGGCTACTGGATCATCTCTTTAGCCCGTTTGCAGAGTTTTTCTGTTTAGTCAAAACTTGGCCAGACAATGGTAAATTAAAAATTAGCTCTGTAACTGGATCTAGCTATTAAAATGCTTTAACATTAGGATTTAACAATCCTAGCTTTGTTTGGAAAAGAAAAGGAAATAAATTGGCAAGGACTAAAGGCAAGCTGCAGCAAAAATAAAAATTGCAGAGCCTCTGAAGTACAGGGCAGTATGTCAAGGGCTTAATACATTACAAATAAACCTGTGTGTTTCTTACCCTCCTGCCAAAACAATTGCAATAGCAACCCAACCCTCCAAATCAAATACTATAGAAGAGAATTTCTAGCCCATCACTCTGCTAGAGACAGGAATACAGGAGACTCAATTGTATTATTACAGAGGGGAAATAAGACCTTGGCTACAGAAAATTTGCTGTTGTTCGAAGTCTGCAGGAGTGTGCAGTTGGAGTGGCAGGACTAGGATTTCATTGTACAAAAAAAATCCAAAAGAAGGTCAAAGTACCCTACAAGAAGACACTATTTTGAGAAGTAGACACTTGAACTGCTTAGAGGAAAAATATATTTTGTCACTTTGGCTATTGACCTTGTAATCCAAAAAAAAAAGCACAAATCTTTAAGTCACTTTAAATCCTTTAGAATTAATTAGAAAATATGGTGTTTGCTTCTCCAAGAGAACTACTCACTCACAATACACTACAAACAACATCACATATTCAGAATGCAAGGAGTTAATACATTTTCATCTGATCTGTAAAGTAAAATAAACTACTTAGCATTTTTATTTCGTATGAGTGGCCAAACAAGAAGACTTACCCATCTGCAGCCAAAGCTGAGTGACAAGCAGCTCCACCAGTGAGGACCCTCTGTTTCTGTATGAATCTGTTCTGCAGAGCACACAGGTAAATAAAAGGGACTCTGAGCCATCAGTGGGATGGTTCTGCTTCCCTCCCCATGGAGCAAACCACAGCACTCCAGCAGAATTCTCACTCAAATAGCAAACCTGATGTGCAGATGCACTTCCCTCCATATAAAGCTGTGCACATGTACATTGTACACGAGCAAATAAATAGACATAGAAATTCAAATCCAGGAACTGGATAATCTGAAAAGAATTTTGGGGCTAGCATATATTCTGGGGACTGGCCCACACTCCAAAGATTCTAATTTTATATAGCATTTGGAAATCCATCTTTGTTTATTATGATGATGTCTCCATGCATGTGTTAGCTCCTTCTAAGTGTGTATTAGAAAAACACAATATTGTTACTCCTGCTGAATTCTTATGTAATTTTAAGTATTTTAATGGCCACTTAACTAAATCCCACAGGAAAGCAGTACAGAAAAGAGAGAAATCAGACTTGCTGAAGTCAGTGGAATATGCATTTACCTCTTCCTGAGAGCATTGGGGTGCTCTGTGAGACATGGACATGAACCAGAGTCTGCCTGCAGATATGCATTCTTTAATCTCATTTACTTAAGTGGATGTTGCCACAGGCAAAATTTGGACCTGTGTGCTCTTAAACTAGAAATTGTTTTTATAGTGATTGCAAGTATTAATACTAAATATGCACAGCATAAGCCCTATCATCAATAAGCTTTTAGTGCATTAAAATTTTAATAAAATACATAAATTTGAAGTAGTAATGATGCTTGCAAATCTTGCATTTTAAATCCTGGTAAGTAAACAGCACATAAGGGTATCAGGAAACAGCAGTGTGTTGTAACTCTTGCAACATTGCTGTGAGTCTCAGACATTTGCTGTTTTCTCAAAGACAGTCATAGAAATATGCGAAAGCCTTTTACCCTCATATTAAAAAAATATTAAGAAAAGTAAGAAAATGTCATCTAAAGGAAGCTAAAAGTTCTTTTCTTGAAACCTATAATTTTTTAATCTTATAAAATACATTGTGGCCTAACACAGTGTTTTTGGATGTTGGCACTTGCCAATACTAAGATGTTACATAAAGGTCTTCATAAAAGAATTTCACAAATCAGCTGAATCTGTATTATAATAGCTGGGATTTCTATATGTATTCTGGTATGGGGATTTTGGGGGAGAAGCAAAGACTAGAGCATTGCAGCAGACTGTGAAGATCTGGTTGATATAAAGGGAGTGAACAAGAGATGCTCATCAGTTTGAACCAAGGGCTGTTAGTGAGTGGAAGGTTTGAGGCTGAGGACTGGGGTGAGTCAGATCAGTCAGTACTGGGTTTGCAGCCCTCCCTTTTCACTCTGGCCCAATTCCCGCTTCCACAGGAAGGAAACACACACAAGTCAGTCAAAAGGAAATCTGAGTGTGCTCCTCCAGGCTGGCCAGTTGACCAGAATTGACATCTGCTCTTCATTAAAGCAATGGATTAGCTGGGCAGTTTGAACAGCCTCACTGGGAGTGATCTCCACAGTGTTAGGATTTCGATCAAGGAGCAGGATTTTGTTAAAGAAAGGAGCAGCATTCTCAATTTTAAGTAAAGATGATTAAAATTGTATTTTTCTTACTTTTAATTTATAAGAAAGTATCATTAGGATGTTCAGGAAGTGGGATGGGATCTGTCCAAATAAATTTTAGATAACTGAAGGTGCATGAAGTACTCCCCTACAAAAGCTGGGGAGAGGAATAGTTATAAGCGCATAATCTCAAGAGTTTCTTCATTCCTCAGATTATAGGTTATAAAAAAATAAATTATCGTATTATCAATATGTGGGGCATAATCTCCTGCTGATGGAAGTCAATTTCTCCTCTGGAAGCAAGTGTTTTTCTGGGAAAATTGTCCTACAAACAGGACAAATCAGCTCATTTCTCACTTCCACAACCTTGTAGGACTGCTGCAGTTTCACTGCAGTGCTGCTCTGCAGGAGGTGGTGGAAGGTAAAGGTCTTGTCCTTAGCAGCCTGTTATGTGCGTGGATGCTGTTGTAGTTACCAGATCAAACAGCCTTTAGCTGTTGTGAAAATACAGACCTGACAACACTTTGTGGGTGCAAATGGTTGTGGGTTTGGTGGGATTTAGCAACATTCTGTCATCAGCACTGAATTGCTTGAGTTCAAAAGCTGTACAAGACTTCTGAATTGTTCCTGAAAGAATATGTGAGGTCTGTTGAGATGAGTCATTTATCCAGTGTGTGTTCTCGTCTGAGCTTCCCCATTAGTCTTATCCATTGATTTTTTTTTATTTTATTTTTAGTTTCTTCATTCAGTTGGAGATGGTGTTGTCCTGGGCATTGACTCTTCAGTTTGTGAACTGAGGTATATTTTTGTATTTTGGCAAGCTTTGTCTGTTTGAAAGCAGTATGAATGGAGTAGAGACTGGATTTTAGTGTGTCAGTTCCTCCCAGTGGAGCTGTTCAGGGCCTGATGCTGCAGTACCTGTTCTGCCTGAGAGGCTGCTGTCACAGTGGGGCACCTCCAGTCATCACCCCAGAGGGGGTTGTTTCGTCTCCCTTTTCACCCACATGTCCTGTTCTCTTAGCCACCAGACCAGCCACCATTCAAGCCCTGTTAGTGGGGGTTAGGAGGGAGCTAATGCTGCCCATTCCGTTCAAAGAAGCTGTGCTGTTAGGTTTTGGTTTTTTGGGTTTTTTTAATTATCTATTTAGAATTAAATGCAGCTGTTCATCACTATGAACAGGTTTGACTCAACCTGGTAAGTGAAGCTTTCCTTTTAAGCCCCAAAAGTGTACATATATGCAAGATCCTAGGGTAGCATTAAGTTTTTCCTTCTCTTTTAGAAGATAGGCCATGTCTCTTACATGAGACAAGCAGAATTTTTCTAATCATGCATTACAGAGACAGTACTGAAGTTCAAAAAGATATGGAGTATTTGAGAACTTTGAGCCTTTGTTACTGAATTCCTCTGTATGAACAACAGCAAACTGTTTATTCTCCTTTAATTGAAAGCCTATTCCATAAACTCTTAAATTACAGTAGAAAAAAATGTTTCTGAATCTTCTCTCATATTCCTTTATTATGCACAAACTTACTGCCACCATAGTGACTTACTGCCCCAGTTTATCAATACCTTCCCAAAACAACATGGAACAATCCTCATTTAATTTCAAGAGTATATATTCATTTCCTCTTGTGTTAAATCTGGAGTCTCTGTCCAACTCTCAGGGTTGCATGCATTGGTTGCTGACTGATTGTCCCAGTAACAGGTGAGGAGCAAAGCGAGTCAGAGCTGCTGGGGCAGCTCAGATGAATGTCCTGGCACTGGCTCTGGGGATGCCCAAACATCTCCCTACCTTGCTGGCTCCACCAGGTGCTGAGTTGGTCCTCACAGCAGCATAAACAAGGGGTGAAAAGGAACTGCAGCCCTGGAACAGCAGACAGTGGGGCCACTGAAGGTACACAACACTACTCATTTCCTCCAGTGAGGCTGTTCTCTAAGCAAGGAACTTCTACTTATTAGGACAGCCATCAGCATTTTAAAAATCAGCTTCATCTTTGGAGTTAGCTGCACTTAGTGTGTGCTTCAGGTACAGACTTAATTCAAACATGCACAGCAAGGACTCCTCTCTTTTTTGCAAACCACAATGTTCTGCACAGTGTCAGTTTAATGTCTTCAGTCCAAAGCATGCTAGTTGTGTGCCAACAAAGTGCACTTGCAAATCACTGCTAACACCTTAAGACAAAAATTACTTCAATGCCCCCACTAAGTTAAAAATATAACACTTATATTTTAAAAAAATTAAACAGTTTTTTACCCATAAAGGAGAGTCCAGCTATGAGTGAGTGTTGTGAAGTTCTGAACCCATATTCATGTTCATGTTGACTGCCATAAACTGCTCATTGCATTCTATGCAGGATGATTCACTTTTTCCAGCTACTTCAGTGTTGTACATATGGAATCTGTTGTATATTGTCAGACAGTGCTGCACTATGCTTCACCCCCTTGTGTATATAAACCATTCTGAGTAGTTCAGCCATTCCTGTAACATCCTTTTTTCTGCAGTGTTCCTCTCAGGAGAGAGAAGGCAAAGCTTTTTGATACTTTTTTTTGCAATCTAAGCAATCTTTTTGCAATCTAATAATATATTTAACTTTATCGTAACAGCTACTCCAAGGACACAGGACAATTGATGCTATGTTAACTTGGACAGTTTGACTTCAAAGCACTTAGCTTGTGATCCTAAAATTGTTCCCTTTTGAGATTGTGTGTTCTGTTTTGGGTTTTCTTAGATACAACAAGATCATCTTTGATCTTTTTAATCCCCTGCAAGTTTTGACCGTCACATTTGTAGAAGATAAAAGCATCTTCCTGTGGTGTAAGGTCTTCTCATCTGCCTTAACCTTTCAGTGCTTGGCAAATGGGATGAAAGCTTTCATTTGCATCCAAACAAAAGTTTAAAGCAATCGACTGTCAATAAAGCTGCTGGCAGCTGTTCCAAAATCCTCACGACAGTTTATAGATAGCCAAGGCTGATTGGCACTGCTGCTGAATTCCTGAGGAGGGTGGAATTGCAACCAGATCCAGTGGGTGTGTTGTGAGGAACGAGGGGCCCACGTGGATGTGCATCTTCTCATTTCTTCTGACATCTAACCCAGGACTACAGTAAGCTCTCATTTTTTTGTTCAAACCTTTGGATGCTGCAGTTTGTTAGGCACCTTTTTTTTTTTTTTTTTTTTTTTTGGGTCTGTGCTGGAAGCAATAGCAGCATCACCTCTCAGACTAAGCCTGGTTTTCAAACTCTGTGTAACTAGCTTTTGCAGCCTCCTTCCTTTGGTTATGTTTGTAACAGACAAAACACTCCAACTTCTTGTAGCTGTGTCCAAACAGGGAACTCACAAATATATGCCATAAATTAAGGCATAGCATAATGAAACAACTCTTAAAATGTTGAATCACTTGTGCTGAAAACATTGAAGACCAGGGCTGGAGAGTCATTCCCTCACCCTCCTCCCTCCCATGACCTAAAACCAGCCTGACAGGTGGGAAACAGGCTTTCTGGTGTGGTTTCTTTGACTGCTTTGATAGTGCCTGCAGCCCTGCCAGGTGCAGGGCGTGGCTGCATGGGAGCTGAACTGCCTTGTGCTGAGTTGTTTATCTTTGCTGGGAAACCCGCCTTTACCAACCTGTGGTAAGGAACTTTGGCCTTAGACATTTTGCTCAAAGAAGACCACCTGTGGTGAAAGGAGTCCCACCTGCTACAGTGGAGGTGTATCAGTTAATACGGAATAATTAAACCCATAATGAAAAAATAAGGATCCATCCCTTTGGAATGTACCTTTTTTGTTGTTTTGTTTTGTTCTTTCCTAATAGCTAAGTGTAAATGTTATGGGCTCCAGTAGCATGTGAGTGAATACTCTCCACCCTTCCAAAAGCAGAATTGTAACTTTGTAAATTTCCTATACTTCCTGCTGTTTTCTGCACTTTTAGAATATGTAGTGATGTGAGGTTTGGAAGGTATTTTGTGTATGTCTAAAAAGTCCCACAGTGCTAAGACTAGCCTTGAAGGCCACATTTGCCAGGCCCATGACCAGCTGGAAAACAATACCACTGTATTAAATCCTATACTAGAGTATTGCAGGACGTTTACTGTTAAACATTTGCATGTCAGTAGATATTTGGATGCAAAATTTTTATTTCATAAACAAATTCAGTTTCAATATAAACAGCCTTCCAGGTTTTGTTGTGTTAATGGGCCTGAGGACATCGATACCAGCCCTGAGGAGGAAGACGTGGGGGTGTTGGTGGAAGAGGAGCTCTGCCTGACCAAGCAATGTGTGATCACAGCCCAGAGTGACAAATGTGTCCTGGGCTGCAGCAGGAGGGGACTGTGCCCTCTGCTCCTCTCTCCTGCAGAGCTGCCTCCAGCTCTGGGCCACGAACACAAGGAGGATGTGGAGCTGTGGTAGCAAGTCCAGAGGAGGCCATGAAGATGCTTGGAAGGCTGGAGCACCTCTGCTCTAGAGACAGGCTGGGAGAGCTGGGGGTGCTCAGTCTCAAGTAGAGAAGATTCTGAGGAGAACTCAGACCTCCTCCAGTGGCTAAAGGGGCTCCAAGAGGCCGGAGAGGGACTTTTGGCAAGGGCATGCAGTGATAGGACAAGGGGTAATGGCTTTAAACTTAAAGAGGGAAGGGTTAGATTTAAATGTAGGGAAAATATTCTTCCCTATGAAGGTGGTGAGGCACTGGCACAGGTTGCCCAGAGAAGTTGTGGCTGTCCCATCCCTGGAGTTGTTCTTGGAGCAACCTGGTCTAATGGAAGGTGATCTTTTGGTGGAAAGATGATTTTTAAGGTGTCTCCAAACCCAAACCATTCTATGACATTTTTTTGTCTTCTCTGTGTTATTTGTGTTCCGTCTCCCCCTCAGTTTCTTATTTCATCTTGCATGGAAAGTTAGGAATACATTAGAATAAAAGTTTTCATTTCAGAAAAGGGAAAGAAATCTCGTTTTTCTTTTCAGAAACATGGGGAAAGCAGCCTTATAAGTTCATCCAAAGACATATAAAACACTCCTATAAATTACTTTTTATAGTGTGAGGAACTGCAGGAGCCTGTTTCTTTTGAAATCTTGCAGAATGCAGTATTGCCTTTCAGATCTTGATCTTGCAGTGGAATACTAATGTGAACTCTTCTGGGGAATTTTCCTAATGGCTTTACCTAAAATGACTGCTTTACATAGAATACATAAGGGAAAATACTGAGTTGTCAAAATTCAAATAATTTTGTGGGAACAAATAATTTTCTTGAGGTTTTTGACAGGGAAGCAGCTTCTCAGTTGAATGAGAAATCCACTGCATGTGCCCCTGTCCACTGAATTTGGCTGTCTTTAAGTCTCTGCTTGCAGTTCTGCTGGCAGCCTTGCTTGGTAACTAATGTCTGTCAGATTTTATTCTCACCTACTGAGGTTGTTTCATTTCTTATCTGTGCTAGAAATGCTTCAGGACAGAACTGAGGCTGTTTGTAGTCTGCTTAAGCAACTCCACTGGTTCAGATTCCTGCCCTGCTGTTCCCAGCCTGTGCCAGGTATCTGCCCTGGGAAGTGTTTGCCAATCATCTGGGAATTGTATAGAGACAGGTGAGGGTAAGGCTTCTGTTCTGAACTGATCCACCCAATTCTCATTGATTGCATCCTTCCTCTGAGCAGCCTGTCTCTGAGGATGTTTTTCCTCCAGGCTGGATCAGCATATACATGTTTTGTTATCTTTCCTGTCTTCTATTAAAAGGAAAAAAAAAAAAAAAAAAAAAGCTTGGTGACACCCCTGCTCCATCTGCATGGAGAACAAGGCACTCAAATCATGTGGTGTGGGACCATTTTCCTCTCTGCAAGGAGCATGGTACCACCACCCCTCCAGTCTCAGGCAGTTTAGTAAGATGCTGTAGCAGGATGCTGTCAGTACATTCCTGTCCTTTTGGACTGCATCCCAGCATCAGAGGCTTGAATATTCAAGCCTTTTCATACAGTGCTAGTTTTCAAGTTCACAAAGGTAGTAGCTAATACTACTTTTTAAATTTTTTTTAATTGAAGTCACATGGTAAAATATGTTCATTAATTTGGGACCGCCTGATACTTTCTGGCCTTTCAAGAAAGATTCAATGTCTTGGAACCATTTGACTTCCCTTGAGGAGGACTTTGCCAGTGTGCTGGTTTATGCATTTCAACGTTTCCATTTTGCAGTTTTTCCAGAAGATGCTGATTTTTTTTCCCCTTTTCTTAGATGAAAAGAAGTCTGACACTTGAAATTAAACCAAAGCAAAGGAATTTGAAAAACTGACTGGAGCAGCAATGTTTGCTTTCAGTTTGTTGCTTCCTGTTCTGATCATGAGATTTGATTAAAACTTGATTTAAAGATAACAGCAACCCCACAAATCAATGTATGGTGTAATAATGTCTGCTAACACTTCTTTTGAAGAAGGGATGATTATAAACTCTGTCTTTTAGGGTTTTTTAGTACAGAGGAGACATTTCAGTTGCCAAGATCATAGTTCTTGTTCTACTTTTTCTCTTTTCCTGTTTTGGATCAAGCAAAGAATGAGTCTGTAACATGTAGTTCTCACTGAAATTCACAGACTAAGGGTTCATTTTTTCTGGGAAAAAGATGGTATTGGTCTGAAGGTATTGGTCTGAAAGAAAAAAAAATATTCTGCTGTACTGAGACTGATTATATTGAAAAAACAGCTTCAAGTAAAGAGACCTATTTTATTATTATTTGAATTTTAAAACTCCATTGATTTGTTTAGTAAGATTCTCCTACTGCACAACTTAGTAATCAGAGAAGGCTTGTGAGGAGACTTTAAAGAAATGCTAATATTTATCACAGAAGAATGAGAATTCTACAAAATGGTTGGTTTAGGTTGGGAGGTTTTTTCCCCATAAGTCATAGGAATCTTTCTTGTAAGATTTTTTTTTAAAATGTATTTGTGTTTTGTGATTCTCAGCAAGTCAGAAATATAAGCCCCTAAAGGCATGTGAATAGGATTAAACCCAACACTTACTGTTGTCTAGGTGTATGAGTCAATAGAGATCAATAATTTTTCTGTCTTAGTACTTTCTTTGACAGTGGATATTAAAATTCTGAAACTTAGAATGAAAGATGAATTTGGCCATAACAGATTCTGCTTTCAGAAACGCTGTATTTCTGCAAGGCGTGTTCAGACTTCTAAAATTCAGTTGGCCTTGCTTGCTTTAGGAAACACTCTCCTCAGCTCTGCCCATCTTTAATCACTGATTAGATGTTTAGTTCACAGTCTTGAATTGTTGCACTTTATTGCCTTCTGGCTGCAAATCAAACATTTTATAGTGATAACCACCATCAACTCTTTATCAAGCTTTATGCATGTAGTGAAACACTGCTTTTGTTGTTGTTGTTGGTTGGGGCTTTTTAAGTGGCAGAGAACAGGACTGGGCTCCTGTTTGTGTTGCAAAGGCAAAGTTTGATTGTTTGTGTGACTCTTGAAGGACTGGCTTGGACAACAGGTGTGGAATTCCTGCAGGCAGGAATAGCATTAGCATTAAGACTCCTACTGGTTGGTTTCTAGATAATAATTACATAGCAAAAGTTGTCTGTATTGCAGGAGAACAAAGAATGCTTCCTTGCTCTTTGCCAAAGCTCCCCTAAAATAACTCCCTCAAACTTAAAACAGACATTTGTTCAAAAATTAGGCTTAATTTGAGCCCACAGCAAAGAAACTTAAGCCATGTGTAGCAGTGCCACCTAGTGTAGACTATTACTCCTTGGTTTTCCACAATTTCACTGGTTTTGTATCTTGAATCTATAATGTTCATGAAAATAAACATTACCTCTGCATTGTAGAAAATGCTTTAAAGGTGAGTCACTTGAAATGTGGGCCAGAATATCTTCTTACATGAGACAAGCACTTATCTGATGGCTTTTTCATTCCTCTTTGCTGAGTTAATGACAAAAATAGTTTGAAGTTATTCATGCACAACAAATTATTTTATTTATGTCATGTTTAGCTTTTAAAATGAGATGGACAGGTAGGATAGAGCAGGAACTGCATACTACTCTTGCTCAGGAAATATCAGCTTGACATTGTGGTTTTTTCATTGAGCATTGATAATACTGTAAAATTATTCATGGAATAAAGTAGCACTTATGACAAAAACTGGTAAAATATGTTTGTCAATCTACATGACAGACTTGATTTGGGAAGTGGAAGAATAGAAATGAGGATTACATTACAGATTCAAGCAGTAAATGGTTTATCCTGTGTGAGAATTCTGAAAAGAAATGGACTTAAACTTGCTGTGGGTCTTGGCAAATTGTTGTCATTTATAACTCTCAGCCTAATGGCTGTTATTGCTGTTGAGTTTTGGCTCCTCAGAATAGTCCTCACAAGTCTGAACCTTTGTTATGACAAATAAACAAAGACGTGCAGTGGGTTTTTACTTTCACTATAATCCCTCTAAACATAGACTAATGAAATCTAAAGAAGTTTTTCTGGATTTTCACTGGGCTTAGGAAAACAGACATTTAGTTCTGTGCACCTCTAACCTAGAGGAAGTTCATCACTGCAGCTGGAGCTGCTGGGAATTGCATGTTTTTTCTGGATTCCCAAAGGAAACACTGTCAGCCAAAGTTAGAAATGGCAGGAGGACAGAAAGCAAAAGGCACAACGGCTGGATTTATACTGACATAGTATTTACTCTGCTTTGGCTTCCAAATTAGCTGCTGAAGCTCTTTTCCAGTTAAGAATTGTTTATCTAGTGCTGTCTAGCTTAATACACAGAGACACTTCTGAGGCCACCCAGGGAATGTGAAAAGCCCTGTCTGGAGTTCAGGTGTGCCCTCTTTGACTGCTGATCCCAGACATGGGAAGGGGAGAAGACCAGCAGGATCCTTGAAGGAAAGATTTATATGGAAGGGCTGTTACTGAGAGGATAATTTATAGTGTATTGATACTCAGTGACTTGGGATGTTGTGCTATACAAACAGCACACTACTCAAAGATCTCTTCAGATAATGATGCCTTGGAGTCCTTTCATTGAGGGGAAAATGAGATTGTGACTGCTCCAGTGCCAAGGTCCCATATCACTGACAGGGCATGGTGCAAATAAAGTGAGCAGTTATAACCAACAGGCATAGGCATATCTCGTGTTTCTCAAGAAAATCATATCATGACTCAAAAATTTGGGCACCCACTAGACTGTCCTAGTGGATATTAGGCAAATCTCTTCACAGTATTTCTCTACCAACTAAGGTTTTCTATTCTTTTTGTTGGTTGGACCAAAGTGCAATAGAAACAAAGCTCCAAATTATATCATGAACATTCTAGCTCCAGAACTTTGAGCTGCATAACACTCAAAGGGGATTAATGTTTTGGCTGTTATCAGTGAAGGTCATGGACAGTGTTTCTGACTAGGATGAGCTTGGTATTTCAATTACATCATTGTAAGAGGTTTATATTATTAGCTATAGTTCAGTCTATTACTATATAATATTGTCCTACATATGTATCATTTTGGAAGCTCTGGAGGGGAAGGGCACTCAGGTAGCTCTAAGTTTATGATAGCATAAGGGTTTTTTTAAAGTACACAACATATCTTAAGGCATCCATGGCCCTGTAGCTGGTGATTCTGAGCAAATGTTGTCAATGGCAGGAACATTTCAGACTGTTTCTTGGCACCAATCAACTACTGATGGCTTTGCAAACCAAGGTTGTTGAGTGGAATCTGAAGTATTTTGGAAGAAGCAACACCTTTGCTGCTAATAATTGTGAGTTATCTTACTCTGATTTTACTTACTAATCTAGTGGGGGAGTCATGGCTTGTACAGAAAAGCAGGTGGTCTGATCTAGTTCTCCCCATTCTTATCTGTTAATGTGCTTCTGTGAGCTGTGGTTTCTATCACCAAGTGATAGAGGAACGTTTCAGGGGACTCTCTTAAAATGTTGGTGTTGCATCACAGACACCTTTTCTGTTTTTCTCCCCTGGGTTACGCAATAAAAAGTTTTGAAAGTGCAGCAGAGGGGGAGATATTAATGGCAATGTCTTCCAAACTCTGTATTAGCCAACCTGGTTTGTTTTGGTGCTGCAGTCTGCATTAGGTCCTTCTGCAGACCCCTCCAGGGCATTCTTCTGCCACAGCCAGCAAACCCAGCGAGCTTTGGAAGGGGATTGCTTGAAACCCCTTCTCAGAGCTTTGCTTTAGGAGCAACCACATCAAATGGCAAACATACTCACAACGGTTGGTTTAGATGCAGGGCAGATCTGGGATGCCACACTGACAAACACAATCAGAGGTATGTGTTTTGCCCAGGGAGAATCAAAACAAAACTAAACTGCGAGGGCAAGTTAGGCAGCCTTCCAAGGGAGTCCAGGATAATGACTGGTGTGTTAGGTATCTCCCTGGACTTGCATCACCAGCAGCAGAACATACAAGCTGCTCTGAGGTGCTGTTGTGCTGAGGGCTCAGTGAGGATTTCACCTGGTGGGGTATAACTACAGTGTTTGGTTTATTATTTTGCAATATTAAAAAGCCTTCATGGGAACCTAGCAGGAACCTTATGATTTGAAAGGTTACCAGGTTGTCAGGTGTTCTTGAAAGCTGGAAAAGAGGTTTTTCACTTTCTTCCTTTCCTTCTTCCTTTCTGCTGTTTTGAGTGAAAGCAAAATACTGATGTAGTTTTATCAGCAGTTGTAGGGTTTGACTATTCTTAAGGATTTTAAAGGGAAAGTTCAGATAATGTGCAGACATGAAGGTGATAGAGCTAAATTGGAGTGGAGCTGAATCTTTGAGGCAGTGACAGGCATTAAACAGGGAACCTGTAGGGAGCTGGAACTTGGCCACAAGCAGTTTGAGTGGCAGCGTCTGAAAAGAGAGGCCATCCTTCCCAAGGAAGGGAACAGTTTAATTCTGACTACAAATGAAGTAAAACTGTAGGAAAATTAATTAGCAACTGTTAGCAGCTGTACGTGAATATTTCACACGCAAATCAGAATCTGGTCACTTTTAAGAAACTTCCCCTCATGGTCCTCGGAAAATCAGCATTAAGCAGAGCTGTTAATGCCCAAAAATCGAAGTGAATGGTCCTATGAGGCTACACTCATGTATTGATTTTATCATTTTATGAACTTTCAGCTGTTCATTAATGTTACACGTTTCTCTCTCCCAAATGCGTATAACTCTGTTCTGCTCTTGTCTGAACCAGTTTTTTGCCTTTTGAAAATCTCATTCATTAACTTACATATTCCAATTAAGGAAATAAAAGTTTTGGCAGACTTCTCTTTGTTCCAATTCAAATATTAAGGGAAGCAGTGAGAAAGCCAGTAGATCACACTGGGCAGGAAAGCAACTGCAATGGATAGTCTCAGACTAATGCCCTGCTTAAAATCCTTGTGGTTTCCTGTATGAAACTGGGAAGGGGGATTTTCTGGAAGAAAATTGCCTGCTATTTAAAAATTCATTCTGCAAACAGCAGTTTTCTTTGTCTGAAAGCTTTACTGCATTTTGATGGTGATAGTGAAGGTCATTGTTGTTCAGTCCCTGCCATATCTTATTCTGTTGTAATATAAAAACCCAAAGCTTCTCTAGTTGTTAATAAATTAGTATAGACACAAAACTCCTTGTATTTTATAAAGAACTTAAGATTTCATATCGAATAAGGCTGGAAAACATTTTAAGCTGAAAACCAGATTTTTGCTCTCCCACTTGTGAACAGCAGAAATACAATAGAAGAACTAGACTAATATGTTCAACAAATGACAAATATTCCTTGCCTATCACAGTAGAATTGGGCATAAACAAAAGGAGGCAGTGCCATTACCTAGAATGCACCCCTTTCATCTGACCACATTTGGGTTTTTTCTCCTCCTGCTGATGCTTTGATAAAAATGGTTATAATAAGACCTCATGCTGACTTCAGAGGGAGCTGCCACAATCCATGTCCTTGGCTGATCTCCTGTTGCCGCAGCTGGGCTGTAACCTGAACAATTTGACAGTTTAATTTTTTCAAGTGAGCCCAGCTATGGCATTGATGTTAGAACTTAACTTTATTAGTTTTTTTTTATTGGTTCAAGTATCAGTATTGCCTCAACATCGACATAAAAGAGCAGAATAAGGTGCAGTGGGCAATTCCTCCCTCTGAGTTGGCATTACTTGCTTTCTATGATATCACAGTTGACTTTATACTGCCTAACTTGGGCACAGCTGTGCTTTGATTTTTTTTTTTTTCCTTATGGCATTACCATATCCTTAGTCACAGCATCTTAATTTAAAATGCTGCTGTGCATTCCAGTTGGGTGGAATTTAACGTTTAGATTTTTAGCTAAACTTAACATCCCTAGAGGCTTTCGAGTTTGAAGGGTTTTTTAAAAGTTAAAGAATTACAATGCCAGTCAAGCAGTATTTTCCCAGGCTGTCTGCTGCTGATGCAAAGTGAAATACTCAGTTTGTTGATAGCATAGGGTAATACCCTGTTCAAGGAATTGCCCAATTCAATGGCAGAAACTGAGGAGCACCTTGATTATTAGTTAGTTTTGTTATGGAAACTATTTGAAATCTTGGCTGCTACTCCAAGGAACTACTTAATAAAAATAAGTATGAATCAAACAACAACACCCCTGCCAAACCCCCACCACTCTCACCCAGAGAAACACAGTTGTGATACTGAGAGTGTGGACAGGGTGGATGCATTCTGACTGCTCTGTCCTGAATGGGTCACAGAACTGTACTTCCACTTCTTTTTAGTTAGACAAGCACAGTTGTGTTTATTATTCTGAGTATAGAAGTCAACACACTTGACATTTCTGGAAAACATTCAAGGATTTGTATTCCGTGCAAAAGGGTTTAAAACAGAATGTGCTGCTTGTTAAAAACAGCCTATCCCAGCTCCTTCTCCAGCCAGCACTCCAGAGCAGGGCAAGCCAAGCCAGTATTGCTGAGAGAGGAAAAAAAGAGGGGGAGAAATCTAAATAACAGAAATACATCTGCACCATTGTCACATGATACCACTGAGAAACATCTGTGGATAAAGCAGAGTTCAACAGAGAGTCTTCATGATTAGAAATCAATCCCTCTGTGAAGGTTACTTTCCAGTGTGTCAGGTAATGATACACAGAGTCCAGGCACTGAATAGTGCAGCAGGGCAGGAAGTATCTCCCACTGTTTATTCTGATGTTTTAGTCATAAGTGCAGCCTTCTGTCAGTTGAAGTTTTTCTGGAAAAGTGCCACTTTGACCAAGCAGTCATAAGTAGAGTAAAAGAAGAAAAATAGCAAATAATGGGAGAAGTCACATAATCTCATATTCCCACACAAGAATTTGGTCTGTTTCACATGCCTTGACAATGTATTTATGCTACTAGAGGTGGGTAAATGCGGCTTATGAGTCCTTCCATCATTGGTGGGAAGCTGTGGCAGTTCTCAGGTTTTAACCCAGTTGCTTGCTTGCCTCTCCTCTCACAGATAGAGAGCATTTCTGTGGGAAGTTAATTTTAATTTTGATAACTTTCTGCCACAGTGCCAGTGAGTCATGAAATCAATGCCATTAGCATTTACTGGAAACATGAGCAAGTACAGGGATGGAAGTATACTGGAGCATTGATGAAGTCAGCGATTTTCATATCTTTTGGAGTTTTATCTTGCATTGTTAAAAACACAGGCAAGATGTGTTGGGTGGGGGAGTTCTCTTTATAACATGTCAGAAATCTTACAACACGTGATGCTGTCTAAGTTTGCAGAAGCAAGCAAGCCTGTGTAGAAATGTGTGTTATAAATGAGATTTCCATAAATCACAAATAAGATGTGTATGCTTGTTAATAACGAAAATTAATCAAGTAAAGGTGACTAATGTAGCAGCATGCTTTCCCAAGGCACTGAATGCTCTCATTTGCCTTTTTAAGTGTCTCGAGGAGAGCAGCAGGAAGATCTTCTGAATGTTAGGTAAATCTAGAATGGACTAGAGCAGAAAAGTAACTTAAGGGGTTTTTAATTCTTTTACATTGCAATACATCTGGACAATGTGCCTAGGTAAGTTTGGGAATTTTCACAGTTCTTCTGTTCTGAATTTTTTAGTTTGTAAAGTTCCTAGAACACAAGTTTCTTTGAGCTCTGCAGTTTAAAATGCAAGTAGCTCATGGCTTTTAAGAACATATATGAAATGCTGTAATAAAATCTGTCTGTCTTCATGTGTGCTTAAGGAAATAAGAGCAAAGTAACTGAGGTTTTGAACTTGGATTCCTGTTACTGTTTATTGTTGTAAGTTGACCAGCCAGTGAATAGTTTAAGTTCATTATGCTCATGTATGGGATGTCTTGAGAAACTCTTGATGTGTTTCAAAGGAGGGCCTGAGTAATGCTACAATTTCATCATCATTTTTCAAGAGGGGGTCGGTGGCAAAGAGCTATAAAAAAATATTGGTGGCCTGTTGTAGAACCTGAATGCATTCAGTTTCCAACAGCACTGCTAATGCTGGATCTCAATCCATATTTATTTCATGGCAATGATGGGCTGGTTATTCAGAATGCTCAGACTGGGCCAGTTGAGATCATTAAGAGATTTCAATAAGTTAACATGTAACCAATGATCCATGTTCAATGTGGTCTAAGAAATGGAGGGAAATAAAATAAATTAGGAGTAACTAGTCTCCATTGCAGAGCAGCCTTGAGAATCAAACTAGAATTTGGCATCGGGGACTGGTTTTTTTTGTTGTTGTTTGGCAATTTGTTGGGTTTTGATGGGTTTTTTTAGGGGGATGGTTCCATGGACACCATGGACACCATGTGGATGTGCTGTGATCCAGCAGTTGTCTAACCAGGCATCCCCACTAAAGAAGTTTCAGACAAGTCTTTCCTGCTTTCCAACCTGGTGAAAGAATTTTGTCTTTTTAGCATTATCTCCTGTTTGGACAGCCCCCACTTTCCTGCATAAGCAGAAATATGGAAGCTTATAATACTCCCCATGGGAAATGTCTCCAGAAGTGCCACAGTTGCTACCAAAACATTTAAATTTTTTATCTGACTTAAACAGGAAATTTAAATATGATTAATTTTATATTATTCAATGGAAAGAGGCTGTGATGGAAGTAAATGTAGTTTAAAATAAATGCAGTTGCTCCCAAAAATTACCCAGATATTGTATTGTCTGTGCAAATACAGAGTCCAGGTCGTGTGACAGCATCTTAGAATATATTACTTCTATCACACCCACCATGCTTTTTTCTTCTTTTAAAAAAGATTTCTAAATTTCCCCAACTGCTTCCATATGTTATTTTTACTTTTAAGCACTCAAAATAAAAAAAATTAGTTTTAACACAACACTTAAATCTAGGAGCTGAAAGGAATGGGTTGGTTTGGTTTCATCAACACAGTAAATTACTTTTTCATTTCTGTATTTCTTTACTTAACTTGCAAATTTTGTCTCTCAAGTAGAATTTTATCATTTGAATAGTGGAATCAAGTCAACACATTTAATATACCATAACTTCTTCCATATGACATGTGGTTTAATGAACTACTTAGTGATTACTCATTTCTCTGACGTATTATTTTGACTCTCTGTTGCTGTTGTTGAGAAAGAAGAAAGAAAGCAGCAGTGGTTTGGATACCAAAGCCTTCAGGGAATAGTGAGTAGAGGATGTGCAAGGGTATCCAAGTAGGAACTGAGAGTGGAGGCCAGAGAAAAAGCTCCAAAAGCAACTGAACTTGTAACTGAGAACATAATAAACCCTGAAATAAATCACTGTGGGCTTGGTACTTAAATGGGTCTCCGAACTGCAGTTTTAAAAAACTTATTGCTTTAGACATAGATATATCAATCTTTGTGATTGCATTGACAAAATAACTGAGACATTCATAAGCTGCATGTTGTAAAAGAAAAGTCAAGCAGTTGCCAATGAGAATAAATTGCAGTGCAGTGAGATAAAACCCCTAAAGTCAGCACTCCCTCTCATGGAGATTAATTAGTTGCCATTAAAAACATCAGAGAACAATGTGCATGGGCTCACTTAGGTGTTCAGGGCATGTGGGAGGATTAGTGGCATACATTAAGTGTAATCATTTTCATTGAGCAAGCAGGAATGTTCTTTTGCTTATCAGAACAGTGATCCACCCCTTCTTTACACACTTTCCCTTCATGGACACTTCAGCTGTTTCTTCCATGAGTCCTGTTCCACCTCCGCTGAGGAAATGATGAGTCTTGCTGTTGTCTGTCTCCTAGCATGGAGATGGAGCAGACAATTCTCATATTACAGCTGGTAGCTAAATTGCTTCACAAATATAATTTTAAAATCCACCCACTAGTGTGCATCCAGTGCATTTGGACCATCCAAGGTGGAAACTGCTATGTTTCGGGTTAGAATCGGGTTAGATTTTTAGTATGTAACTGAAGATTTTTTTAATGGTTAGAAGATCAGTAGATCAAATTATTAATTAGTCTTTCTGTCTCTTGACAGGTTCATTCAGTGTAAAGCAGTATTGAACCTGTTTATGCAGATACTTAGGTAAGAAAATAGAAATTATAAATACTTTAAAACTTAGATCTATGTTCTCCTTCATTAATAAACCAATAGCTTTAGATTTACTCTTCTGCCAAGTGATATGACTTGTACCAAGGATTTATGTGTTTTCTGCACTCTACATCTGTATGGATACAAAATCAAGTTTTCATGTTCAAATGGAAGCACTATGAAAACTTAGGTAAAGTTTGTCTTCCATGAACTCGTGATTCCAAGCAACACTTGGATTTTGGTTGGTATTCTCTCTGTTGATTCCCCTTGAATACAAATTATAATCTGCACAGGGCTGGTCTAAGGGCTGCAGTGTTCAAAGCTCCAGTGGTGGCTGCATTCTGCTGGAATTAGGGAGCTGCCAGCCATCGTGGGGAATGCTAACACAAGGAGGGAAGTGACTTTTCCAGGTACAGACTTAACCTGTGGATAAGGAAAAAGCAACTGGTTGTGTAGCTTTCAATGACAAATCAAAATTTATTTCTATCACTTTCAAAAATAAGCTTTATTTTTAAAAGCAGACCTATCTCCATATTCTAATAAAAATTGATAATGCTACTTTAGGTCACTGGAATATGCTATCTTAACTTCAGTTCATTTAATATAAGATGGCCCTTGAAGAATAGAATAGAATAGAATAGAATAGAATAGAATAGAATAGAATAGAATAGAATAGAATAGAATAGAATAGAACAGAATAGAATACACTTCAATATTATTTAGTGTTAGCAGGGAATAGTAAATATTGTGGCTGTGTATGCTGTATTGCTGAATTCTAAATGGCTTTACTTCCTTTTTTAATTTTGTTTGTGTTGTTCTCGACTTAGCTACTGTTATCTTTGTTGAATAAAACAGTCCCTTATTATGAGAACATTAGTAATGGCTTTTAGATGAATGGGGGGAAAAAACAGATGTACAAAATATTACCAAAGAGCTGTAAATATTTCATGAAAGGAAGAGAAGGTTCAAGTGGAGTAGTTAATGAACCAAGCCACGATAGCATTAAAAATACAGAGCTGTGAATGTTCCAGTGTGACAGCAAAATGTTTGGCTTGTGGCAGTGCCAGTAGTGGATGTAGAACAGCAAAGTGGGAGTGAAACCAATGGCAAAAGGCACAGCAGTGATCTTTGACTTGCTGGATGGGGGGACTTTTTGATCAAGAGAAAAATAAAAATCTATCACTGAATGAAGCACACTCATTTTTATGGGATTAGAGATATGGATGGAAAGTACTTCTGGCCCAACCTCTAATGTGAAATAGGACTATTTCTGTCATTAGATCAGACTGGCCACAGCAGAGTCCTGAAAATTCCAAAGGTGGAGGTGTTTCTCCTTTCCCTCCAGAGGAGAAGAGATGGCCCTGCTGGAGCAGGGGGTTTGGACCAGATAAACCAGATCTTCCTGCCAGCCTCAGCCATTCTGTGTTAGGGGAAAGTGGGACACACCTTATTTGAAGGCTCCTTCCCTTAAATGTTAGGGAGAGAACACACATTCCACAGACAGGTATATCATCTGTATAATTAACGTTGTATAGTGACCCTCTGAAGATAAAATTACATATTAAAGTGGCCTGGAGGAATATTATCCCTCTTGAAGATTGCTTAAGATAAAAGAATGTAAAAAAACACTCTATACAGTCAGAAAATCACCCAGGCAGAGGAAATGTTAATGTCATTCAAGATGGGCCCAAAAATGAGGGGAGGAAATGGAACTGTATGAAGTGAAGAGAATGGTATCTTCAGCTGTGAGCCACCTCAGCCATCTCAAACTTGAGCTCCTGTTTTCACAATAATGGCAAGTTATTTCTAAAAGTCAAAATTTGTAATGTAGTTGCACCAATTCCCATCTTCTCCCATATCTGCTTCAGGGACATGACTCAGAGAAGTCTTGAGACAGCTGGGAGAATTGTACTGTTTCAAATATGTTCTGTGTCTTACTTGTTGTTTTGGGTTTAATAACTTCTAATTTCCTACTTTGTAATCAAGAATGTAACCCTCTGCCTTGCTTAACTAAACTTGATTGGCTTTTTGGATTTGTCTAGCATTAATGATAGCCTCATGCAATGGTGCCAAGTATAAAGCATCTTGTCTTTTTCCCAAAATAGCTCTATTTGTTATCATGTTGTGGAGAATTTGAAATCCAGAGAATGGTCAGGAAGATAATTCAGGGTGACTTTCCCACCAAGCTGCAAACGTTGATTTGATAGTTAATAAAATCCAGGTTTGAATCTGAGGGAGAATTACCAACCAGTAATCATTCTCTGATAAGGACCTGGCAGAATAAAATTCCTCTGACTGCCACTTCATGGATCACATCTCAATTTATCGCACACTGTAAGCTCCAGGCAAGGATGTGCAGAAGCAGAGTAGTTGTTTCTATTTCTTGTTTCCAAAGACTTTCCATTACCTTTGCCTGATCTTTTACAACAATGTAGACAGATGAATTTCACACATTTAACACTAAATTAAGCAGGATACTCAGGAAAAGCCTTGTTGGGAGGTTTAGGGGAGCAAGAGGTACTGAATGATCCTATCACTGAGTGAAGCAGCCCAGGAAATGTCCTGCTCTTCCATCAGAACTGTGTGTGTGTGATCAAGTGTTTATACCCAATATGATGTTCTTCCATGTAACATCTACAAGGAACACCTCAAGGCCAGATTAAGCAGGAACAGTCTGGAGAGTGACAAAGAGGATGCTTAAAGAAAGTTGTTTCCATCTCCCTTCCTTTCCTTCCCCCTTATTAAGTTTTTTGCTTACCCTTTAATTTCAGGCCATGTTTCAGTGGACAGAACCTGTTGTGGGAAATAAGCAAACATGCTTAGAGTTTGCCTGCAATTGTGCATTCAGTGGTGCTTATCAGATCAGTCTGGGCACCCAGGGGTTTTATCACTCATTAGAATGAGTGTATGTGTCCAAAAATAAACAGAGGCATTAACCAGGAATGCAAATTTCTGCTACAGACGGGAGCTGAGGGAGGGATATCCCTGTGGAGGGAACCAGCTAGATAAGACTGCACTGAGTTTTAAAGAATAGAGGAAGCACATAAGAGTCTGAGATGTGTTTAGATGCAGTGAATCTTAATTTTTCTTTTTCTGGGACTTCACCCTTCTATAAGAGAGGACTGAGTAAAATGCATCAACAGATACAGGAATCTATTCCTGGTTTTCTGGATAAGACTGTCAGTTGTTACTTTCTGTTGTTCCTTTAACCTGATGTTAAAGGTGACAAATTTCTTGGTATCAAAGGGAAGTCCATAGGCTACAGATTGAAATCATGGAAGACAATCTGTCAAAAAGGTTTTATGAAAAAAAAAAAAAAAAAAGCAGTAATTTTTTTTCTGTTGCGCATCTACAGTGATATTTACAATTGGAAAAGAACTCATACTTGTGATATCCTGCAGTATCACTAAATGTAATATTGTTCACTGTAGTATCTTGTGTGCATTAGTGCTGCTAATGTTCTTTCCTTTTAAGGAAAAATTTAACCCATTGGATTGAAAAAGAACCCCTGGATCAGGTCAGCCTTGCAGGTACAGGTAACAGTGTAGAACTAGTCAGGTCAGAGGGAATTAAGGAGTTAACAATACAGGCCGCTGGACTGCAAAACTGCTTTTCAAAACCATAAAACAAAGCCTATATCAATAAAGAAAATGGCAAAACTACACACAGCACAAGAGGATGACATTTCCCGCAAGTTCTTGGACCATTGCAATATTTGTGAAATTTGCTAAATAAAAATTTGGAATCTTCCCAATTTCCTGCTAGAAAAGACATCTGTATGTCTGTCTCAAATCTCATCCTTAACCTCCAGATTTGTAACAAAAGAGCAACTTCAGGATTTTGTTGTAACTTCTGTGGCTTTTGTTTTAAGAATTACACAGATAATTCCTTGACTTGCAAGTGACCTGCTGTATGTCAGGGGTCTGTATATGTTTTGACTGCTTTTTCTTTTTTCAGCTGAGGAGAAAGAATTCAATCCATAATATTTCTCTCACCGCACCTCAGTTTGTGTCCTGCAAACTGCATGTATTTCCTGCCAAGTCATACAACTATAACATCATGGCAATCAGTAACAACACTTCTGTTGTTTGAAGCATGAGGCTGTTAGGAATTCTGGTGGTGCTGTTCTTTTAGTTATTTAACTTTTTCCAAAGTCAAGAAACAATTGGTGTCTAGAATATACCAAAAAGGCAGCTGAAATGTGATCTTAGTCTCTGGTTTGAATATTGTCTTAGCTTGTGATTCTCCTTTGAGTTTACAAAGACAGTAGTGCCTCTCTGCAAATAAAAATAAATGTATTTTAAATTTGCTCTTCGCTGGATCACTAAGTGACGTGTGTGTCATTTCATAGTTTTTCCCCCAAGTATTGAATTTGTGATTTGTTAAGTGCTTTTGTTTTGGGTGGGTAGAGCCTCTTCATGATCAGAAAGGTACAGGATATAGTGGGCAGCTGGAGCCAGGCCCTGTTTCTCTGGGTATCTCTTTAGATTTCTTTGGAGGTCCTGGCTCAGTGTTTTTGTGTTTGCTCTTTTCTATTAAAACCAGTTGTCCCTGCATTTTCTCTACCAAATCCTGCTGTACAGGGAGCAGCAGTCAGTAATTTATTGGACTCGGAGGAAGAAGTTAAGATTATAGAAGCATTAGATTATAGGATTTGTCAATCTAAGAAGTAGGCCAGTCATCACAGCCTGTCAGCACAGACTACCCAAGGGGTTTTATTTGATTATCTGATGTGTGTATGCATAATTGTACCACTGACCGTGCTAATTTTAATGTAAGGTTCCTCCAGTGGAAAAATAAAAGATCTAAGAGGTTGTTTTGCTTGACAGACTATAGTTAACTGATGTGCTATTGGGATTTGCATGGGAATACATGGGCAATATGCCAATGGAGGCTGCTGTGCCTGAAACCATCCAGTGGTATGACAGTGGAAACCATCCACTGTCTCACTATGCTGTTAGCAAGTGTGCAAGAATTTTGCGATTTTGCAATTGTAAGGATATGCCACGTTTTTCACCTCATTATTGCATAGCTAGCAAGGGTCGCCTTGTAAGCAGTTTTATCAAAGGGAATACAGACAAGAGTAAGTTTCTGATTACAGGTAGGCAGGAAGGAGAAAACCTTTGCTTAAGAAAGGAGAACTTCAGGTATGTTGATATCTGTGAGGCGTCAGATCTGGAAAACACAAGTAGACCTCAAATAGTACAAGGGGTTGGATTCATTGTGTGGTTTGTGTGTAAAAATCAGATTTTAAGCCCAATCTAGGGACTATAATGATATTTTGAAAAACTGGACACCTCATTTTACAGTTAGCAAAAGCAATAAGCAATTTAACCTAAAGCATATCCAGAGTCAGTCCCACTGCTCTCCAAGGTGATGGTATCCAGGGCACAGATACCCCCTGCCCCTTTGCAGACAGCCATCTGCCGTCTGGGAGAGGTGGCAATGCCCCAGCAAGTGCAGACAGTGCTGTGTCAGCCAGGGGCTGCAGTGGGAGCACAGCCCTGCCCGGTTCTGACTAGGCTGAGGTTCCCAGGGCTGTGGGCAGGGCTGCAGGGCAGGCTCAGGGCAGCAGCAGCAGCAGCAGGTGTGGAATGATGCCAAGTTCTCAGTGCTGCTCACTCAGCCCTGAGTCACGGCGGGGCGCTGACCTCGGGCTGCCAGCTCTGCTTTGGGCTGGGGCAGCCCCAAGCTGAGAATCACTTAAGGGCAATGAGCACTGGTTTCATTTTCTTTTCCTTTTTGTGAGCTTTTAATGCCCTGTGTATTTAGGGCTTCCTGTTTATTTTCAATTCTAGTTTCCTTGGTGTAAGTAAAATAGTTTTTCCTCTTTCTGCTTTCCTTTTTCATGAATTAAGCCTCTTATTTTGTAACAAAATTAATATCTATTTTAATTGGATACTTGGGTAACAGTTAACAAGAGGAGCACTGTTAGAATCATACAATCATCAAGGTTGGCAGAGACCTTTTTCAGAAATCAGTAAAAAACTTCAGCAGGGTTTGGGTTTTTTTGGCATAGAACAAGATCCTAGTTAGTGGAAGGTGTGAAATATATAACATTTTGGTTAGCTCATCTTAGTTGCGAGTATTTTCTAAAAATAAGCAGTTGTAATACTGGACAAAAAGGTAATGGTATACATGGTGTAATAGTCATAAACTTGATTCGAACCTCAAGATCCTGTCTGGGTAAGAATTATGAAATACTCTTCTTGTAACCTTTGCCATAAATACTTTCAGCTTTGTGGGTCAATATGATCAGAGCTCAATCAGGCTTCGACCTACAAAAACATTCAGAAATAAATAGAATGTAGACAGTGTGAACCAGGAAGGGGAAGGACAGTTCTTTATGAAATGCTGACTGTATTAACTGCCATAAGGTATAAGGCTCCATGATCTCTAATAAAACTGCACAAGTAGTAATCAGTCAGATGTGAAATGGATGGTTTGGCTTGTATTTTGTCAGAGGAATGCAAACTTAAAAAGAACAATAAAAGGTGTTAAATAGCAAAATCTAGGTTTGATTTTTACTTTTGCTGAAAGGCTTTAGCAGAAGATTGGAAGGGTTTTGTCTCAAGAGGCTGTGATCCAGTCTCTGGACTAACAGTACTAGAGCTTGCTTCCTGTTTTCTGAACTAACCATATGAAATACCTTTTGTTTAGAAGATTCTCATACACTTTATAGATGAACCTTGGCCAGTGATTCTTTTGAACAGTAAATTTTGAATGATAATTATAGCACAGAGTCAGATCACCTTTTCTTTGGCTTAAAATTCTGGAAGAGTGCCACAGAAATCCAATGGGATAATATGATTTTACTGGTGTATATGTAGTGGGCAGACTTCTGTACCCCTAGTCTTAGACAGAATTTAGTGGCAGAAATAATAAAACCTTTAAAATCCTCAATGGAATGCACTTTATACAATGTTCCACAAGAGAAGTGAGATGCTATCGTAATTATTAAAAGTAGATAAGTCTAATAAAGAATGAGTGAGGATTGACAGGCATAATATTGCATTGTATGTTAGCTCAGTCTAAATCCTATAAATCCTGTTTTTCCTCTACTGAAAGAGATTTTTTTTTAATGTGTCTGGGGATGTCTGTTCCTCTGGCCAACAGATGACAAACAGCTCTTGGAATTTCTCTGTGCAATGTTAGATATCTTTCTGTCACTAAAGTTTTTGTCCAGTTTACTTAACTGGTCCTGAAAAAGGACCCAAATCCCAGCGTGCAAAAGTAATCTGGTGGCAATGCTGTTGTCCATTTGAAGCTAAGCTCTAATCAGGATAGAGAGCAAAGAGGAGGAGATAAAATAGGTAGTCAGTAGAAGGAAATCAAGGCAAGTGAAAGAACATAGCACCCTTCTGTGTCTAACCGTGATTATTGGAGAGGCAGAGAGACACTTCTGCTGCGTGAGAGTCAGTGAGAAATTCAAATAGCCGGGCATTACAATGGTAACTCAGTCCCACCTAATTACTATCGCTAGCAAGAGATGAGTAGTCAGCCGTACAGGAAGAGGAAAACTGATTTCTATTTGTAATTGCTTTTGTTCATAACTGATGGGAGCTGTTAACATCTGTATCCCCGGGCTCTGATAGTCCATTAGACAGCTCGGAGGAATGGCTAAAATGGAATTGCAGCTGGGAGGAGGATGTGGCAAGACAGCGAGGACTGCCAGGCGTCCTGTAATGTCATCAGCACAGCAGCCTCCACAGATCTGCACTGCATCCCAAACCAGACCCTTCAAAACAGACTTTAGCCCTTATTATAGATCAGAAATAACAATGTGGACAGATCACCCCAGACATTCCGTGGCTCACAGTATTTCGAGGAGTTTTTCCTCAGCAGTGTGACCTTTCCTCTCTCTCAGTGTGCACTGCCTGCTGCACAGCCCAGCCACCCAAGACTCTGAGACACAAGGAAACAGCCTGTGAAATCCAGTTTGATAGTGCTAAAAACATGAAACTACCTGCAAAAAAAAAGCTCCCTAATGCTTCCTCCCCCATCTCTTCTTAGTTCTGGATTGCAAGACAGCCAAGAAAGCATTTCCAAGAGCTCTGCTCAGTCTGAGTCATTTGCAAATCTGTTTTAACTTCTTTAACAGATTTAAAATAGTGTTTGAGACTATGCATCTGCCAAAGAATACAGTGCAATAGTTCATATAATGTATTTTTTAAGAAAGGTTGGGGTTTTTTTTTCTTATCTTGCATGTACATCTTATGTATTTGAGGAAGCAGTGAGAAAGCAATACTTTGTGTGATCACTTTGGAGGAAATGGCATTGGAGCCCTTGTATTTTTCATTGCAGGAAGCTGCAGGAAGCCAAATACTTAAAAGATTAAAAACAGAAAATTGGGATTTTGATAGATACACATAGTAATTAGACAATTTATACTGGTTTAGGTTGAGTTTTCATTCTGAGGAGAATTTGATTCCTGAGGATACCTGTAAGCACAGAAGGGAATTAGGTCCTCAGAAGTTTGCTGAATGCTCAAATTCTAATAAACAGCCAGCTTCCAACTTTACAATGGTCAGCTATTTGAAAATTAATCTTTTCCTAGCAAAAGACTGCCCTAAATGTTTCCCACTTAAACTGTTATATAAATATTTGCATTTCTTCGATGATGCATGTTCAAATTTGCATGCTGCTGGTTTGATTACTTAGAGTAATCACAGCATTTACATAAATATGCATGAAAGGCACCATCATTTCCTCCCCTGTGTCTCACATGCTTTAAATTTATGTACCAGGGGAAAGATATCCACAATTCTGGTTAAGGAGGGTATGCAGCCTGCTCTGGTATCACTTACAGTATGGAGGCAGGATTTATGTGCTGCCCTTCATCTGTATTTATTTGGACAACTCACTTTTAATGTAGCTGCTGCAAGTTTTACTCTCTCCTGCAAGTTTTTTCTAACCTGAGTTTCATGCAGCCTTACCAGAGAAGGCTTTTTCTTTTTATGAGTGTATTATGTGCTGTATTCTCATCTCTTCAAAATGGCAATAGTACAAAGAGGATGTGCAATTAGTTCAGAATGTGTATGCTCTCCACTTTCCTTTTAAGTCTGTGAGGACAGATAAAAGACTTTTTTAAGCTATCAATGGATTTGTTTGCCAGATGCTTTCCAGATGAGTACAGTGAGGGTGGAGAAAGCAGGACTTTTGGCTCAACACAATTCCTTTGGTTCCTTTCATATTTCTTTCAAAACAAGCTTTTGTTTGTTTTTTAAGAAACAGGAAAAAAAATCTTGGCAAGTAGAAGGTATTTTAGAGGGAAGATTAGTTTGCGTATTATTGTATTGAAAAATTGGGCATCCTTAGTTCTAGAGAGGTGGAGGAAATTGCTCAGGGCTTTTTCAGACTCTCTGAAGGATTTTATTATTTAAGTACACGGGTTATAGCTTGGCTAATGCTGCAGAATGTTCTGTATGTGAGAAGTCGAAAATAACAGAAGTGTCATTTTTATTACTTGTGTCACTTGTTCAGTGCACTTTGGGAAGCAAAAATGGAAACAAGCTACTACTTTGTTTTCTGTTTACACCCTGACATTTCTAAATAAGAGAAGAATGCAGAACACTTGTAGAAGAGATTATTTTCTTCTAATTTCACACGAAATAACAAATAGAAGTTTGATGATTTTGATTTGGTAATGATGTGTTATATGAGAAGTATGCAAAGCAATTAGAAATGCCAACACAGTCAGCCATTTTAAACCTCCCTACCTGGTATAAATGCCAGACTGTGCTTCTTTCTGAAGAAAGAATTGTCACATTTTCTGCATATGAGAAACTACTTCAGCATTTGGACTACTGATAAGTGTATCATCATGATAACTGCACATAAATCACAAAGATTAAAGGCTCCGGTGGGTAAAGGAGCAATTAAAGAAGCAATCAACTGATCCTCACTGTCATTAGTGAAATTGGAGGACAATTAAACAAATCAATCAAGTAAAAAACCCACCTCATTCCTGCTTAGGCTTGTTAACAGATTTGGTGCTGAAGGCCTTTAAAAATACTAGAACAGGACCTCCCATCACAAAAATGTGTCCCCATCATGGAACTCCAGCCTCTTGCACCCAGAATGAACAATCAGCAGCCAGGAAGAGAGGCTTCAATAAGCTTGTGTGAGAGTGATTCTCACTGATGAGCCATCAGTGCCATCTCCTTCTCCCACAAGGAAAGGATCCATGTTCCTTTTTAAAATTTGTATGAGTGACCCAGTATATTATCCAGATATTCAGCTTCAGCATGCCTTGGAAGTGCTTTAAATTCAGACAGACTGAACATAGAGGTTTGGTAGAGCCTGATTGCTTTACTGTGAACAAGTTTGCAAAACCAAATCAAATGCTAGTTCCCCCCCTTAACACATTTTTCATAAATCTTTCCAAAGGACAGATTAGTTCTGTTGTAGTGGCCTGGGAAAGAACTGTAAAGCACCTCAAGGCAAAGAATCATGGGCTAAGGCCATGGTCTGCAGTTTGCTGTACAGAAGCAGACAAGTGAGGTGTCAGGGTCGACATAATAAAGCACATATGGGTTTGCAGTGAGTGTGCTTAGCATATTCCTATACCATAGAGTGAACTGCAAGTCTGGAATATTTCACTATCAATGCCTAAGACTGAAAAATCAGTATATTTATGCTGTAGCTAATGCTGTTCACTGTCATTCTTTCACTTCATTACTGAGACAAATTGAAAAGTAAAGGTCACAGTTTGCTTCAGCTGCCATTGCTGAGTTCATCAGGCAGGAAGGAAATGCCTTCTGCAAGAAAGTATTTGGATGGTAACTATTGCATGACAGAGTTGGAACAGATGATCCCTGGGGTTCCCTCCCAACCTGGTATTCTATGATTCTCCACTTCTCTTGTGTATATGATAAAATGATGCTGATTCCTGTATCTCCTCTGAGCATCTTTCCCTGTCCGTGCATTTCCACTGTGCTTTTTCCCCCCATCCTGTGCAACTTGTCCCAAATTACTCTTCTCACTTCGTAAGAATCTGTTTCTTTCCCACCATTTGTCCTTCAGAGGCAGCAGTGCACCCATTTCCTTCTCTCCTAAAAGCCTTCTCAACATTCCTTATGCTCTGGCTGGCAGTCACTGCTGGCATTGGCAGGTCCATACGCCAGGGTACAAAGTCAATGCATGGCTGCAAGTCAGTGATGGAGAAAAAGTGGGTTTTCATTGGGTGGTGAAACCATTTGATCTGTGACTCCAAATACATCATCCCACTGTTAAATGAGTAGGTCCCAGTAGTCTGTCCTAGCACCAGGGATAAAGGGAGTTTGCAGGAAGATGCTGTGGATGGGCAGTTCAGAGTTTGAGTCCACTTTAATGGCAGTAAGAAAATTGCAGCTACTGAAGCTATAGGAGGCAGATACACAGGCAGGCTTGTCCCTCTCTCAGGCTACTCCAGACTCCATGCTGCTTAATGAAAAACTTCCAAATTCTTCTAAATCAAAGAATCTTTCCTTATAAGAAGCAAAGCTGTAAGGATAATGTGTAGAGCAGTTTTAGGAAAGTTCCAGCACGTACTGGGGTGGGTGCTAGTGCTGCGGGGAAGAGGATAAAAGGGGGGAAGTTTTCCTCTAAAGCCCTGTATATTGCACAGCTCAGAAAAAACAAGTCTGTCACATCAGTTGCTCTTCCTTCCCTTCACTGCACCTTGAATGTCCCCCAGTGAGAGAGTCCTGCCTGTGCTTTGCTCAAGATATCAAACATCCTTGACAGCAGCTCTGTGCCTCGTGCCAGGGGACTCTGCATGGCTGCAGCAGCTCTAAATACAAAGTGAGGGCCTTAAGTAGGCAAATCTGGCTGCATAAACTCTCTTGTAAATGTTGTCATACTGAGAATAGTTCTGCTGCTGCTCTTGAAATATGGAAGATAAATGAACATTAAATGCTGGAGCTATCTACAAGTAATAAATTGAAGTGCCTAAATGTTTATGTGCGGAACTTGTGCTCACCAATGCACAGCTCTGATTTATCTGCCCCTGAGGAGAACCAGGTGGCAGTTCTTTTGCATAAGTGCTTCCAGTTGGGGTACAAAAAAATGTATCATTTAGGGCTGTCTGTACAAACTGCAGGTAAGGAAAAAAACTAATATTTTTCCACCCATATCTGGATGACCCGTTTAGCAGCAAAACTTTGTACTTCCTTTGTCCTACGTTAACAACCTTTGTCCTAGGTTAACAAACAAGCCAAGCCCACTCTGAAATCTCCTACTGACATAACTTCTCTGCTAGGCCATGTTATTCACAAGTTTTTCTTTTGTACAGAGTTGTGCCTTTAGTAAAATGCCATTGTTTGCTTAGGCACTTCTTGTCTGTGCAGTGTTCAGAACACAGGAAACCTGAGCTATGCCAAAAATCTTTAATGAAGCATTGAGAGTACATTTTTAAAAGGCATTCCCCTATCTAGCTGTAAAACTGTAGTCTTGCTGCTCAGACTAGCACCCATGACAGCAAATATATATACCAGTAATTTTATTAGGCAAATCAATTCATTCATGCTCAGTCCAAGGCACAAAGTAAGTACTTGTACAGGTGAACTCCTCCCTTTTTTCCGACAGACTCAAGGAATAAGATCAGCTTTAGGGATCTGGAAGAGGGAGAAATATTTGATAAATTTGGTACAGGGCATCCATTAGTAGTTAAACTCCTTTGTTTTGAATGTGGGTTTTGGGTCAATGAATTTCTGTAGCATCCCTGAGCCCACATAGCTTGGATTGACACTTTCTAAGTTAGAAATTTCAGCTGGAAAGGCAAACACTCCTTGGGACTTGCCCTCTTCATAGAACTAGGGCTTCTCTTGAGAGAGTGTGTTGTGCAGGCAGCGTTTGTGACACGGGCATGGGACAGCTTTGTCCCCAGGTCAGTTTGGCACGTCTTTTCCTACCTGAAACAGAGGGACTGCCCTGTCTTCTTGTGTCTGGGCTGTCAGGAGGGAGGGGCGAGGACTGTGCTCAGCCTGAGATGAGAAAGGTGAAGCGGGGACACAGAGGCTGAGCCAGCAGAAAGGAGCAGCTGAGGGGATGAGGAGCTCCCAAGGAGAGGAGGCAGGGCAGGGTGCACGGAGAGTGGCAAGGAGCTGAGCTTGCCACAGGCGTGTCAGAACAGGCAATTGCCATTTCAACAGCCAGTTCAGCAACTCATGGACGTAATGCAGCAACCACGGCAGCACGGGGCTCAGCTCTGGCTGTAAAACGTGTACAAAATCCTCGGTTAACACTTGAGCAGCTCAGTCCACGGGCTGGAGCCGCAGCAGCATCTGCAGTGCAGGAGCATCCCAAAGTGCCTGGCCAGGGGCTGGGATCAGCTCCGCAGGGCTGGGAGCAGCACGGTCCTTCCCCGGGAGCCTCGGGGCTGTTGGAATCCCTGCACCCCTGCAGTGCAGACGAGCCCGGTGGATGCAAATCGCCCTCCCCAGCCCGTTCTGGTGTTTACCTCGTTTTCCTGCACGGCGTGTTTGCAAATGTTTGCGAGTTAAGCACGGCGAGGAGTGCGTAGGAACACGAGGGGATCACGTACACAGCCCTGGCAGCGTGACAGGCTCCGGGAGAGCCGGGCTGAGACACTTCTAGGTGGAGCTGTCTGAGATAGCTGCAAGTACAAGTTTCACAGACTCCTCTCAGAACATTGCCTGCAGGGCACAGATGTGATGGGAGGGGATGAATACACTCCTGTCTTTGTTCCATGTTTGTTTTTGAAGCTGAGCTTTTAAAACAATGTCACTCTTCCTCCTACGGTGCTTCAGCTACACCAGAGAACAGCAGTGCCTGGATGTGGAGCCTGAGCCTGTTCAGTCAATCTTTTCCTTCTTGCCTGCTAAAGCAAGGGACCAAAGCAGGATGCAGAGCCCACGGGGAGCACCGTGCAGGGGTCCTGGCAGGGTCCCTGTGCTCTGATGGCCATAAGTGTGGTCCTTGAGTCGGTGTGTGGTGCTCAGCACCCCCAGCAGCATTGAGCCCCCTGCTCCTGCTGCCCCAGCTCCTCCGCTTGTGAGACCCGAGATGGTCTTTTAGACCCCGCAGAGCAGGACCCACTGACACTCACGGGCCCACCACCCTCCTGGACCACTCTTTGCCTGTTGCCCTCTGTGGAGATGATTTTCACCTCCATCTTTTCCTGCTGTAAAGCCTGGTTTTCTTGAGCTGAGTTCTTTTATGAATATTTGTTTCACAACCTCTGTCTTGTTTATTTAAACTTATTTCCCTTCAATCTTTTCCACTATAAAAATTCCATTTGATATTGGAGGGTTTGGTGATAATCCTAGAGCAGCAAATGCATTTATAAAAATAAAAAGCACCACCCAAGAAAAACTCTACAAACAACTGATGGGAAGTCTCTCTTGTACACCATAGGTCTGCCTTATATTAAATACACCACATCAGCATGGGTGTTTTGTGTCAGTTTGAATTTCTTAGCATTAGCAGCCAATGATGGATTGCCTTGGTGTTTATAAATGCTGAGAGAAAATCCAAACAAAGGTTCAGATCACTGTGTCACCTCCTCCACTTATTTGTCCAATATGGCTACAGGAATGTAATCTGTGTTTTTAAAAATAAAAACCCCTGAGAGATCAAAGGACATCATAGGATAAACATTTATGGATTCTAGCTGAAAAAAACCTAGAACTATAAAGTCTAAATACTTAGGAGGGTCTTTCCTTCATCAAATAATACTTGGACCAGTCTGACCTGTATCTTATTCTCCTGACTAAGTTTTAATAGAAGGTTTAGTTTACAGCATGGTTTTCAGCAGCCCCGAGGCCAGGGAACAAATCTGAACTGGTAGTGCCAGCAGTTATTTTATGACTTGAGCAGGCATGTTCCTACATGATGTGGGATCATAATGCAGTGACACTGTAATTTCTCCCATTCTTTAATACTTCAAAGCAATTTGTATCAGAAAAAAGATTTTTCTGTTTTATATCCTCTATAAATTCAAATTCTTTTTTGCGCAGTAAGACATTGGTTATTTGTTATTGGTTATTTGTTTTTCATTGTTGGAATTGGTTGTGCCTTTACTTTAATCCTTTCATTTGAAAAAGAAGCCTGTAATCCACTTGGGATGGGTCTCCTTCTTAAAAGAATTTGGGGCAGCAGAACAAGGCTGAAAATGTCATAGTACTTTGTAAACTACTGCTGTGGTGTCAGAATCCAGGTCCAGAGTTGTCTGATTTGCTTGTGTTTGTCACTGCTGCATGTACCTTTATTGCGTTGCAATTCTCCTGAGCCTCTTCTGCAGAATGGGTTGCCTGGACACTTTCCCTTGCAATGATGAACCAAAAAATATGCCAAAATCCTTGTGTGCAGTGATGAGCAGTTAGCAGAGCTGCTTGTGGTTAAGAACTCAATCATCAGACCAAAGAAAGCTTGAACAGGTTTCCTGTTCAAGGGTACAGGAATTTGAAATCTCATCTCTGCTGAGTGTAGTTTAGATGCACTTTACCATTGTTTCCAAGGGCTATCAGAAGTTTTGTTGTATTAGGAAATGTATGATCATAATGCTTTAAATTCATACCTGTGATGTTATGGGTGAAGGGGAAATCCCAGAAAATCCCTTTTTGTCAGTGGCTATGTTGTATTAACCATCCTTGGTTGTATTAACCATCCTACCCTTGTGGGTCACTTGCAACTCAGAATATTGTGTAATTCTATGAAATTGTATGAATTCTACCCCTGGGCTCACCCTGTCTGCACTCATTAACTGCTCCAGGGGCTCACAGTTTTAAGCTGTTCATTTTTAAGAGGAAGAATGTCATTAGACCATGTTCTGATTAATGATAGTGACATTATGTCCAAGTAGAGTGTAGATCTCATGGGGCTTTTTGTGTGTTTCTGCTGCACAAAAATAAGCTTTGCTCATATTTTGAGACAAAGGCAGTGTCATGGATTGGAGATGTGTAAGAGTTCATATTATCTCTAGATTCAAATTCAAATTTAAAAAACCCAAGGACATGGGTTTGAAAAGGTTGGACTCAATATGGTATCAGAAATGGGTCTACTGAGAGATTATTATTTTTCCAAGTAGCTACTACTTTGTTTTTTATACCAGAGAATGAGCAATATCTTCTGGTTAAAAACTTCCAAGCTGACACATGGGAGGAGGAAGGTCTTTGAAAAGTCCTGTCATACAAGCACCCTCACATATATGGATTGACTGGGAACACTACCTGTACAAACTCTGCTGCTTTGCTCTTACTGTAAATTTTCCAAAAAAGTGCTATTAGCAGAGTTGGGTGAAATACACTGCCTTCACTGCAATCAGTGATGTTTTTGCACCCAACTGCTGTTATCATTAGTGAAGATACTGAGAGCCATTGTTTTCTTACTCTATTTGGAATTTGAGTCCATAAACTTTTATGAGCTATAGTTTAGATAATGTTAGGAAATGGCTTGTCTGGAACTAAAATTATCTCATTGTTTCAAACAGGCAGGGACAGGTTTTGGTCTTTTCTACATTACTTTATTTGCTACAAAACAGATCTTATCTTTCAAGTATTATGGAATTGCACATTAAATTTCTGGGTTTATACATGGAAATGCTGTAGATCTGGCTTCTTGATGTCTGTGGCTCCATATGAGTACAATAATTAATGATCTAGTTCACAAGGAGAGATATCTATAGAAAAAAAGTCATATTCTCTTGGGGGGTTTTATAAGAGATTCTCAGGTTTATCTGTGTGAGTATCTTGATGATTGTTAGCAATGTGTTTCCTTTGACGTATTCCTATCACAGCTGGGATTAACTGCATTCTGGAGGCTGAGTGTAAATTTGTTTACACAGTAAATCAGGGGCAGAACAAGATTTTTCTACATTATCCATCTATCTTGGCTTCTAAGGAGCAAATAGTGAATTATTTGTAGTCTTTGGGGATTTGTATAGCTTTATAGCCAAAGTCCATGAAAGTCTCCTCCTTTTTGATAGCCTAAAAAAAACCATTTACTTTCTAAAAGAGGATGTATGCTATCAACAAACTGAACTGTGCTGCATGTGTGGATACCACTAATAAAAAGACAAGAGCACTTTTTCCACTGAAGGGTTTTTTTCACTAGGATAATACAATTCATATCTTCTGCTCAGTTTTATTTAGGGAAGAAGATGATTTTTGTAGAGTGTTGTTTTTGCAGTGCTCAGTGAAGATTTGTTCTTGCTCCTGGTAGGTGAATCTCAGGGAATTCCTGTACTCCCAGTGATGCTCTCCAAGAACAGCACAAGCTGTGGTGGCTCCCTGGGTTTAGGCAGCCACTCTGAGTAGGAATTCACACACTGTGTGCAAACACTTCAGTGTTGTTTGCACTGACAGTGCACCAAGTGAGGGCTCCACCCAAAAGCAGAGTCGAGATCTTGGAGAGAACACTGCTGAACAAAAACACAGTCAGGAAGGAGCTGGAATTTGTAATGTTCAGAATTATTGTTCAGCCCTATGATCTCCATCCCAAAGTCCCCAGATTTTCAAATTCAGGTTAGCTCTTCACTTATGTTGATTGTTTTCAGACATAGATTTTTTTTTCCTTCTTTTTTCTTCTGTTAAGAATGGAAAAAAAAAGTGAGGTCCCTTAGAAGTGCCTCCCTTCTGTTATATATTTCTTAATTGAGTTCTTGGCATAAGGAAGGGAGAAAATATGTCTAGCTATTAGAGTAGCTGTGTGAACTGGGAAAGCCTCCAACTTCCAGAAATATATTTAAAGGCTTCGAGAAGATCCAAATTTCCAAATAATTTTTACTCTTTTGCTTGGTCAGCTGTCAGTATCTGATAAATAGGGTGGGACTATTGTCAATATTTAACAGCTCAACACAAATATTATTCTTCATACACTGTAAAAATAGTATATGAAATGCAAATAAAGTACTTTATTCCACAGTTTGGTAGTAACAGGAGCAAGTGATAAAATCTCCCTTGCCTCCATACAAAGGCATAGAGAGGGAGAAAAACGTTACCACTGGAAACAATCTTCCCTGCTGGGAAACAAAACAGTGAGATTCCTCACTCCTCCCTAAAGTCACGTCCCCAGGGGGGTTCTGTGATAGAAGTTTTATTGTGAAGTGTTTCTGAGCAAGAAACAGCAAGGTAGGACTGGTAATTCAAACCAGATCACGGTGAAGTCTGCAGGAACAGAGCTCCTGCTGTATCCAGCAACACATCAGCAGGGCCCCTTGAATTGCTCTGCAGACAAATATCGCAGTACAAAACTCAGTTACAGTCTGGAACTTTCAGAAAGTTTCCTCCCAGAAAGCCACCACGTAGCATCATCACATTGCTGGCTGGAGCAGCCTGCCCTCTCCACAGCCATGTGCAACCTGACTGTGGCATCAGGGAAAAATCAAATGCAGCATGGTCTGTGAGAGATGGGTCTAATGAGGACCAGAAGGAAGCCTGGATGTCACTTTCCAATTTTGTCTTCCAAAATGGTTTCCTATTATTTAAAATCTTTAGAAACTTTGTTGCTGTGTGAATGGTTTGACCCCAAAGCCAGGAGGAAGTGCTTTTTTAGCTGAGGGGAGAATCTGTGTGTCAGCCACGCTGTGACAAGCCGGGCTGGCCACAGGGACACGTCCACACCACACAGCCCAGCTGCCCCTGCAAGGGCACTTGTGCTGGTAGTCTGATTAAGCCACCACCCACACAAAACAAAGGGTAAGGAACAGAGCCAGTTTATTCAGGAGATTTTCAAATCTGTCATTGTTTTGGATTTGGTTTCTGTCCAGTGCAAAATGCATTTTGTGTGTGTTCCTACAGCTGCCATGTAGAGTGGACCCTGAGGTAGTAGGAAACTGCTCAATTAGTGTAACTCTAGTGTGCCACTTATTCTGTAAATGAGTGAGTAAATCCAGGAAGAAATACAAATAATAGTAAAACTTAATTATTCTATTTTGTCCAAAACAGCCAGGATGCTTTACCAACTCGCTCTTCCTCTAACTCTTACTATGATTGCTGCACTGTAAATGTGTTCAGCTGCCACCCAGAAGAGTCACATCTCAAAGCCCATTCTGTTCTCCTCCTGTCCCCCCCACAAGGTAGAGCTCCACTGAAAAGCAGAAAGCTGAGCAGCCTTGACTGACCAACTAAAGTACTATTTCAGGGCACTTTAAGAACATCTGTTACTGTATTTTGTCATGGTTTTATTCTCTTAAAATAATTCTACTAAATCTTTTTTAATTAGTACCATCTACAGCTGAGAATATGAGGTTATTTAAAGGAAAGAAGCTTGATGTTCATTTTCAGCAGTTTATAGGACTTCATTATTTGAGAAAACAGAGTAACTAATTATCTCCATCAGGAAATACTTGCAACTTTTGAAATTTTACAGCATGAGGTATCAGAGGTTACTGTTCAAGTGTAGCTGGTGAGCCATGGGGTGCTGGGGAAGACTTTGCAGGGTATCAGACACTTCTTGCTGACATCTCTTTAAAGGCTCTGTGATGTTAATTACAGTGTCAACTTCAGTGGCCTGAGAAAAGGGGACAGGTGACTCACAGAACTCCAGCAGCCCCTCAGCACATTTCTGTTTTTGAAGCAGACAGGTCACACTTTCAGGCAGGGTTTGTACAGCTGGCTTGGACTGAGTCAATATGAAACCTCTGCCAAACTTTCAGAGCACCTGTGAGGAGTGAGGATTTCTCACTTGTGCTGACTTCGAGAGTGGATCAAGCCACTCTGCTCTGACAGATCTCCTTCTATCTTCACTTGCAGCCTCTCACTTGTGCAGCCTCTGTAGGAGCATCATGGCAGGTATGAACACCTGTAGAATACATTTGGTATGGATGGCACCAACCAGTGTTAGTGTAGCTCATGAGATCTTAAACTTGTGGGACAGGATGTACTGAAGAGTCCAGATTTGGCACAGAAACATAATAAACAATGATCTGATTGGTAACCAGAATCACTTGTCAGAAAAGCCCTGAATATGGAGCTCTGAAATCAAGAGCAGATATTGGCCACAGTGCTTCCAGCAGTTTATCAGTGGAGATGTGGCAAATCCTCTTGCATAGTCACTGAGCTGACAAACTCTTCATACTGACAGAACTGTGCTTCTGTTAATTTCTCCATGCACTATGGACTGGAAGAAAGATGGATTTTTCCAGAAACCACTTTTAACTGATTCTGGGACAGTCACAGATGTTTAACTACAGAAAAACTAGACTTCATTAATTTGTTTTCTGTCTAATGCCTTCAACTATAAAGCTGGCAGCACACACAGGGAACAAATGCCAACATCAGCACTTCCTTTAAAATAAACAGCAACTCAGATAACGTTTACATGTTACAAAGAAGTGGTTCATTTGATATTTTCTTTCTCTATTGCAGCTGAGCTATAAGGCTGAATTCTTCTTCCTTTAAACCATGAGAGAAATAAATTATTTAAAAGAAAAAAAATCCCTAGAAAGTGAAGTAGCTACTTCACTTTTACTTTCTCTGAATTTTACTTTCTCAGAATTTTATCTCTAAGAAAATACAATTCAATCTGTGAGCTCAACCAAAAATTCTGATAGGAAAAAAAAGTGTCTAAATTTCAAATACCCTGTCAGGATTACAATTTCTAATTGGGGATCTGATGAACACAGCATTCAACGATTTGGATCAGCAAAAGCATCCAACAGAACCTGGTCTGGATTAGGGAGCTGTAGTAGAGTAAAATCCATATGCATTTCAGGAAAGACAGGGTATGCTAATTATCTGTCAATATAACTACTTCTAGTAAACTGTTCTTACATAAACCTTTGGGTTAAAATATTAGAAATCATATTAGAGTGACAGAAATCTTGCATATATGTTAAGCCTAAAATACTTCTGAGTATCTGGGTGACATTTTATGGAGCTCTTACATAACATAGGAGCTGGCAGGAATTAGACTGACTCACAACCCCCAGGTACTTCTGAGTTTTATGTCATATTAATGTCCTTTCAGTCCACCTGAAGAAAAATTCAGACACATTCTAGTGTTCCAGTGACTTCAAATGAAGTTTCCTTTTTTTTTTTTAGACAAGACCCTTTAGAACATCAACAACATGACTGGCAACTGTGGGAAGAAGGGGTAAGTAACACTCTGCATTTTTGATCCCAATTAAAACATGTTTGATATTTTGGATGTATGAAATCCTGATGACCAGACTCACATCAATCCTAATGCTGCTGGCAGTTTGGTGAAAGAGATCTTCAGGGAGGACATGGAAAACAAAACTCAGAGGGAGTATAAAACTGGAGTTCTGTATTAATAGTTAAGGCCATCCTGTTTTGTTCCGTTTGTTGGAGTTTTTAAAATAAAATTATTATACTGGCTAACTCACCTACCTAATTGATTGTGTGGTGGCACCAGAAGTGACAAATGATTTGCTCCCACAGTAAATGTAGCTGCTAAGTGAATGCTCCAGAAGAAGGGGAAAAATGTTTATATTTCCTAGCCTATTGATTATTATGTTACCCTCACTGATCAGGATGCATTACAGCCAGGGTGGTGAACCCATTCAAGCTTTTCCTGTAGGTAACTCTAGAGGGGAAGAGGTCAAATTGAACTAATGTAACTTCTCAGTCAGTCTACTAAAATCAATGCAACTTGAATTTCAACAACACTAAAAATGGCATAATGTGATTTAAATTATGCTGCTATTTAGATCTTGTCTACACACTAAGTTGCACCAGATTTGCTAATGTTGTGTGTCGTTTGAAAACTGAATTATTTCCTGCTGCTGAAAGATTATTTATAGACAAAACCCAAAGAGTTAAGAATGCCAGGAGCCTGCATCCCAGTCCAAATCCTTACAGGCTTGTTGACACTGTGTAGAGGAGCAGAGGGAAAGATCTCCTGAGTAGCACTGTCCAAACCCACCCAGCCCTTACAGCAAAGCAGTTCTGCAGGAGATGGATCACCTTGGGCCCTGGAGTGGCACTCTGTGAACACGACTGAACATTTGAAGCCTCATTTCCACATTGTACTGAGCCCTTTGTGCCCAGGGTAGGTTCTCACAGAGATGCTTGAGAGAGCCCTCACCCAAAATAGACTGCAGAGAAAGAAATCTGGTTTGGTATGGAGAGAAACACAGAATGGAAAAAAGTGAAGATAATGGCAGTAAATTTCTCCTTATAATTTAATTCTGTAGTGGTTCCTTCTTAATCAGATAATCACTGTAAGCTAACTGTGATTTAGAGGAAATATTTATGTTGATAATTTTGTGCAGTTTGGTAGCTAATTGCTTTGCAGAGGAATTGCTTATGATAAAAGAGCATGGTGGAAAAACTGTTTTATATAACTGTTTTATGTCTACAACATTACTGGTTACAGAAAGAGACTTAATGACATTAAATATTGATTATATATCAAGCCCACATCCTTCCTTTTCCCTGAGAACACCAAGGATTAGAGTCTTCTGCTGCTCAGAAGCAGAGCTTGAGTAACCTGTGCTGTTGTCAGGACTTCATTATTTTATATTGTGTGTTCACATGTCCATTGCAAACTGCTCCCAGACAGCACTGGTGAGTAGATGTGTGTCAGGGAGAGGTTCACATGCCTGTCAGTCCTGCCCATTGCTCCTACTGTCCCCCTTCATTGCTGACCAAAGCCAGCAGCCTGTGGGGATGTACCAAGGCTGTGAGGCAGAGAATCCCCAGTGCTTTCAGAGGTCACCCACCCACTGCTCAGCAGGGTCCTCCTTTCCTGTGTTTATGTCACACCCCCTGTCAGCACAGCTTTTCCCTGCTGGGCCTTGATGCCTGCAAAGGAGCCAAAGCCTGCTCTGGTATTGGAGCTGTTGTGGGCACTTGTGAGGATGTTGGCCTCTTACATTAATGCTACTTAAAACTGGGAGCACATTGTAAACACATTCATTTCTTTTCAATAAAAGTATAATTCAAAGTAAAAACAATGAACCAAAGCAGCACGTTTCTCAGCCAAGTAAGAACTGGGCACAATTATGTCTCAGTTTCAGAAAGGGTTGAATGGGTTATCTGTTTTCTGCTTCTAGAGGAACAGAGGAATTCTCGTGGTTCAGATTCCGGGTAGGACCTCTGTGGTTCAGCCTTTGGTCTGTGTTGATGGTAACACTTTCTCTCTTGGCCAACAGCTGGAAATGGTGATTCATCTTCATACAGCAAATCTAACAATGAAACAGTGCAATTAAAACAGACCGGAGCCCTTGGTTAGTAATGAACCAGGACACTGAAAGCACCTCCCAGAGCGATGCTGCAGGTGACACACATGCCTGTTATGGTAGTGTGTAAGTGTCAGTCACCACGCTGACACTGCCTGGCCTGTGACCATGAGTCTATGAATTTATTTGATTTGGTGAATAGCATACAGGCTAGTTAGAGAGGAGGATGAAATTAATGTTTTCTGCAAGAAAATGTCTCCAAGCCCATTGTACACAACCAAGGAAACTGGTTAGTGCTACAGAGCAAACTCCTCATTCATTCATTCACTAAAAATATTGTTTAAGCCTGGCTGTGAACTCAAATTGAAACATTTAAATATGCACCCATCTTTAAGCCTTGCCTGGCTGCACGTTAGTGGGTGTGGGTTAGGTTCATTGTGTGTTCCTGAATTTTTATTTTATTTTTTTAAAAAAGCACTGACATTTAAGACATACAAAGAAAAATGGCCTCAGGGGAACCACCTCCAATGCATGACAGAAGCTTTGTTCAAACCGTTTTCGATTACTCACTCTGACCACACATTGGCTGAAGGGGTTTAGATAATCTGCTGCACAGGAACGGATTGGTGGGGAGGATCACCAGACAGCCTTGCACCAGCCCACGTCATTTCTGGATGCCCTCCAAGGGCAGGAAACAAACACAACAACTGCTGAGCAGCGTGTTCCTACCAGAGCATGGGGAGGCACTGGCCCAGGCACTGCCCCACAGGAAACTTTCCCTTCCAGGACACAGGGAAGTTCTGTGCTGCAGCGTTCTTGGGAGCATGGAGAAAAGTGCTCCTGCTGCCCTTTCGTTCCACCAGGCTATGGTTTTTGATGGCTGGATGAAGTTAGAACAGTCACTCAAGTTCCATCATGTACTCGGGGCAGGCTGAGGTACAACATAAGCACTTGTAAAATGTTGCAGCCTGGATTTGTTTCTTTGGGGAGGGAAAGAAAAAGAAAATGTATTTATGTGCTGTGAGCTTACACACGTTCAGCTGGTTAGTTTGAACTTTACTAAGAGTCCCTAAAAATAAACTGAAACATCTTAAACTACTTATGAGAAATAGAATTGCAGGAAAACTCTATTGTTTCCAAATGTACATTTAAAAAAAAAGTAAAAAATGAGTGAACGTGAGGCTACTCTGTAAGAGTAAGAATCTTAATGGAAAAACTTATAGAACTCTGAGTGGAGCTGTATGAAAGTAGCAGATGAGTCTTGCTGCTTAACAAAATTTTACCTGTCAGTACACAGGTTAACTTCAGGTTAACTTCAAAACATATGTTTCAAAATTCAATTACTATACTTCCAACATATGACTTACTTTAGTGAAAACTTCCTCCAGAGGCAATACAGACAGAGATTAATACAGGTCTATCTTCTTCTGTGCCATTTCTGCTTTTTATAATTGCAAGACAAGGGCAGAACAAATGTTTGAAAAGTTCACTGTGACCCACTTTGAAATATCAGACTGTTTCTGACCAGAACCAGGCCAACATTCAGGCTAAAGATATGGAAATGTGTTTATCAAAAGGCAAGGAAAACTTGGAACTCAAGTGTCAGGATAGACTAATGACATCCTGCATGTAAATTCTTCTAAATGTTAGTTGATTTAGGGCTCTTCCCTGGCTGCTGCAAAATAAAAGTGCAAAAGGTTACTCATGTCTTTCCTCTAAAATAGATAAATGTGCTGTTTGTGGGCCTCTTTATTTGCAGACTTTGCAGAGTTTGTTCATTATTTAAGAAAAAAAAATTAATTTACTGTTTCTAAATCAGGAAATGGCCAGGGAGTATCATCAGTTCATGTAAAATAGAAAATAATACCTTTTAAGATTCTCTTTCCCCACTTTAAACATGTAAGTTGCAACTGAACATAATCAGTGTGTGATTCTGGGCAGATGCTGTGAGGTTCCTTGTAAAACCCTGACATCTGTCTGTGAGCAGGCTCCCCTCAGGCCGGGTGTGAGGCACAGGCAGTTCCAGGGAAGGGAATACAGGCGTATCTTGTGAGGAGCTGCTTTTTCAGGAAGTATGGAAGTGCTACAGAACATTCCTATGCCTTTTGGGTATAATAAAGATAATATCCAGCAGCCAACCTTTAGTGAATCTTACCTCAGCTGCCTTTGGAGTTTGTTCTGCTACTTTGGCAAGATGATTATTAAAGCTCAAGTGAATGCAGATGGAATGATTCCACCTCTCCTCAGCTGTGCACTCCCATCCAAGTCTGCATCCCTTCAGAGTGTGACAGAGTTGGCCCCTGCATGTTGAGAGCACCTGATATTGTCTCCACTGAATTTAGCCCATGATGCAGGAGCTGAAGCATTCATCGGGGATTTCAAATAACTTGCAGCCTGAGTCCCTGGCTTCAAAACTGCTGGAGTGCTGTAAGCTACTCTCTTTGCATTTAAATTCACCATTTCTTTAATGCCCTGCTTTGCCTGCAAGATCACCCCTCTCTTCACCCAAGTGTTTAATGTGTTCTATGAAAAGTACATGTATTTTACTCACCAAATTGAAAGGCTGAGACAAATATCTGTCTGCATTTAGTCCTTCTCCACACAAAACTTCATGTTAAGAATTAGGCCCACACATTAAACTTTGCAGGAATAAGTCACTGTTTTTTGAGTTTCACATTTACTCTAGATTTTAGTTGAACACTGAGAGTAAATATTAAAGGATGCAAAAATAAAAGGTTAATTTTGGTTTTGTTAGTGGTGATTCCTGTCTCCGAACTGAAGCACTGACCTTCCTAGGTGATTTGGAATTCCTTAGTGCTGCACACTTATTTAGGCAACTGCCCTGAAAAGCTTCAGGTAACCAGCCTGATACAATAGTAAAGTGTATAAATCAGTGTACTGAGCCTGAGCTGGCACTGCTCACAGCTGCTGAGCCAGACAATCTCAGTCTGTTTTCTGCAGGATATTTCAGGCTGGAGTTCTTTACCCTTCTCTGTCATCTGATGGATTATATTCATTTTCTCATCAGAGAATTAAATTTCTAAGTAGGTTTCCATCTTGACTATCTGAAATACTTAGTACTTAATCTGTTCTTTAACATTGCTTTTTCAGACTGTAATTTATCGATCTGGATGTGTTGGAGCAGAAAGCACTTGCTCTGCTCCTGAGTGCTGCAGGAATGTCTCAGACTGCCAAATGGCTTCAGGAAAACTTTAATGAAAAATGTCGTTTCTTTGGATAATGGATGGTGAGAAAGGAAAAGGTCTGCAAAACTTATCCACATGAATCTGCTTTTTACTAGAGCTGACAAGAATAATTTCATTCATTGCTAATCCTAAAAGTAGGTAGTGGTACTAGAGTCAGCATAATGCCTGCCAAGTTTCCTTCGGATATGCCCTCGTTTCAGTAGTGAATGAGGTGATCTTTTAATGAAAAACAGAACATAAGTAAACAAATAATACCGATTATTTTTTCCTCCTTCCAACAAGACAGAGTCGTTATCATCGTTTGAGACTGTGAAGTACATTCACCGCTGGAGTCCTGCTGCGTTAGTGATAAGGGAGCTGACAAGGCATTAGCACAGAGACACTGCCCTCTATTGCAAACTGCTCTGCTGCTGCTACTGCTCTCGCGTTGAGGAGACCAACGCTAATCAACAGTTTTAAAACTGCATACAAATGGGGCATTTTAGTTCAGCAATTTCCTGTCAGTCTGTAACACTAAGCCCGTGCCAAATACACTGACGTCCCAACAACCCAAACTCTTTTACAGACAGTACATGAAGCCTGTGGCAGACATTGGTGTGCTGTTTGCTGCATTGCTCTTACCTGCACCTCAGCTGGATTTTGATTTGATGTGTGTTTGTAACCTGAAAGGCACAGAATAGTGTAAATCAAAACCAGAGGGGACATAGAGCAGTGGAGCTGAAGGGTAAGGAGCCAGCAGAGCACAGCACAGCACAGCTGTCTCTATCCAGTGGCCCAGTGCACAGCCCTGCTCAGGTGCCACTGCTGCCCTCCACCAGCGGCCACGGGGAGCAGGCAGGGAATAACTGATGGGAGAGGATCTCACACCGAGGCAAAGCAGGGCCCTGGGATAGAAAAGCCACTTCTTCTTATATCATTCTCAGATGTAAGGGGAGGGCCTGTGCTCAATCAGGCTCCTACTGCAGCAGAGAGGAGCAAAGGGAAGGTACAGTAACCACTCATACTCAGTCTCAGCTGCTTTTTCCCACTCCAGGGTAAAAGTTGATGCTGTCCAATGTGCTCCTCAGGTCAAAGCACTTCTCATTAATAAAATGGACCTGAGTTTTGTCAGAAAGATCCTGTACTTGGTCATCTGTGCATCTCTGTTGATGCTGAGAAGGGGAAAGACCTTAATCTAAACCACATTTAATGCTGTTGTGCTAAACAACGAATTGTTTTCATTAGCTTCCCATAAGGCTTCATGTTATAGTGCGCTGGCATTTGCAGTGGCTTGAGAATGCTCAGTGCTGTAATTTTGGCTAGAGGGAGCTGCTCTACCATCTGTCTCCACTGGCCTCTAATGTGAGTTCACTGAAGAAAAGTATTTAACACACAGCTTTTAATGTTTGTCATCATAATGACAGACAACCACAAGGGTGAAAAACCCCTGGTAGTTGTGTGGCATAAGGGAAAGCCTCAATGCAAAAAGGAGGAGATGATTGGGAGGAACCTTCATGTAAGAGAGAAAGAAAAGGGCAGACCAGAGTTGTGGTTCTCCATCTCTCCTGTTTTGGGGGACAGATTCGCTTAGAATAATTCAAATTGTACATCACTGCAAAATATGTTTAAGCATTTCTGCTCACCTTGATCATAAGGTGGGAAATATGTTGCTCCGTCTCTGCTTTCTTACTCTCAAGGAATTTTTGGTGTAACTTCATCTCCTTTGGCCCTTCCAGGGAAGGCCTGGCAGGCCTTGGGCTAGAATCAGAGTAATAAGGATAAAGAAAGACAAACTCTTGCTTTCCAAAGCATTAGGAAGACAGCAGACTTATTGACCTTTTTGGTAAATATTCTCATATGGACTTGTCAATTGGCATTACCATCAGTCTGCCTGATGTGGAGACAGAACTGGATGAAAGGTGAGCAGAAATGCCACCCTAGAACAATCTAAAGGCTGTTGTTCACCCAGAGAGCCCTGCTGGCTCAGAGGAACAGGGGTGCTCAGGAAGGAATTCACTTTTCCTTTTTGATGCTTTTTGTGGGGAACATTCTATATAACCTTGGGAACAGGAAATTATCTGTTGGGCCCAAAAGAAAAATATTTGGACATGTAACTCAGTTTAAAGCAAGGAAAGTCTTGCTGACATCAGTGAATCTAATCCATATGTTGGACAGGAAGCACAGACCTAAAGTGCTGTACTGGGCTGTGGTCTCACACCAAGCCAGCTTTTCAAGGGCAAGGTACAGTATAAACTTCTCAGATATGTCTTATTGGCCAGTTCCTCCCACCACAGACATCTGAATTCGCTTAAACATTTGACTCTATTTCCAAACAGTGTGTTGTTCATTAGTTTCCCATGGAAGGTAATTACAGAGCAGTACGTGCAGGAGCTGTACAATATCCAGTGGTCTTGAGCTTTTACCTGAGGTAAATATGCTGGAAAGCTCCTCAAAGACCTTAACTAAATGTATTTTCAATTTTTTTTTTTTTTTTTTTTTTTTTTTTTTTTTTTTTTTTTTTTGTTTTTTTTTTTTTTTTTTTTTTTTTTTTGTTGTTGTTGTTGTTGTTGTTGTTGTTAGTTTTGGTGGGATTTTGGTTTTTTTTGTTTGTTTGTTTTGTTTTGCTTTGTTTTGGGGGTTTGATTTGGTTTTTTGGTAGGTGGACAGCTACTGGGTTTGTGTTTGGCTTTTTTTTTTTTTGTTTAATTCCTAGAGTGTTCTTTCTAAAAAGCTTGCATTTGTTGTGCTGTGTCCCAAAAAAGGTAACTTTTCATTATAATACTCTTAAAAAGACAGATTTAACACCAAGATGTGCTGGCACTTTTCCAACTATTACCAGATACTCTTTTCTATTTCCAAGGTGAGACTGCCTCAAATAATAACTTACATACTTGAATGTTAAAACAAGTGTTGGGACTGATCAGTCTGAAATGGGAGTATTTGAGACTCCCAGCGGGGCTCAGGTGAGGAAAATACCCTTTTTAGAGCACCTGGGCTGTGATGTTAGGAGCAAAGAGAGGACAAGGCTGTGCTCAGGCACAGAGAGGGAGGGAGCAGTGACTGGGATGAGGTGCCCAGGAACAGGGTCCAGATCACATCACCAGTTGGTGCCCACTTCCTTGGTTTGGAAAATTAATTTATTATTTTTTAGGTACCAAGCACAGCGACTATCTAATTGCTGAGAAGTTGATTAGCCGAGTTAAGGCAATATAACCTTCCAAATAAACGTACCCATTAAATTAATGGAAATTTTCCATCAGCGAGATACAGAATTAATGTACTCGGAATTGCCATGAACTCCCGCAACAGCGCGAATTTACAGGGCTGATACATAATGCGGGTATGAAACGTGTGAGGCACACCAGTGAAGTGTATTCCCGTGTAACCCTGGCCTTGGCGGCGGCACAGCGCCGGGCCGGGAGCCGCCTCAGGGCCGGAGCCGAGCGGGGAACGGGCCCCGGGGAACGCCCAGCCCGGGACCGGCTGGTTCCGAGCCCTTCCTGCTCCATCGCTTCTGCCTAGAGCACTTCTAGTGGAGAAATTCCGCCCTGGCGTTAAAAGCACGCCGCTGCCCTG
>VWZU01001430.1:1480046-1495114 GCA_013397095.1 Sterrhoptilus dennistouni
GGAGCTGCGGGCGCGGTTCCGGGCGGTGCGGCACACGGTGCTGGTGCTGTCCGGCAAGGGCGGCGTGGGCAAGAGCACCTTCAGCGCCCTCCTGGCGCACGGGCTGGCGGCGGACGAGACCAAGCAGGTGGGCAGAGGACGGGGATGGGACGGGCGGCGGGGGGACCGGGCCGAGCGGGTACCGATCGTGTGCCCCTGCTCGTTAAAGTGTCACTTTCCTGGATGAGCCCTGCTGGAGTGATTTCATTGCGTGAGATCGCCTTTAGAGACAGCCCTGTGCTACCTTATTTCCAGTGGGGCAGGTTGGCTGGTTTGTTTTCCAGGTTGCTCTGCTGGACATAGACATCTGTGGGCCATCGATTCCTAAAATGATGGGTCTAGAAGGAGAACAGGTAAGTGAATGCCCAAACATCTTGTTCAAGGGATTTTTTTTCTTAGGTTTTCATTAGTATATTCAGACTTTTTGGATGTAGAGCTTCTAAAAGGAGTGCATAATGGGAAATGTGGGGCAGTGAGAGTAGGGAAATGAAGTGAGATGGAGAAGTTCAGCATTATGTGTTCTGCAAAAGAGTCATCTGCTTTCAGGATGTGCAGTTCTGCAAATCAACTTTCATTACATATCAGCCACATAATGCTGACAACTTGAAACTTGAGTGGTATTAGCATGATGCACTTTATCAGCCCTTAAATATTTCTTACAAATACATAAAATAATGAGTAAACTTGCATAAGGGTTGAAGAGTTATTGTTCACTTACTAATGGAGATCTGGTGCTCCTGCATTTTTACCTCAGCTGCCCCACTAAAGCGGGATTGTTCCTGCAGGCAGGAGAGCTCCTTGCCCAGGTTTGACTTATGTTAATGTTTTATGTAACTTCTGTATTTATTGTTATTGCAGTTTTCATGTATTACTTCAATTTTCAGGTTCATCAGAGTGGATCTGGATGGTCTCCAGTGGTGAGTTGGTGCTGCTGTTTCAGAAAGTTCACTGGGTGTGTTTGGGTTGGGCACCATCTTCTACAGTGAAAAATGAGTGAGGGAGGAGCAGGGGGTCCTCTTGTTAATTTTTCTTCTAATGACTTAAATATCCAGATTCTATAGAATCTACAGATACAGGATGTAGAATCTACAGAGTCTATATGTCCAGATTCTATAGCTCGATATAACCTATATCCATGTTTTAGAGAATACTATAGAATATATATCCAGATGTTATAGAATATAGATTTATAAAATCGAGATGCATATCATATAGAATTGGGATATAGACTATGTAGATCAGAGTATTATATTTCTTAGTAATACTGTATTTTTACAATTGATTTGTTATGTTGTGTTTACTGAGTTTGCAATATGGGCAATAAATACAAGTTACTGAGGTTTTTTTATTTTGGGGTATTGTGCAGCTGTAGTGTGTCATCTTTTTTGTGACAGCCAAAAAGTATCCTGCACCCAAGAAAAGCCTTACTAATCTTTAGAATATGCAGAGAAGGTTTTGCAGTAGTGTTGGTTGTCCCTGTAGTGTGCATGCTGTTAGAAAGGCAGCTGGTGCTGAGAGGGAGAGGTGCTTTTATCCTAACATCGTCTGCAGCAATTCCATAAATTGCTGTAACAATATCATTTCTTCAGTCTTAGTGTAGTTGCTGAGTGTTGCACAAGATGCAGGTTTTAATGCCCTGTGATAAAAGATAAAGTTCTCTGCCTTTATTTCATTAATGTCTTCCCCCTCACCTGCTTTTATAAAATCGGGGTTCAGAGCTGGTTTCTCTACTCTTTCTTCACTGCTATGTTTCTCTACTTCTCTTTCAGTATGTTGAAGAAAACTTAGGTGTCATGTCAGTGGGGTTCTTGCTTAGTAGTCCTGATGATGCTGTCATCTGGAGAGGACCAAAAAAGAATGGTATGTATTGAGTGTTTCCAACAGTAATTTACATGCTTGAAAGGTTTCAAATGTGGAAATATCATGAACTTGTTTAGTACTGTAGATAGGGTAGTTAGCTGAGACCCTGAAATTTGAAATACAGGAAGATAGCTTTTCCTCTTCCACATTGTTATCCTCTCCTCTAGGGCTGATCAAGCAGTTTCTGCGGGATGTGGACTGGGGTGAAGTGGATTACCTGATCGTGGACACACCCCCAGGGACATCAGATGAGCACCTGTCCATCGTGCAGTACCTCAGTGCCACCCACATCGACGGCGCTGTCATCGTCACCACCCCCCAGGTAGAAGCCAAAATGCCACCAGGGAAGCATCATGGCAGTTACAGGCTGTTGATTTCACAGAAATCTAAGGGTACAGAGTCTCAGGGAAATGACTTGGTTGTGTTGCCCCTGCAGCTGGCTGGTCTGTGAGTTAGGTGGGTGTCTCAGTGGAGCTGGATGAGGATCCACATGGGTCACTAAACCACAGCAGTTCACAATCAAAAGCTGTTGTGACCTAAAGGAAATGCGATGTTTTACTTCGTCCTTCAGAGTCAGAGTTCACATCGTTGTGGATTTGTAATTTACTCACCAATAGCTTAATGTTCAAAAGAAGCTTCATTTTTAAGTGATAAGCTGTGCACTCTTTGACACCTGTGAAGTAGCCTGTCACCTCCAGGAGTCCCACCAAAGTAGGCAGATTTGTCATGTGCATTTTTAAAAGAGAAATCAGCCCCTGGAAAGCTGAAACTAAAAACACACCCAGTTAAACAGAGGTTTTCATGTCTGATTTGGAACAGAACAGGAGATCAAACTAGCACATGACATGAAGTATTTCTACAACAGCTGAAAGGATAACACATAAAGGAAAAAAAGTGTTGAGGACAATACCAGAGAGGTGGTGAAAGAGGAAGAGATCAGAATGAATGAGGTCAGTCATATATGTGAAAACTCTGAGGAGAGAATAAGATAATTTAAATTTAATTTGAAAATAGGTAACTAGTGTAAGCCTGGTGGTTCTTGTCCTCACTCTGTGGAGAATACCTAGACTCCTTCTGTAGAATGAAAATATGAGATGAACATAAGAGATAAAACATAAATATGGGTGAATCTTAATTAGAGTTAGATTTCAGAACGACCACATCCAGTAGGGTTGAAGTGTACCTGCTCTGTTGGTAGAGCTCATACCACAGGTTTGTGTTCCTAAAAATATAAGACAGCAGTAGTCATTCATTATAAAGTAGGTCTAAGGAGGTAAGTAAATGGACTCAGCATGAAACATTCCAGTTGAAATACCAGTGTTTGCTATTATTTGTAGGAAGTGTCACTTCAGGATGTTCGGAAGGAGATCAACTTCTGCCGCAAAGTGAAGCTGCCCATCATAGGTGTTGTGGAGAACATGAGCGGCTTCGTGTGTCCCAAGTGTAAGGTAAGGCTGGCTGTGTTCTTTCCTTGGCATTGCTTGGATATCAAACATTGCTCCAAAAATGCCTTATTCTCAGAACTGCACTATTTTAACTCTCATTTTCATGTTGTCCCAGAATGAATCTCAGATCTTTCCCCCGACTACTGGTGGTGCAGAAAAGATGTGCCAGAACATGAATGTTTCCCTCCTGGGTAAAGTGCCTCTGGATCCAGAGATAGGTAAAGTCACTTACTGCACTGCACTTAAAGCAAGTTGTTCCTCCTATATTGATGTTAGTGATGTTACTGCTGGAAAACCCTGGTGTGGGCACTGATGACTGTTGGCACTTTAAGATTTTTTTTTTTAATCAACAGTCACTGGAACTGTGATGTAGCTTGGTGTGGAATGAGGGAAGTGCTGGGGTAATTTCCTTAACATTTCCTTAATGGATTAAGATTACTGCTGCATCTTTTCAGCTCTGTAATCATATTTGAAATACAACTTGTCTTTCTCTTTGGTGTAGTCACCTGGAAATGCAGATCGAATGAAATCATAACCACTTCAAAGAAGAATGTTTTGTAGATGTTAAGCATTAAAACCGGTGCTTTAAACCTCACTGTTACTGGCACTGCCCAAATTCTCTTGTGGGCATGAGGAGGCATGGTTCTTTGCCTGCTACCTGTTACCAATTGATACCTTAATTAATGACATCAAGAACAGCTCAGTATTCCCAACTGAAGGTTTCTGCTAGTACTATTCCTCTGTTAAACTGTGCACTGTATTTCTAGTCCTGTTACCTACTTCAGGGCTTCCTAAAAGGTACCAGATGCAGGTGGCTGTTTGAAAAGGTGTCACTGGAACAGGATAAATGCTAAAAAAAGAAAAGCTCATTTTTTCCTGTTGCTTTTGTTTTTTTTTCTCTGTGCTTCAAGGAAAAAGTTGTGACAGAGGCCAGTCTTTCTTGGCTGAAGCACCTGAGTCTCCAGCTACGTTATCTTACAGGAATATCATTCAAAGTGAGTCTGAGAATCACTGCAAATGAATCCCCTTGGTTCCGAGCACTATACAAAGTTGCAATATACAAAGGTGTTAAACAGGCTTTTTGTTACTGTGCCACAAATAATAAAATCAGGAGAGGTGCACAGCAATTCTGAAAGTAACAGGTGCAAAAACCATGTTTGCTTCTGGGCATCACTTCTGATGGGATGCTAAAGCAATAACGAAATTATTTGATAACTGGTTTCAATGTTTGACTTCAGAGAAGTCAGACTTTCATTTTCACACATGGGGGGGTCCTTTGGCTCAGAGAAAACCTCCTGAGGCTCTCCAGCAGGTGTGTGGAGGGGTACTCACCATAACCCAGTCGGAGGCAGCTGACTGACCAATGCCTCCACTTCTGGGTGTAGTTACACAAAAACCCCTTGCAAAAACTCCCTGAACAGCTGGTGCTGTGCTGTTTAAAAATAATCCTAAAGCAACTTTCAGTGTAAGGAAGGCCCAACTTCAGATGTTTGTACCCTCAGGGGAGAGATGCAGCAACAACAAACTCCTGATTTACAACTGAAATAGTACTTATATTACTTTTTCTCCATCTTTGCAGGAATTCAGGAATACTGTGAACAACACCATTTGCAAGAAGAAAAGATAATGTAATCTTTAAATGGAGCAAAAATGTAGTTCATGTTTAATTATAGAAAAGTAACTTATGCCTTGATTTATTAAAGGAATGTATTCTTTTTGTATATTGCAAATAAATTCTTAATATAAAGGCTCTTGCCTTTGTTTTTTCCAAAAGTTCAAGATTCTTATAGCTCTTCCCTCACTAGAAAGCTGTGAAAGTGAGTCTGCATCTGGATTATAAAGTGCATTCTGCCTCCAGTGTCATGGTACCAATAACCTGACTGTGAAGGTAGCAGTTGAAGAGGTGAGAATACAACACACGTTATTTCGGAGGTTGAATGTCAAATATGCTGGGTTGACACTGGAGCATATGCAGCAGCCTTTGTCCTTGCCTGCAGCACAAGGGTGAGCTGTAATGACCATTCTTTCTCCCTGAATAACATCATAAGTGTCTCCTTTCAGTGGAAAAGATCTGTATCTAGAGTGAAAGCCAAGGAAGTATTATAGTGCAAGTGCACTGCATTATTTTTTTACAGCTATCAAAATAAAGTTCTTTTTTAACTATACATAACTGCCACCTTCACACAAGTAGTGGGTGAACATGGTTCATGACTTTTGTTTTCTACTTGACCCTAAGCCTGAATCTTAAAAAATAAACATACAGTATTTTTAATAACTAAGAGGCCCTTCAGGATTGTAATTTGAAAGCTCTGAAAAACTGGTATTGTGTACAAGAGGGAAAGGCAGTTTGATTTTGTTTATTGTTGTTCTAAAGTTAAACAAATTATCATTGTCTTTTCATTACATGTAATTACTGGTTAAAATAATCCAACCGTTTGAGTGAGGTTAGTTGACAACTTTCCTGAATGCAGCGTGCTCTTTGTAAAGTGTGCTCACACAAACAACTTTTTGGTGAAGCTTTTAAGTAACAAAGGCTTTAAACCTTCCAGGATCTGAAGACTCAAAACACAAATGACTTTATTTCATGCAGGCATAATTTTAGAAGAGCTTTATCTAAATATCTTCCCATGAAGAACAACTTTCACGAATTACTTTTTACTGCTCATCTTTAGCTCTTCCTTGTTTGGTTACCTAGTGCCTATCTTCCCATGTTCTTCAGTGCCATCTTCTGAACTTCTCTGTCCTGTTGAGGGAACAGAGCACACATGGCTGTAAGCATAACCTGGGACACAGGGATCTTTTACAAAAGCAGGGAGCAGCCAGCTGGAAGCCTGAGGGTTGAAGATTGCTCTTCATCTGTGCTTAAGCAGAGGCATTAGGATTTCACTTAAGGACATTCTTCTGGAGCTTGGAAGCAACTCAGTTGTGGAGCTCAGCAGGCTTCCAAACATGGAGCAAAGTGACCTGGGCTTGTGGCTCTTCCATGTGACACTGCCAGAGAGGCTTGGTGGAGAATCAGGACTCAGTGCAGGAACTGAGAGCTGGGAAGAGCCAGCACCAGCCCCGAGAGGCAGGATGGCCTGTGCTACCCCATGGGCTGAAGCTCAGTACTCACTCTTGGGAACATCTGTGGGGCCAAACAACCTTGAGGTTACTCTGCTGATGGGTTTTTGTCCCCCTAACTTGCAGTGGATGTAGCCATATAAATTAGCAGTCTGGAGGGAGATCCCAGCAATCACGAGAGCCTGTGGACAAACAAGAGTTCAGCAGGGACAAATCCATGGCTGTGCAATGACTGTAGGACATACACGTGTGTGTGTGTGTACACACTATCCAGATAAACAGGGGACATTCCTTCCAATAATAAATGGCCTTCAAAGACATCCAATCATGTCAAACATAATAGTTCCCTTCTACAAAATACCTCTTTTTATCAAAACACCAATATCAGTTTTGTCATTCTGTATCTTGAACAACTTTCCTAAAAGCACTTACTCAAGAAAGGACCCATTCAACAGATTCCAGAAACATTTAACTTTTTTTTAAGCCCCATAAGTATTTATAAGTTTCACATCCACATCTATGGCACACCTGCAGGCCTGTTTAGCTGACAAACACCTTATTATAAACAAGTAAGATCTGTAATTTACAGATTTACAAAGAGCATCCATAGATAGATTTCCCTATCTAGCACTGACTGGCAGTGAAAATAATCAGCTCCTTTGCTGGTACTTTAGGTTTAGCAGCAGGTGGAACCAGTCTGACTAATGCAGTAACTTACAAAAATGTTTCTCTTAACCTTCAGAACCCAGTTTCCCAGAACTGATTTTATTTTTATTTGTGTAACTTGCCTTTTACAAGCACCTGGGCAACTTGCCTCCTGTGCCAGTTACCGTTCTGTCTCCAAGCAGCTCTTGGCTTAGCAAACAATCTCTGCTTTTTAAAAATAAAGGTGGAGCCATGAACAAAGAATGTTGGTTTAACTATTGCTTGTTTAGGGGCACCAGAAAGCAGTTAATGATTTGCAATTGAATCATACCCATAGCTGAATTTCTTGTTTAAATGAAGAATAATATGCAATCTTGGCTGCTACTGGTTATGTAGCTATAATTGTCAGAGGTGCTTTTTATCTTTCCAAACTGAATTAAGAAATGGTACTGAGCATGGCTAGGAACTTGACAGAATGAACAGTGTGGCAATTAGCCAAGCACTTAATTTTTTCCAGGGGAAAATGTGAAGATTTCATAGACAAAAATATCTTAATGTAATGCAATATATGGGGTAAATTTCCTCTCGTACTTAGAAAAAGTGTTGGGGTTTTTTTAAGTACATGGCTTATAAGTAGAGCAATTATAAAATACTTACTAATAGCTCAATTTATCAAGGTATAATGAGCTAATGATGCTGGTTCTTTCAAAAAGGAATGGTACCAGAGATCTAAAATCCTTATGTTTAAAAGTACATTTAAGTTCCCAGGAGACCTAAAAACCTGAAAACCAACATCACTGGTTCATTTTTTGTCCTCTCCTGTTAGTTTCATTTGACTGAAATAAGTTGGGGCAGAGTAAGTTGCTACAGTTAAACAGAAGCCTGTAATTTTGCCCAGCACCTGAGGTTCTCCAGAGGAAGGAGCTGACATTTGATAACCCAGTGGAAGTGCAGCTAAAAATTACCAATCCATTCCATAGTGCAAGCCTTGACTGCAGAAAACTCCTCGGAATTCTTTGAAGCTGCTGGTGCAATTTTTGTACTGTTGGAAGATTTGGTTCAAAACTAACAGATCTGGGTTCTCCCTCTACCAAGATTGTTTTCAGTGCCCCTTGACTCACCAGCCATTTCAGCTTCAAGGAGAACAAGGTGCTAAAGAAAAACATTGTCCAAATCACTGGGCAGATGATGAGACCGAGCCAAAAAATTCGAGCTTCAGCTTCAGTTGAGGCAGCCATTGTAGGCACCTGGAAGAAAAAAATGAGACTATTAGTCACAAAGTCAAACCCCACAATAAATGACAAATGAACAGAGGAGGAAGATTTAACTTATCATATGCATAGAAGATTAACTAAGAAGAGAATTAATTGCTCATGCCCAGTTTCCTTTCTGATGCCCTACTGTACACAACAGCATTTTCATCCATGGGATTTATCAGTTGGTTCTAGCTCAGACTGGAATTCTCATAGAAGTGCACATTTCTATACACTTTCCTAAAAAAATGCTGTATCTTAGCTTAATTTAAATCTTACATGAAGCTTATTTCCCTATTATATAAACTATTATGTATTCCTATTATATAAATACTTGGGTTTTGCTTCTGAACTCTTCTGACATTCCATGAATTAAGAACTGTGGCTTTGAAAGTGCCTCTTGCATTACGCTGGAGTTGGGCACACTGTAACTGCAGGAGGCAGCCTTATGGCCCCTGTTCTGGCTGTTCTGCAGGGAGAGCAGGAACTTCAGAGCAGGCTGCAAAGCCCTGCTTACAGATTTCTGCAGGACAGCACAACTCACATGGCTCTATCTACACTGAAGGGCTCATCACTCATCACACTTAAGAAAAAAAACCTGAAGTAAGAGAATTGTTCAGAAGGTTCTGATCTTTCCAAAATTCAAAATCTCACTCCAACCCTCAGACCACTCGATGACCTCTAGTGCAAAAATCTGAAACAGAAGCCTCATAACTGGAAAAGAAAACCCTCTGGACTCTTCCACTCTGAAAAGCTTTTTAGTTAATTTTCAGTATACTGAATTTTCCATGTATTCTTTTCTGCAGGGTTTCCTCTATTCTGCCTTCAGACCTCAGACTCACAGGAAGCACATGAATTAGTGCTCGGTGCTCGGGGCCGCAGCCGAGGCTGCAGAGAGCACTGCAGAGGGCACTGTGGGCCCGCAGACGGGACAGCCGCGGGACAGCCCGGCCGGGCTGGGAGCGCAGCTGGAGGCCTCCAAACCATGTCCCGGTGAGCTGCTGCTCTGCTGGCTCGGTGGGGCTGTGAGAGAATGTCAGCAAGTGAATGCAAAACCCTGAGTCTTGACTCTGGCAGTGATGCCAAATGCTGTTCTATAGTGGGGTTTTTTTCCCCCTCAGTGTGTTTGGGGGGCACTGGCAATATCAGAATGCCCTGTGATCCAGGTTCTCTCTACCACCATATTCCATGAATGTGAATAAAATATTAACTTCAAAATACTGAATAAATCCGAACTATTCAGCATTGCTTTCCACATAGATCCTGAAGAGGATTCTGTGTTGGGATTATCTATGGAAAGATGTGTTTATTGCAAGATATTCTGACTAGAAAATAAAACAGAACTACCACAAGTATTTCGTACCTATAGCACCATGCTGTTAATATTTATTCTGCTGATCCATATGCTGACAATGTTGTGAGACCTGTTTCGCCCTGAATGCTTCCAGGATGTGACAAAACAGTGCTTGCACCTGAATGCTGACATTGTTTTCTATGGAAGCTGGATAAAATGTAACTGTTACAAAGGTGTTCTATTTGTTACTTTATTTGACTTGGTATCAGCTTTACACATTTCCTATGGATTTTGTTTGCCCTGTGCTGCTTCTATTAACATATTTACCCTTTTTGCTTCAAACACCCAGTGACTTTTTCCGTCTTCATCAATCTGGTTCCACCAACGCAAACCAACCAAGAGTCTTCCTGTCACATTCTAATGATGAAACCATTATTTGCATTAATCAGTATCACAAGTCATTTGTCAGTATAACAGTTAAAAATAGAAAAAATTAAAGACAAGCATGTTCAAAAATCATCTTCTTTTATCTAATACTAAAATTACTTCTAAAAGCTGTTCTAGCTTGAGTACAACAGCCATTAACGATGGGTGAAGTTACAAATTTAGAGGCCTCTTCTCTTTCAATATGATAATTAGCACAATGGCACTTATTTAGACGAGAAATTTTAGGTTGTATCTTTTTCAAGTCAGTTAGTTGTACACACACCCTACAAACAAATTTCCTCAGTAAAAGAGGAATACTGAGAACAAAAACACACTGAAAAATGGGAGATTAATGACAAGCAATAAACTGTGTAGGATCAGGGAAACAAACCAAGAGGATATTTCTGCACCTGGATGAGCACCAGAAGCTTTCAGAATACTGGAGGTGCATCAATGCTTCACTTCTACAAAACAAAAGCCTTGCTCCACATGTGGAGCCCCTGGATCCTGGGCTGGCCTGACCCACCTGCCTGCATGGGATTAGGGCTGGGCTTTCAGGAGTCTTCTGCAGCCCCTGCTGTGGGATCTGGGCACAGGGTTGCAGACCTGGACATCCTCAGGCATCCATTACTGAAAGCCAGTATTACTTTAATTTTTTATTTTATATTTTTTAAGGGGGAAAGCACACAAACAAATCTATCTATAGCAAAGCAATTTTCTCAGCATATTAGTAGACCTTAGTAGTCAGCCATGGAAAACTTGGTGCTAAATAACTAACATAAGTGAACAGCTGCATTAAAATGGGCTAGACATTTAATAAATTAACAAAATGCAATATTTTTGTCACTTCTGTCATTATACATATTTCAAATTTTTTTGTTTTAATTAATGACAAACAAAATACTTTTCAAGGTAATTACTATTGAGGGTCATCTTACCTTGACAGACCAAAAGTCAAAGGATAGAAGGAGAAGAATAGTGACAAAACAGGCAACAAAGCTGTTGCTGAACCAGTCACAGAACAAGTAGGTAACAATAGCACTCACTCGGAAAAACAGGTGGAAAAAGGTGGCCAGTGGGTGCCTAGAAAAGAGAAAACACAGAGCATATATTGATGATGGGACAGGAGGGAATGTTACAGCTCTTGCTGACAATGTAGCACAATGCAGCTATTTCAAGTTTATAATGGTATTTTAGTTTGCAGCCACTATTATTTCAATGTTGGTGTAGATCTTCATTATCAAAGCAATTTGACAATGATATTTTCAATAGCCAAGCTTCAGTCTAAAGCTAAAAGAAGAATGTGGTGCTCCTGTGTTAAAACTTTCTCAAAGATAGAACAAAATATGGAGCCTTTCACCAGATTCTTTGGTACTGTGTGAGGGAATTCAGTGGTTGTGTGCAACCCAGTACCATAAAATCCTTGTTTCATGAAATGAATCAGCATTGCAAAGCACAAAAGAATTGAGAGAGCTCTTATGACTTTCAGAACAGTTTTGAAAACAAAATATGAGCTCTAAAACTAAAAAAAATTTGTAGCTGCCTGCTCTAAGACAAAATGAACTTTCATATTTAACATCTAAATCCAAACACTTCCTTTTAGACAGGCAGAATGATTTGGGAATCTAACAGTTCTTCTGAATTATTGCTTATTAATTTCACTAGTATTTATGCTTTGCTCATTGAATAAAATTTTGTCTGTAACAAAATAAAGAGAAATTTCAGTGAAAGTAGTAACTGTGTGACAAGGAATATTGGCCTGCACAGTAGGATGGGGAGGCTGGAGAATGTTCCAATGAACACAGTAAAATGTTCAGGGTAATATGCCAAGTAAAAACCTTACTCTGTGCAATTGTTTGTGTTAATTAGTTGAAAGCGAGAATTAACTACAGGATCTTCCAGTTAAATAACTTCTTCCTGGAAGCTTAGAGAATAAAATATCTGAATAAGATATTTTAAATCAACAATTTTCTCATTAAGCTCCTACACCTCTGTGAACAATTAACAGTAGAATAGCCAATTAACAAAAGTATGGGTTAGGGCATAATCAACTATTAAATGTTATTCTATTATTGTGCTTAATAAAATGAGACATATATATACAGTTGCTTATTATAAACTTAAATTATAGCTATATAAGTATAGTAACTATTATAACTTAAATAACTATTATAACTTAAATATCCTTGTTGTTATATTGTTACTCTATCACTGTTTAACTGTTCTGGTGTTTGTCTTTCTCTAATGGCAATACTGTGCTTGTAGCACTGCACACATGACTGGAGAGGGATGAATGATGCACAGGTGTAGTTTATATTTACTCCTGGTCATGCCCAAGTGAACTTCAAACTTTCCCAAAATTTCTGCTGACTTAGAACTGAACATATGACATTTTGAGCGAAGGGGCTTTTTCTGCCATAGGCAGGTGGGTGTGGGGGATGTTGTGAACTGGCAGAAACAGACAGTGCCTGGCAGCTTCAAGCCTTGCTCTTGGTCAAGAAGATTTAAGAGTCAATTATGGAAGTGGTGTCCAGTGGTGTCCCCTGTGTCCAGAGCAGCTTTCACACATCACAACCCCAAATCACACCAGGGCTGCCTGAGCTTTTCTAATGGATCAGTGCTTCAAATGTGGCAGTAACTTTGGTGAAGTCATGTTTCATTTTGGAAGGCAGATTCAGCAGGATTACTATATTACAACAGGATTACTGTTTGGATGCTGAATTTTTTCCAATATCAAACATGGAAGGGTATTTACTTAAAAAAAAAAAAAAAAAAAGGCAAGAAGCTCTTAATTATTACAGTGCTGAGCACTTACTGAGACTGTGGAAAGGATAAAGGAAACTGCAGCTCTGCCCTGGCTCAGCTTGGTATACATTTGCTCCTGAAAGGAGAGCAACCCACTTGTTTAGCCTTCGAGTTTTCCTGTTGCATCTAAACACCCATGTGATGTAGGACTGGAGCCTCAAGGCTCAATGGTTGCCATTTACCTTGTTACAGTAACCCCTGGTCAGTTTGTGAGCATGGTGCCTGTTAGGACAGCAATGAGCTGTAATCAATTTAGCTGCATCCCATGTGAGAGAATCAAATTTGGGTCAGACCTAAGCTATGCCAGTGAGTTACAGGAGAACCATGCCAGGTAACTGCTCAGAAGTGCCACAGCAGAACTCTACATGCTGATTTTATTTTTCTGTCTGATACTTCAAAATGTATTGAGGCAAATTGTGAATAAATGGGTTCTCTTTTCTCCTTGATCATCATGTTTCCTGGCTGATTTGTAAAAGAAGCAGTCATATGCTCCCGACTTCCAGATCCAAAGTTCTGGTACTGCAATGAACTTACCTTTTTCCAATTTCTTAGGAAAGTAGCCACTAACCTTTTGCATTTAAGGAGCCCTTTTGCACATGCCTCAGGGAATCATAAAAGCACAATTTGTCATAGCCTATGAAAATTCTAACCAAGTTCAAGATATATGAAATTGTAATGAAGTTAAAGACAAAAAGATGATTGGAACATCTTGTTATGCCCTCTAAAAAACCCAAAATTTTGCAGCACCTAGGTGAGTTCCAGGCTCATTTGCACAAGATTCTTCAGAAATATAAAAACAAACATGTGTGATGGGTGTAAGCAGTTTCATTTCTGCATTCTACAGCAGACAAATTTTCAACACAACGTCATCTTCCAATATTGTCTTGAGGGCCAGAAAGAAGAGCTGTCTCTAAAGAAACCTGTGCCCCACAAAGTGGATCACAGAATAGTACAGTTTGCTGATGCGTTACCTGTGCTGTATTACTGAGCAGCAGGAACCAGGAGGAATCTCTGAGATCTCTAAAGTGCCTGGTGCTGTGACTTGCTACAGACATTCCAGACTGGTTTCACTTCATGCTACGTCTAGTCTGGTCCCCCAGGCAGAATCTGTGGCTCAAGTGATCAAGGTGCTTCTAAGCTGTATTTCCCACCTTAGTTGAATCCTTTAGTCCATGTTCTCCACCAAAAGGCTGCACCAAAATATAAACCTGACTCAAGAAGTGACCAAGTCCAAAGCAGTGCAAGGGTAGAAATGCCTCACCGGACACTAGTAAAACAGAGTAATTGTATTGTAAAGCTACACGATTGTTTTTTATCTCAGATAATGTTGTGTCAGGTTTAACATCTATTATATTTCTTCCTTTACACCTACAAGAAATATTATCATTGTAATGGACCAGACCAAACTGTGGCAAGGCAGAAAAAAATCTAAATCAAAGTAGATTATATACATTATTGATCACTGCATGCCTAATTCCTTTTGACATAAAACTCTTCCTTTCACAATCTTTGACTGGAGATTCTTCAAAAGCCACTGATTGAACAGCTCTGACACCACCTGGGACCTCTGGGCGGCCAGAGCTGCACAGTGACACCTCTGGTGAGGAACCCAAGGGTAGACTGTGCTTAGCCTGACACACGAGATGCGTTAACGGGCTGGGTTTTCTCAGCTAACGTCTACAAGCATAAGATACTTTCTATTCTACAAAGCATCATGTCCTGTGGCAGGAAATCCTGACAGTTCTATTGCAGCTCTCTGGCTGTTCAGCCAGGTGTGCACTGCAGTGCCCGAGCACTCCTGCGGAGCGGGATTTGCTGGAGCTGAGAGTTGTCTCCAGTGCTCCAGCTCTAACTAAAGCACTGTTCGCTTGGGGTTTGGGATGTTGGGTGTGTCAGGTTTTCATTTCCAGTGGCCGGGTGATGCCGAGCAGCAGGGCCTGGACTCGCCCGCTCAGCCCGGGCATCTCCCGGACAGAGGCCCCTCAGCATCCCCGGGCAGCCTGTTCCAGGGCTCGACCACCCTCCCTGTAAAAAATGGGAATGAAGTGTTTCAATGGAATTTTCTGTACACCGAAACAGCCAGGGCCACCCGGGCCCGGGCGCCGCGATGCTGCGGCCTCCGCGCCGTTACCTGATCCGCGCTTTCCGCAGCGCCAGCTCCTCCTCGCTCCCGAAATCCAGGGACACATCCTCGGTGTCGTCCACCAGCGCCTGCGGCGGGAGCCCGTCAGCGCGCAG
>VWZU01001430.1:1496207-1541521 GCA_013397095.1 Sterrhoptilus dennistouni
TTGGGCTGAGGGCACTCGGCCTGTGCAGCCTGGACGAGACCGAGGGAACACTTCAGTGTGGTCTTCAACATCCTCACAAAGGGAAGTAGACGGACGGACACTGATCTATGTGGTGATCAGTGTCAGGGCCTGAGAAAATGGCCTTGGTGGTCAGTGGCAGGACCTGAGGAAATGGCCTAAGCTGTGTCAGGGGAGATTTAGGTTGGATATTTGGAAAAGGTTCTTCCTCCAGAGAGTGTCTGGGCACCAAACGGGCTCCCCAGGGCAGTGGTCACAGCTCCAAGCCTGACAGAGCTGCAGAAGTGTTTGGACAGGGCTCTCAGGGCTGTCCTGTGCAGGGCCAAGAGCTGGACCCAATGATCCTTGTGGGTCCCTTCTAACTCAACATATTCTATGATTCCATGATAAAAAAATTTCTTGCCTTAATTTAAAATGCAGGTGGATTATGCAGCACAGTTAAAGAAGTGAAACAAGACAAACTTCAGAATAGGGCTAAGAGTTTCACAATAATGGCGGGGGGAAAGTCTGGACAGCTTAGAATGAAGTGGAGGGTCGAGGAATATCTGATTAATCACAACCACATGTAGATCTGACTAGCATTAAATAAACCTGCAAAATAATTGCACCCTAGTCTTTTCTAAAACATCTAACTAAACCAGATTGTTGAGTGAGTACAGAAGGTACTGAGATGAACTTTTCAAGCATATCAACTGGAAAGTGGCTTTGTGCAGGACTTACTGGAACAAAGCAATACCTAATAGGTAAGAAAAACTGATAAACTGTTCTTAGTAGGATTTTAATTGTAAGGGAGGAAAGGTGTAGTTAATAACTGATGATGTTAATATTTAATTGTCGTATTTTGGCCTTGATAGTGTTAAAACAACTTGTACAGTGTGCTAGTAAGTACAGTAGACTGCCACTAAAAACTGAATAGGCACCTGTGATTTGATGGGATGGCTCACGATAACCTACAATATTAAAATACTGAAGTGGATTTTCATTCTCCAGGGAGAATATAGAGAGATACCTCACTTTGAGAGCTCTCATGAGATACAATTATTAAATAATTATGTGCATACCTGAAGCTGACTTGGACTTCATTTCCTGTATCAACATGCACTTCTGCTTACAAGCCATAAGTTAACAGTAACTCAGACAGACCAGCTTCTGACTCAGAAGCAGCTCCTGGAACTCACTGGCAGCAGCCTTCAGCAGTGCAGGGAGGTCTCTCATCCTCGGGGCTGCCAGATCATTCACCTCAGCTCCTGCAGCAGCTCCTCTTGCAACTCTCAGGGCAGTTCTGCCAGATTGTTTGAATTTAGTAGTTCTGTAATGTTGCTGTGTTGTCCAAGCCATTGCATTTTCATTCTAAGGCACCAGAAAATAACTGCGTCACATAAATGTGATACACATATGTATATCACATAAAACAGCACCTCTACGGGAGAGGGGACAATTAGCCTCTCACAGCATTAGGTATCTGATTTACTACTCTGCTGCTGCTAACTGATTTCATGAGTGATGAAATAACTGGAAAAGAAGCAGAACCTGTGGTTTTTGTTTTGATTTTAAATCAGATGCATGTTTCCTTATTTTTCCTCCTTCCAGTGCTTATCTCCACTGGCTCACTGTAGGGATTATCTATTTTCCTAACAAACTGTATTAGATAATCCCACAGGAAGCTGTCACTGTACTGTGCAAGCGGTTTTGGTACGTTCTCTAAGAAGCTATGTGAAATTGTGATGTATGACTATTCAAGGTATTGTATGGCTCATCATTTTCTTTTAGAGCAAATTGAGAGGTAGAAAGAATCCTTGGTTTCTAGAGGAATTACTGGTCAGACGAATTTCTTCATTTGTGATTTGCTAGAAAAGAATTCTTCGTTTTAAAATGAATGCATGCAAATGAAACCTCATTAGAAGCTTCCAGTGTTTTTTAGGATTTTACAGAACACTATTTTCAACACTTTTTCTGAGCTGTAACTTAACTACAAATTATTTGAACATTGGAAAAATTGGCAACACCCTAAAGATGATGTAAATCCTCAAATACTGCTTCAACAGCCCCAGATGAAGAGATCATTACACTGAACTTATGAATTGTGGTTTGGTTTTTTTCAGGTTTTTGCACAGGAAAACAGACCATTCATGAAATATGTTAAGATTTCACTTAATTGCTGCCTGAAGTATACAGCATAAAACAGTTCAAAAATACATCACATGCAGCTGTGTCCTTGCCATTACCTTACAGGGATTTTCCTCCCCACAATAAATGGTGGCATTTCTATTGTGGAGCACTATCAGAGGCTTGATATGAATATCTGAAAAATCTCTTCCATTCTTTCTTTCAACAATAAATAGAGCCTCCTCCAAGCTTAATATGGTATATTAGTTACACGATTACCAAGAAGTCAGCTGATTTCTCTTTCTTCTTGGAACACTCCCAGGAATCTTGCAGAGACTAATCAGAGACTTCCCCTGTAAACTGCCTAAGGATGTTGTGAATAACCTGGCTGGTTTTGCTCTGGTTTAAGCATTTCGGTGGAGTTTACAGCTGAGTATTCTATTCCTCTGAATATTGGAAAGTATTGTTAATCTGGTAATAACCCTTACCTCACCTTCATTCATCAGACATACACTTAACAGGTTTGTTGGTGTTTCAATAAAATGTTTATATTTGGGTGTGATAGGGCAAATCAGAGAAGGTACTAAATAGATAAATTTCTAATAGCATTGTTTTCTAATTCATTTGTCAAAAATTATTTCCTGTTTTGGCCCAGAACCAATTTCTATAGTTTTTTTGACTGTACGTGCATGAATTGTTGTAATTGGCAGCCCAGTATTAATAGGGGAGAAGCCACAGGATTTACTTGAGGGATCAGGACAGTTTCTTTTAGCTGGGTGATATATAACAATACACTCTCAGTGGAGATCAAGTTCTGCCATCAGGAAGAAATGGGTAACAGAAAGATATGTCAAAGCTGAGGAAGTTTGAGGCCTAAAATATAAATGAGGATTTTTTAAAAAGTATTGATCCTTCATTTAGTTGTGCCCAAAAAGGTGAAAAATAATTGTTGAGTATGTGAAGAAATGAGTATAAATTCCCCTTATTGTGCAATAACTGTTTTTGATTCTAAGAAGTGCCGTGGCAGCTGTACTCCTTTCAGTTAGGGAAAAACCAAGGAAACATTACATATTTTATTAAATACTTTATTTTATCTTCTTTAATCCCTGTGTGGCTTTAAGGCCTTATTTAACTCATGCTATAGGACTCTCTAGTGCAGTCACACTGGGAAACAAAAGGCTTTGAAATCATTCATGAGTTTACTTCAGTATCATTTTCCTGCTTAGACTGTGCAGTGGTCACTTAGAAACATCCAAAACAAGGGCACACCAAGGCAAAGTCATCAGGTCTCTTCCAGCCAGGGGCGCATTCCCAGCATTGGGATGCAGATTTTTCAGTGTGTTTAGCTTTATGTATCTCTTGAAATGTTCAAAGCTTCCGTCACTCTCAGCTGCAGTTCTTGGTATTCGTTAATTTTGCAAATCTTCTCTCATTTCTCGGATTGGGAACTCCAAAAATAAGGAACTTAGTCTGTCAAAAGTTTGGTTTAAGCAACTTCCTAGATATCCTGCAGTAAGCAGAGCTTATCCCTGAGCCCTGGGATCCATTTCCCAGAGTGGAAGTGATTTCATCAGAAGAGGTGCTTGGAGTCCCTTCTCTGCTTTGCTACATGAGTTTAAAATGCCTCTCCACTCTCACACAAGTATCAATAGCTCTCCTGCCTTAAGCCTCTATAGTCTTACTGAGGAAAAAAAAATCTTAACCTGTTAAATAAAAGATCCTAATGGCTATCAAACAGTTGAGAAGCTTAATACAATGGGAGTTGATATGAAAAATTCAACACTGTTTCTTCTTCTGGTTTATCTGCAGAAATAAAATTTAAATTTGCTTATGAAAGCCGTAACTTGCTTATTCATTAGATACTTTACATGTTTCCTTTTAGTTTTGTTCCCCCTGACTGCTAGTAGTACCTACACAGCCTTGCTGAGCTCCTTGAGAATCTTGCTGGACAGTTCTTCAGCCACTTTCACTGGTAATTTCTACTTCATCTTTTGGAGGCTGTGGCTAAGCAGCTCTTGCCATACTTGCTAGCACTTGTTTTTCTTCTTTGTTCTAAATTGGTGTCAGGGAGGTGGCAAAGGCAAAAAATACAAAGAGAATATAAACAAAACACAAAGTAAGAAAGAGTTTCTAATCTGGTGATGCAATGAAATGAAAAACCTGTACCTACCGTTCTTAATTCTGTGAATTTTTCTATGAACCTGTGATTTTTTTTTTTTAAGCAGCCTGTGGTCCCTACTTCTATAGCATTATTGTTTATAGTATCTTTCCTAATTTATTGATAGTTCTTTTTCTAGTTCACCAAATAGCTTCAGCTTCCTAGTATTCCTTGTATTGAGATATGGAGAACTTGAGGGAGTATCTGAGGTATTAAAATTCACAAGATCCATAGTTTTTCTGTAGGTTTGAATAGTACAAAGAGGAGAAGGTGCTCCAGATTGGTCTGCAGGTCCCTAGATCCCCCAGATAAGCTGTAGGGACATTAAGTGCTTTGGATGGCTTCTGACACACTGACTGATTATTCTTTACAAGATGCACCAGGTGCTGCTGGACATTACCCACTCTCTGTGGAGTGTACAGCTCTCCTGGAGGCAGGGGCCCAATCTTTTGGCAAAACTGAAAGCAAGGTTCATGTCTGTGGCCTATGAGCCCCTTTTAGAACCAAGGCCATGATTTAAGAGACCACAATTTCCTCTGTGGCCTGAAAGGTGACAGGCCTCAACCTTCCAGCCTTGAAGTGGAGGAAGTTCCAGGCTGTGCTAGACATCTCCACATCTATGTCCATGGATGCTGTTCTGCCTGACTTCCCACCATTGGGAAGTGTGACTGGGCCTGAATTCACCAGGCACACACCTTTAAAATCTATAAATTATCACCAATTAAAAATACTGAAATAAAGCTTGGATGAAGGGCGAGAACCCAAACCTGTTGGTTTCTCAGAGAATGCACTGATTGTCTGATTTTCAGCCTTCCTGCAGGGCAGAGCAGCTTCAGCAGAAGGGTATGAGAGCTCCCCTTCTCCAGGGCAGAGCAGAGACCACACTGCAGAACTGTGGCAAGATGGACGTGAAGCTCCTGAAGAGGAAGGTGTGGTGACCTTGCTATGATACCAAAATCACTGTGTGCAGTTACAAGAACATCACAGCTACCGGAATGAGGGTCGTGGTTAGTGCTCCTTCATTCAACAGACTGATGGTGTGGATTCTGAAAGCTTTTGTGTCTGGTGTGTGTTTTAGTAGACAAAGATCAGAAATAGTCTAGGGAAGCCCCTAAAATATGTGGTTTATTCAACTGCCAGTTTATTATTTTTGCCCAGCTTTTTTGATTCAGTCTGAAACTCGACACAGGCTGTGGTTTTTTGCACGCATCCTTTTCATTGTTAGCTGGAGTTTGCATTTGTGTGCTGTTTCCCATTCTTGCTCTATTTTATTTCACTATAAGGGAAATTGCAGAGGGTTTATGTCACATGCTCCAGTGTACCAATGTATTGGACTAGTTATATGAATTCCAGTGAAGGTGAAAGGAGAGATACAAATTTCTTTTATTTTCTTGGTTTTTTTCTTCTAATTGTGCTTAGCTACAGATAAATGTGAAGTCCTTCTGTCAATAAGATGAACACTGTGGTGCACTGCCTGTCCCAAAACTACTGCTAAGAGTTCTGTGCATTTGTGATGTTCATTGCTTGAAAACCAAGGGAAGACATAAGAGGTTTTCTCAATGTCTTCTCCATCCACAGGCCAGGCAGCTGCCAGCTGCTGGTGGAAATGCTTGCTCAGAGCCCCAGGACGTGTGACTGGCTGTGAGGAGATCCACTAATGGGAGAATGGTCAACTTCTTGTGGAGAAAGAGCTCTGTTTTATTGGGATAGTTCCCTCCAGAAACGGACTAGCAAGTGAGTGAACAGCTTGTGGTACATCATCATGATGTACATGATGTACATGAGAAAAGCAGATTTTCTGCAAGTGTTTCAACCATTAAGCAATTTCTACCTGCAAATGGGCCCAGGCAGTGCTCATCATGACCAGGAGATTATAGGCTTTTCAACCCAAACACGAGATTGTTTCCTCTGTTATATCTAGATTGGAGACAGATTAAAAGCAAGATGGACTTTGAATGGGTGTTAAGTTGTACAGACTTCAAGTTTGTTCCTGTTTTGCTCTTCCTATGTCTTCTAAGTATTCCTGAAGAGTTTTCCAACAAGATCTGCAAGATCATAACTTGAGAGGAAGCCTAGATCCTATAGAGCTGTCCCTCTTTTGGTGGGCTATAGGCAAACCAAGCAATAATGTGCCAAAACTACTCTTCCTTTGAACCCAAAGCTGATTATCTTGTAACTGAAGCCAAAATAAGGGAAAGGGGATTAGAGGCTTAAGCTTTAAAACTTGGTTCAAGTTCTTCTGCTGCTACAGTCCTAATTTGCAATAATTAAATGTGATTTCTATTTCTGGTTTTGTTTTTGCATTTGTAGAAACAAAAAAAAAAGTTCATACTGTCTTGAAAACAGATAAAATCTACCAAGGTTCATGACACACCCAAATGCTGTGTGCTGAAGGACATAATGTGGCTTACATTGGTACACTTTCATCTACCTCACTGTCCCTGGGAAAAATAGTAACATTAATTACTGGCATTTTACTAATATTATTTGGGTTCCAAAATTAGCTGTAGACTTTGCGCAGCACCGTATTTACTTAGAAGTGATACTTCCCCTCAATGCAGAGAAATCAAAAGCACAAGTTCTCCTTTTCAACTCACTTTCCTCTTTATAACGTGTCACAGCACAAACAATGTGTGTGAAAAAGAGAACTAAGTCAGGCCATGCATTTTTACTGTTTGGTGTTTCTTATGTAGCTATTGCTTAGCACGTCCCATAGCTAAGGCATGTCTTCTTTTGGATCTTGAGAACACTACCATTATGTCATTCATTTGTATAGTAAAAGAATTACATCTCATAATTTAAACAAGTATATTTCAACAAAACTTAAAATCAACTTTTCTAAAATGTAGCTTCACTAAAACATAACAGAAAATATGCCTAAGAAAACTTAAAGTTAATATTATTAAGACTAAACAAAAATTAATTTTAACAGAAATTAACTTATTTAGACTCTATTGTTACAAAAAAGTTACTAAAAATTTGTCATACAACAGTTAAACATCAAGGTAAAAAACATGCAGGAAAACAATTGTACCAAAATCGCAGCAATGTAAATTTATCAGCGGGACTAAACTGCTGCAACTTTTTAAGATTGCCTATATGATAGATTTCAGTTTGGCCTAATAAAAGTAAGGGGATATAAATATTAAAGGCTAAACCAATAAGAATTTAGTTATTTAATAGTGCCATAAGTTTTACACAGGTAACTTGGTTAGGTTATTGCGTTTGTAAAACTGATACTTGAATATAAATAAAGTTAGAGGTTCAAATTATTCTAAAAAATAAGCTATTATTTATTGTATTTGTGGTCGATCAATATACTCAAACTTGATATCAAGTCTAATTTTAATTTAAATGTGGCAAGGAAAAATAATTATATTTGAATCACTAAAATAGCCATACTAAAAAATTCACAATAAAATTACCTTGTTAAAACTATGAAGTAAAAAGCGAACACCTGATAAAGCTGACCGTGGACTTTCATATAGTAATTACAGCAAGGTCTCAACTGTTACAGATAAGATTCAAAGTTTTTCTTTTATATGAGCAAAAGAACGTTAAATTTATGACTTAGCCAATTACTCCCAGTTAATTCTGCAGTCTTGCTATGTTACTGCCATATAGGAAAACACCACCACATCCGCACAAACACCTCTGAATTTTCCCAGTGACAACGCTGTTAAAAATCATAAATCACAGATTAAATTTTAACGGGGTTTTAGTTAGTCCGTAGCATCAGTTGTTATTTTGGTGTGCTTCAGCCGTGCCGTGCTGGTCAGTGCCAGGCGGGGGGACTGCACCCCCTGCAGCAGCAGCAGCAGTGGCAGCCACAGCTCCTGACAGGCACCATGTGGGGGGACAAAGATCTGGGTCTTTTTCAGAGTCGGCAGGTCCAGGCTCAAAGGGGTTAAAGGGTCAAAGGGGTCCCGGGTCAGAGGGGTGCTCTCTGCCACCGTCACTGTCGTTCGAGCAGTGGCCAGCAGCGAATGACTCTCCCTGTCACTCCTAAGAAAGGGGCCATGGGCTGTGTAGAGGGACACAGTCTCTCCAGATTGTAAAGAACTTTTGAGGCTCCGCCGCAAAGGGAAGGCAGGAGCCATCCCCTTTATCTTTTGCATGGGAGTTCTCTTGGGCTTTCAAGACCTCAAAAATCACCCATCAGGAGGGGAGCATTTCTGCAACCGTTTTGTTCCCCTTTGTTGCACAGTCCCACAGTTTGACTCCCACCTTGTCCCAGAAATCTGTCGTGGACTCAGTAACTCCTGGTAGCTTAACTGCTGTCCCTCTCAATAGTTTTTAAGTCATGTGAAGGTAAGGATTTGCCATGCTGTTGTAAAAGCTTTGTCATAAATTCAAAAATGTCTCTTTCCTGAGCAGACAGTCCTGCTTCTTAGCTGTATTCCCACACAGTATCTCTCAGTGTGAGAGAGCCTGAAGAGGCTGATGTTCTGCAGCATGGATCAGACCCCATGTCTGTAAACACTGGCAAGAGGTCAGCTGCCCCCAGGAAGGAAACAACTTTGTCTCCTTCCATGAGCATGTTCCCATGGAACCTGGTAGGAGTGGATCTCCTCTGCAAAGAGAAAATTCTTACACAGGTCAGCAGCTGCTTTGCTCATAGGAGCTCCTGCCTTGTGCAGAAGCCATTTCTTACTGGTAACTTATTAAAATTTTGCCTTACTGAAGCAGAGAGTCTGGATGTCATTGTGTTCATCAAATCCTATTTCCTTTCCCCTTCAGACTATGGTGGGACTTTTCTTAAAAGCTATAGCCAATGGTATAATGCTACAAAAAGTATCTCTTCACTCTAGAGTACAGTCTCTTTTATAATTAATTAATTTCTAATTTGTGCAGGTCTGTGCACAATTAAAAATAGAAAACTAAGCAAATAATCTTGCAGATCATCACAAAAATAGCTATAAGCATCATGAGAGGAAGCTCATGAATGAACTTGGTTTTCAAAAGGTTGTTTGTCTTAACACCAGGTAGGCATGGCAAGGTAAGTGATGATTAGATGAACAAACATTCTGTCGGATGCTTCTACAAGCAAACTGTGACCATCGTGTGCAAGCCAGACAAGCTCCTGTTTCACAGAACATCCTACTTGTCGTTTTGGGCCAATGGCAAGAGACTTTGTATGAGATGCAAAACTTGTTTTTGTTGGTAGAGTCTGTGAACATGTGAAAGACATACTTTCACTTCTGTTACACCAAGTGGAGCTGCAAGGTAAGTGCCCACATGCTGCTGGCTTTATTCTTACTGATGGTCTGTTTCACAGCATGGCTTTGGGACAGACTTGAACTGGAATGAAAAAGGAGAGGAAGAATTTGGGGAGCAATGGAAATTGTTGTTGTCAACTCGCATCCTGTTCTGGTTTCCAAGCAAATAAATTGATGTTTTCCTAATTAGTGACAAGATCAAGCTCTTAGCAGGGACAACTGACCAGTGAAGGTAATACTGCTTGTTATACTGGGGCTGCTAGAAGGGAGGTTCCTCTTCATTTTCCTTTTTGGAATTCCCCCTCTGGGTATTCTGGTCTCTCGTATTTCCTCCTTTCTGCTGTCACTTTCTGTTGGCCCTGGACAGGGCTGGCAGTGCTCATCATTTTTTGGTACTGAATCCAGAGTGAAAGAGCAGGAACTGTCCAGTTTCTTAAGGTCAGTTTTTCCTCAACCCTTGAATGCATGTTTTTTTCATGGTAAATTCATCTTATCTTGCTTTTTGTACATGTTTGTTATTGCAGTGTGCTAGTGTCTGGACTTGTGTTGCATCAAATATTAGTGGGATGATGTCTGAATGTGGGTAAAATTTTAGAGAATGTTTTGTGATTTTGTTTTGTGGCTAGCCCTGCTACTTGCTCAAAGGGTTATTGTAGTCTGTTTTAGACTTTGTTAAGAATATTCTTTTTTTGTATAAATGTTGTGCCTATGGAAAGCGAAACTGAGAATCACTGAAAGAAGCTGGCTTATTTCCATTTTTTTCACAACTCTGGCAAAACAACCTAGAGCTTTACTTTCCCATTGAGGCAGGCTGAAATTCTGTCTCAAAGAAAGCCATTGAGTTAAAATGTAGACAAGTGTCTGCTGTGATGGTTTACTTTATCTCACAGCTGGGATGGGAGAGCTGGGCACAGTTGTGACAGACAGTGATACTGGACATGAAAGGCAAATTCTGCTCTGAATCACACGCCTGACATCTGCAGGACACTTGTTATAGCTCTGCCTGAACTTGTCCATCTCCAACACCAATAATATCTCCAGTAACATCATTGAAAGAAAAAACTCCTTTTAGCTGATACTTATGCTTTTTAAAACTCCTTTAAACTCATCTCTAAAGGAGACAAAGAATAATGTGCAGGATATAGATCAGGTTCTTTTTCAGCTCCATCCCATGTTTTTCTTTCATTTTAGACTATAAAGTCTGGGGGAAATAACACAATTTCATCAGAAAGATAAAGACTCAGCAAAAGTAGTATCTCTTCTTGAGCTGGCTAATACAATAGTAAAAGTTAAACTGACTTTTCAGTGTATAAGTTTTTCACAGATCTGAAACAGAAACTAAACCTTCAAAGCTAAATATAAATTGAGCTCCATTACTTGCGTTTTACAAATAATCAGGGCATTTCTGAAAGGAAAAATCTATGTGGTACCTGTGGAGCAGAGGAACTGTAAGTCATTTATTTGGGAAAAGGAAAAGGAGATAAATGATTGGAATGTGGAGGGAATTTCGTCCTTGCCCACCTCCCAGAGAAGCTTGTTCCAAAACATTGCCTGCAGCAAAAGCCAGGAGACAGCTCTGCCTTTGGGGAGTGCCTTATGCACGGTGACAGAACCTTTGGAGGGCACAGAGGATCAGAGAAAATTTTCTGAAGTTGGTGAAAGAAAACAAGGCTACAAAATTGTGGCAAACAATATTGAGCTTTTCAATCGAAGTGCTTTTAAATCAAAGTACTGGTGTTTCACTGGATTCCTTATTTACAGTTTGATATAACCTGCTTTTTGTCAGCTTGTTTCACTCAGACTCACGTGTAGCACTTAATGGGTCTGGGGTGTTGCAGGAAAATAGCCTTTGTTCAGAAATCTTTGTATTCAATTTTTTAACTTCCCATCTTCACAGCAGTCTCGCTCTTCAGTTTTTCTGTATTCTAGGACTTGGAATGTTATGAAAGACTTGGATGCTATGTCATCCTGTGGTTAAAAAGTGTGTGATTTGCATGGCACTACTACTCTTTTCTATGAATTATCTTCAGCTTCCTAAACTGGTCCAAAAGTTAAATTGGAGGGGGATTTCCTCTGTTCCTAAAATGACATTACAAATTTTCATTTTCATAACCTCTGTACTCATGTGGGAGATTTATTACCTGTTAGTTCATATGTCAACAGAGGTTTGGGAAGGAAAGCCCCTAACAGCTCTCCTCAAATCTTCTCTCCTTTATATTATTATTGGAGTAAATGTTGCATTTCAGCCTTTTTAATCCTTTGTTCTCTCAGATAACATTTGATTTCAATTAGTAGCAGACGCCATGCCTGGAATCTTTAACATGTTGACCCTATAAAATATAAGACAAGATTAAATCAAATTATTTGGGAAAAATGATGAATCAAAATTATTTATCCCATTACCTTTTGAAATCTAAAATGCCCTAACTCTTATGATTAATATGTGATTTAAGTGAATACCTACTCTTTCTTTGTCCTTGTACAGTGATGGTCACTGTTTCTTTCACTACTTTTCCAGCATTTTTAATTCATATTTCACTTGAGCTCTAAAGAAGCACTGAAAAAAAAGCATTGTGTGTCTTGGAAGTGAACCATATTGTCATGCCATGTATTCAGGATGCAGAGCTGAACCAAATGCATCCTGAGTAGAGACCTGGCAGTGTCAGGTGTGCCCAGAGTCACTGCAGAGGTGGCACAAAGGGCACACAGGGTGCCAAGTGTGGCCGTGCAGCTGGAGCATATCTGCTGCTGGGGAAAGGAGGTGTTATTGAAGGATTTAAAGAAGAATATTTGTCTTAACCAGTGTCCAAACCACAAAGGATTGAGCTCTCTAAATGGCATGGAAATACATTTGGAAGTACGTCCTGTCTTGCCCCCGCCCAGCACATGCCCTTTGTGTGTGGCAGCCTCGTAGGTGGCCCTGGGGACTCCTGTGCTGCAGGTCCCTGCAGGCTCTGCCTTGCTCCTGCTGAGAGCTGGCCTTGCCCTCACAGCACTAACACAGAAGTCATTGCAAATTTTCTTATTCCTCCCGCATGGAACTGTGCCAAATACCCCTTTTGGCAGCATTGGGTCCCATGAGACCCCAAAGGGAATGTAAAATCAGGAAACTAAGTTGAAATCATGTATGAAACAACAGAGGAAGTGCTGAGGAGTACAGAGCTTATTCATCCTTTACCTCAGACAGGACTGCTGGGATGCTGTGACAAAAAAAAAGGGAAACTCTGGGAAAGGAGTTGCTGCTGTAAACAAACTTGGTAAAGGTCTGGTTTCATTTTGTGTGCTTCAGTTACAATAGGCAGCAAAACATTTGCTGTCGCTAAGATGTCATCTTCCTTGCCTCTGCCTCCTCTCCATGTAAAAATTTCCATCTTTCAAAAACTTGCTTCTCTATTCACAGCATATTTTCCATGGTGGGACCATATTTTTAATGCAGCAGAATACAGCTGCTATTAACATTTTTTTGTTTCATATTAGAAAGATATCCCCGGATCCTAAAGCCAGTGTAGTCAATAGAGAAACAGCTATATAAGGATATGTGTCAAAACCAAAACCAAAACAATGAAGAAAAAATACCAGAGTAAGCTGAGGGCCATTCAGACTGGTGAAGCAAAAAAGGCAAGCAACTGAGATTTTAATTTTTGAAAGAGTGGAAATCTTCATCTTTTTGAGGTAGAAGAGTATGTTTGTCTCACTCCTGTGCACCTGAGCTATACCATCTTTTACATTCTAGTTTTAAACTCTGTAGCCAGACTTGGCCCTGCCAAGACTTTCCCTTGGTTGCTTACTGACTTCTTGACCATTGTAGCTTAAAACATTTTTGCATTACTTATGTATTTATCCACAGAGAAATGCTATTGAAAGAAAAGTTTAAAGATAGAAAAGCCCTTATGACTATAAACTAATTAAAGCTTAGTATTTCCATGAAGATTAAGTAGGCCTACTCAGTCTCTTTCCCTACACATGCCCTTTTCTTTATGCTGGAATCAAACAGTTTACCAATCACTGAACTTGGAGTGATATATTTGTCTGTCTTGCATTCCCCTTAAGCCTTCTGCCCAATTTCTTCTCTGACTCTAACCCCAAAATGATATTGACTCAGAGCTAATTTTTCAACAGCTTTTTTCACACCATCTGGCAACTTGGCCTTCTGAAAGGCCATATTTAGATTTTTCTGTTAATTCAACAAATGAAAGGGGCAAAGCAAAGTGTTGCAAGAAACTGAAAATTTAATCTGTGTTTATAACCTCGTTTTTGGTTCCCAGGCAGGTTTCTCAACTTCTGCTTTCCATTTTTAGCTGCCAGGCAATAATATCAAATTTTTGTAATCTTGGTAATGAGGCCATAAATTGTAGTGAGGCCATAAAACATGAAAAAGGAGAACTATCTTAGTGCAGGCTACTCCTCTCATGGAACCACACCATGTTCACCTCCTTTTCAAACTTCTGGCTCTAGATTTTGGCATTTTCTGCAACAAATGCAGAAATCCCCATTTCCAAGCTGTTCAGAGGGACCAGCCCATGGAGGGGTAAGAGGAATGAAGATGAGTTGATAACAAGGCAGCACATGATAGTGTGTGATGAGGTCTGCTCTGCCTTCTGTCATCACAGCTGCAGTGTTAGCTGTATTTCTCTTTTCCCATGTTGCAGGTAGGTTTCATGGTACAGCAATTGCTCCATGTTTGCACACCTCAGGAACAGAGACAGATGCCAACAGGAGCATCAGTGGCCTTCTGCTAAGGGCAGAGTATTTGAGAGCAGTTTATTAGATATTCTTCATTGCAAAATAAGGTGCGTGATGACAAGCTGAAACTTTCCATGGTTTTGGTGTGGACACCTATTTTAACAGGATAGAGTCTGAAACTTTTGCTAGTTGTTCTTTTCATCCTGGTATCTCTGTATTACGCTGGAGTGAATCATTTGGGTCACCAGCTCAGGTGGCATTTACACCAGTGAGTGATCTTTAAACACTGAGGATCCAATATTTGGGTTTGAAATAATTTGATAAAGGTGATTAATAAGTAACATGTAGTGTTAGTCTGTACTTGTCGAATATCCAGGAGGAATGTTTGAACTGATTCTAGTGTCTGCTGCAGTAACTGGAAGAAAATAGAAGGGAATTTACAATTATGTGGAGGAACAGATAAACTTTATGAAGAAATGTAGTTTCTGGATTCTCCCATCATATTCACTGCAGTCTTCTAATTTCCCTGATACCTGCTGGATTTGTGCATCATTTATATCCTGATAAGATACGAGGGTTGTTATTTATTCAATACTTGAATACCCTTTTGGTCCAGGTGGTCAGACTGCAGTATCCCACTCCTCTCACTGGAGTAGAAGGCAGGTGAGTCTCACTGCAGGCTGTCTCTGGATCTCTAAGTAACTCAGGGTTATAACCCAGTGCAGGTCTTGGTAAGAAATGCCAGCTCTCCAGCCTCAAGATCTGTGTCTTGCAACAGAAAGCCACGGTGCAGGACTTGTGGATTTGACTGATAAAACCTGTGGCTGTGTCATAGCTAACTCCTGTGCAATTTGATTCCAGACAGAGACAAACCATGGATTCTGTATTTATGCCTGAAAATGGCTACCTTGATTTACTGCACAGTGATATGGATCCATTGCATCTGTGTACTTTCTTTGATCCTAAGTCATCTGGAGATGAAGGTGACTTCTCTACAGGTTAGTAAAACCTAAAAAAATATTTGACTGGTTTATTCCTCATGCTGTAAGTTATTGCCATCTCCTCTCAGCTACAAAGCCACCTCATGGCAGTTTATCATGATAACTGAGTTGAAGTCTACAAGCACTTGGTGTTAGGATGTGGTAAGTTTATCTGTGTCTGTGCATACAGTGACTGCTTCCAGAAAGTGTCTTGTCTTTAAATTGTACATATTTATAGCATCCTGCTCAGTCAGTCCAACAAAGCACACTGTACTGTCACTCATCAGGGCATGACAGTGTCTTTCATTTGGATATCACTCCTGTAAGTAGTTTATTTGCAAATGTTCCTGTCATAAGCTGGCCAAGTGTAATTGTCAACATCTCGGTGGCTTGAAGCCAAAAGTTTTGCAAAACAGACTTTTAGATGACTTTGTAATGAAGACAGTCCACAAGCAAACAGCATTACATTGCTTTCTGAGATCCTAAGGACCAAAACAATGGAGTTGCCTTACCACGTGCCATTTTCCAGCTTTTTGGGACACAGTGGTTTTATAATTCCATTACAAATTATAAAGCAGAAGAGAAAGAGTATAAAGCTGATAATTTCTTGCACTTCAGTTCCTACAGGTAATCAGATCTGGAGGTTGCCCTGAATCTCTGTGCTGGTGACTTTGTGTGGAAGTTGTGGGCTGTTCTGCTCTCCCTTCCCAAAGTATGAAAGTGTATCTCTGGTATGGAGTGTTAGCTGAGCTATTTTTAAACAAATGAGTTGGCCATGGATTGAGAATGGCAATGGTTGGAGAAGAGCTGGTGCATGCCAGATATGAAGTCTCACAGCTCTGTGCCAAATAGGTGGAAAATGTTACCAAAGTGGAGCATTGTGGTTTTCATGAGTGACTAGTGCCAGTAGGCACATGGGTAATCAGTGGAGAACTGAGCACCAGAATATGGAATCATCTTTGTGATTGATCATTTTCCAGGTTGGTCTTTTCCCTCTCATCTTCTGACTGTTAAAAACAGCTGCAGGAGTGTTTCTTAGCCCATGGTTCACTTGCTCAGTGACTGAAAGTAGGACGAATTAGGGGTCAAGCACTGACTCATGCTATCACAGATGTTTCATTGATTGGAATACTTTTCAGCCTCAGCAATGTCTGAGATGATGTAGGCAAATCAAACATCATCAAGACATGGCACCAGTTACTGGAGGCTGGGCATCTCTACTGTGAAAGTGTTAGCATGATCCCTGGCAAGGTTTTAGCCTTGGCCAACTGGCAGCTTCACAGGCAATTTGCAGTTCAGCTCAGGGATTAGCATGGGCACTGCATTGTTCTGAACAAGGTGATACCACCATATCCTGAAGGACAAGAAGGTTTATTAGGCTGTATGAGTCTGGGCCTGATTGTCATAGAATGGATTCAGGAAGTATTTTATTTACCAGGAGAGATGAGGTCTCAGTGTTTAGCAAAAGAAAAGTGCTGATTTTCAGGTGAGTGTGAATTACTGAGAGTTCAGTTCTGTTCCTTCTTAGCCAACACACAATGAAAAGCCAAAGCCTTCTGCTGAAGTAACAAATCTGCCTGTGCTGCATGTCCTGCTCTCTGGTGGTTTTACTGCTTGGTTATGGCATTCATTGAGCCAATGCATATTCCTTATTAACTCTAGATCTTGAAGTTGATGCCAACAACTATGAACAGGTAAATAATGTGGATTTCCCATATGAAAATGGAGATGGGTTCTACCCTGGTTCCAACACCACGGATGCTTATGCTAAAGTAGGTATGAAAGCAATTTTTTCAGTTTTTGCTATAGCTATTTCTTATAAATTCTATCCTCAACCTGAAGGCATGGCATTTACTCAAATAGCCTTTCTCTCATGTTCGGTAGATCTAATTTAGAGTACCTGAACCTGTGCATTGTGGGGAAACTGATTAACAGTAGCTTGTGGTTGTTGGGGGAAAATCTCTCTATTAATGTCTCCTTCTGCTTAATACTTCCTTTCTCAACTTCTCTTTTCTTGTGATCTTTATTTCCTGAACAACAAGTTACAAGAAAAACTTAATTTAACTCTTCCATTTTACTTACACTGCAGAGTTCTGTTAATGAGGATAAGCTTACAAATGTTTTGCTGTGACATTTACTGTGTCATTACTGTGTTCCTTTATTTTTTTTCCTTTGTTGCTAGCTGAACTAGTAGAATATGTGCTCAAGGATCAGCAAGAGAAGCAGGTCGAAGACATTTTTGGTAAGATTGATATGGCAAAGACTAATTTTCTCCATGGCAGTGTTCTTCATGCCCCCAGTTTGAACACTAGTAAAGTTTCTATACCTCTGGTGTCATCTTCTTCTTTCCCCCTAGGTACAGTGTCCCACAATTTTCTTGGAAAAATGAGGATTTTATGCATTTTTTCAGGCCTTTCTCAAAGGTGTCAGTTTTATCTCTGACCCAGCTGCTGATCATGTCACCATGGCCACAGGATATGCACAGCTTCACTGTCCAGTGCATTAACAGCCTCAAGTAGCATCACACTTACTCTGAGCACTGCAGGGATGATACACATAAGTCCCCAGAGCACTTTGCATGTGTATAAATACAGTTCACACACGCTGATTTCTGTCCAGGATGCACAGAGCTGCCTGAGGAAGCGTGTCAAATTTTACTTCTCACCCTGATTAATGCAACAATGTTATTATATATAGTAAATCATTCCTTCATCCATCCTTGACCGAAGACATTCCTTGGCTTGTGGTACCAAATAATTGTTTTGGTGGCAACACAAATACAGCTATTTACTATTCCAGAACAGATATATCAGTAGGTGGCTGTTGAGAAATCCATAGAACCAGAAGGTTAACAGAATATCTGTATATCCCGTTTTATGTTTGAACAAAATAATTAGGACAAATTTACCAAAGGTCAATCTTCCCCTAGAATAATTCTGGCTGTGGGAAGCTCACATGGCTTTTCAAATTATTTATGCTGCTCCCTGGTGTGTTTGGAATTTGGAGGGTTTTGCATCTAATGGCAATATTTTTATTGGTTTTAGAAAAAGGCAGGATACCGTATTAGTACTTAAATATTTTCCAGTAAAAGTGTGGTGTGGATAACTTCACAGTTCTTGCAACACAGAATATAAAGTATTTTTAGAGCCCTTTATTCTTCTCTTAAAGGATCTAATAATCCCTTTAGTACATAAATTGAGTAGTACTGAGATCACACTGTGACACAGCTGCAATGTTTTATCCTTTGCTCATCATTAAAGCATTGAGAAATACTTATGCTTTATTAGCCACTGCCAGTAGATTAATAGTTTGCAGTTCAGAAATTAACCCAGGGTGACAAAGCCTGCATTCAGAGCTCTGTGGGCTTTCTAAATCATATAGGTCTGGATACATCTTTTATTGCATGATTTGGTTTTTATCTTTTATTTGGGGTATATTTCATCTTTGCTCTCTGTTGATGTGTTTCTTTTGCTTAGTCCTCTCTGTATTTTTTTTTTAGAATAAAGTTTGACATTGGACCCTATTTCATGTTTTTAGCAGGGGACCTTATTTTGGATGACATTGTTGCTGAGAACACTGAGAAGTTTCCTGACATAAAGAAGCAGACATGTCTTAAACGAAGTAAGTGTAAAACAGTGACAATATGGAAGGCTTTGTGGCTGAGTTCTAAACTTGTATTACAGCCACTTGGTTTTAGCACAGCCCAATGCACTCATCATGCAGTTCTTCAGAGACATCAGACATGCTTCCTCTGCCTTTGGTCATGCTCGTGGGCTGGAAATGAAAGCAGCTCTTCCAAGCGTAGAATTTACAGTTCGCAGAATTTGTTGTCCTGTTGCAAACATTAAACACGTTGTATTTCTTTGCGTTTTTGTCATCCTCATGGCAGTGTTGACTTTGTTTTCAGTGTATCTATAGCTTAGTAAGCATTGGATGAACATTGTCTCTTTAACAGCAAGAAGAACAGCAAAAATCCTTGGCATAAAAGTCTGAAGCCTAATTAAAATTCTACAGTCAGAGCGAAATAACACAAGGCTTTTCACACTCATTTTTATACATTGGACCAGTACAGTACTGAAATAGCTGAATTGAAACTGGTAACACCAGTTAAAAAAAGTTTCATGGGGTAAATTTAAAATTACCAAAATTTTGCCACTTACCATGATTTTGCTTTCCTTCAGCTTTCTTATGCTCTGCAGCAGAGAGTTACTGTGATGCTTCAGAACCCAAATATAAGAAAACTGGTAAGTCACTGGCTGAATAAGAAAAGGTTATTGAACATATATTGTCGCATGTTCCAAAATGTCATCCTCTGTTAAGTACTGTAACTCTACCTTCCAGAAAAGTTTGCTGTCATAGATTTGGTGATTTTGATCATTATGCATTTTCATGTTTCTGCAAAAATCACACTTTTAGATTCCTCTGACTAATTTATGATATAGCAAATCCATGTCCTCTTATCTGTAGCTATTAAATTGTGCAACTTAGGATCAGCTATGTGGTAGCCTAAGAAGCTGGATCCTTATGCTTCAAAAGTACATGTTCCTGCCAGGTGATAGGAAAATTATTTAACGTCAGCAGCGGCACAGTTGACCTTTTCAAAATCCACATGAGAGAAGAAAGAAAAATAATGGACACGTGGGTCAGTGCCAAATTCTGTAACTTTTATCACATACACCCTTTTTTTCACTGGAGTTTTGGAAGATGTCTCACTTGGACAAAAAGGATCAAACCCAGGACATGTGGAGCTATGACCTGAGTCATATTTCCCATAAGGTCATAGCTCCACATGTCCTGGGTTTGATCTTCTTTGTTCCAAGTGTGACATCTTCCAAAAGTCCAGTGAAACATCCTAGTGAAAATAATAACTGTGAAGACATGATTTATTGGCCCAGTCCACTCTATAAAGTCCTTAAAACCAAAGAAAGAAAGGGAGAAAGGGAAATTTCTAGGTTTTGCACATTGTTAGACCATCTACAAGACAACACCTGGGGCCAGCAGGCAGGCCGGAACTTGTCCCCTGGGTGTAAACTGGTGTTAATGTTCCCATCCAACTGTAGCCCAAAGGGGTATCTCAGGCTGAGCTAAACCAGCAAAAGCTCTTCCAAAATTCAGGTGAGAGCAGCCAGTTTTGACTATTTTGTATTGTGCTTCAAATGGTGACTCGTATGTCAGCACACCTCAGAAGCCTCCCAAGGGGACTCTGACTGTTCCAAACCCTAGGGGCCATGTGCATGTCAGGAGGGCAGCCAAAACAGTGTCTAACATAGAGATCCAGCCAGAGTGCTGGGATTCAGGTAAGGAACTGGCAGAGACTGCATGAAAATCAGAGAGATCACACATGTGCACCATGACTGTGATCCTAGCTGGTTTTCTAGCTGGAGTTCTGAGGGAGTGGGAAGGGAGAACTGAGCAGAATTAGCTGTGAAAAATCATGTTTCCTAGCTCTGGGAAGGTTATCAGAGTTTCTACTGAACTGGTACCTGCTGATTGTAGTTAGACACAGGTAAAGTTCCTGGCAGCTAGTACCCATTAAAGGTGGATTACTTTCTATTTGCTTAAGTTCCTTTCTAGATTTGGCATTTTTAAAAGCCTGCCTTTATGCCACACTAACAATAATAGTTTTCTATAAGGAAATGGCACATCAGTTCCAAATGCCTCACCCTACAGAACCTGCATTCCTGAGGAAAGGATCATCACTGAGCTAACAGGTGCTTTGTGAAGCTGCACCCATCCTTTTCCTGGAAGTCCTCAGAATATTGTCAGTTTCTCTACTGTCCTTGACCCAATGAAGGTGCTGAGGAAGGAAAATATACATAAGACAGTAGAACTACTGTGTAGAAAAACCTAATTGACAAAAAGATGAGCTACTTGACAAAATGAGGAGTTTATTTAACCCGACATGGGTGTCACAGTATGATCCTGCAAAGGCAAATGCAGCAGCTCTTCAGAAGTGGAAGGCTACCTACAGCAAAGAGAATAATGTGTACTAAAGCTCAAAGTAGTAAGCCAAGGATAAGATTCTTTCAAAGGAATAGAGTTAAATAGTGGCAGATACCCAGACAGGTTTGTAGCTCCTGATAAAAACACCAGAACACAGGAAAGTGATGAAATATAGACTTACTTGTTGCAGCTAGACAGGAGAGGGAAGGAAAAAGCAAAACCAGCTCTGATAATAGGAGTGGTGTAAAACCAATGAAACTAACAGATTAATTCAAATAAGCATTTTATACTTGATTTGTAGGAATCTTTTGATAAGCACATGAAATTGTACAGTGCATAAGCCTCTCTCCCCATTTGTTCTATTCTTGGAGGAAAAAAATGTGCTGCAGAGGAGATGCATCTTTAAAAGCTCTTGTGTTTGTGACTATTCTTTGGGAGACACTTAATACACAGTATTTGTCCTTTCAAGTGTCTAAGTAGGGAGTCAAGGTCCCCAGTTTATTGCTTGTGGGCCTCTCTGCTCTTATACAATATTGAGACAACAAACTGTGCTTGGAAAACTGGTGCAGCCAATTGTTGTCTTACCTGCCAACCATGTACATCATGTACATCTAGATACATCTGGAAATAAGATAGGCCAGGAAAGATAAAAAAAAGAAAATTTAAAGAGTGAACTACTGAGAAGAAAAAGTGGTCTACTGCAGAATTTAATAAATACATTATAGATTTGGAGAGCTATTGTGAATTGTTCTTGCTTTTGGAAAATCAAAACAGATGATCAGAATCAAGTGGTTTATCATATCTAATAAGACCTCTTCTTTGATTCCTTTAACTTCTACCAATGAGATAACTTTCTCCTTTTGTTTTGCTATTTTATTTTAAAGTGGAAGTCCCTGCAGTGTCTGCAGGGAACGGCAGTTTCTTTGCTATGCCTCTCAACAGCCACCCAGTGAGCTGCACCTCCCTAAGCAACCAGCACATGTCCTTTTCTGTTCCTACTGCCCATGGGCTGGAAAGAAGCCTCATAATTCCTGGTATGTAGAGTACAGCTGTAGGTGTGCACCTGTACACAGGCTGATTTACACATGGGGAAAATTCTCTTATAAATCTTGTCACTGACCATGAGCAATGGCAGGAAAATGGCAGGTATGGCAGCTGTCTCAGTCAAGCCCTTAAAAGTGTGGCACTCACTAAAAGACTGAAAAATATTCAAGGGAAATTAAAAGGGCATTGCTCCTAATTGAGTAAAATGAATCTTTCATTTAATTGGTGCATGTTATAATAGAGCAATTATTTACTATATGCTAATCTAAGTAATTACTTACTTGTACTAAGAATAGGAAATCACAAAATTTTCATTATTAAACTTTAATTTAGTTCCAATTTCTTTTTCACCCAGAGGTTTGTAAAGGACTGAGGGATAATTACATTTGCAACAGTATAGCAAAATCTGGGCTGTGATTTAGCTCATGAAAACTGAGCAGTAATCTCACTGCTGGGCTGTGCAGGCACCAGGCCTGGGCCATGCTAGGTAGCAGAGGGTGCTCATGGCACACTGAGAAACGCTAATGACAAAGGCCCAGTTTAACACCTTTCACTGTTAAGTACTGGAAAGGAACCAAAAATAGTGTGTAAATTGCAAGTCATTAAGTACCTCATGTGAGTTGAAGCAGCAAAAAGTAGCAGAAGAAATTCTGTCCCACCTACAGAAACTCAGAGCTATGGCTGATTAAATTACAAGCACTGAATCACTAAAAAACTTTCCCAGAGTGGGTTGAGAGGGAGGATACTTGTACAACCTGCATGATGTGCAGTTATGTGGGAAGGATGTAGAGCAAGGAAGGTAAATTTAATGCAGATACGTACTATTTACACATTTTCTCTTCTCTGGACCTCTGGCTATACATTTACACACTTTGTCTTAAGCACTTTTCCTCATTATAATAGAATTTCTCTTTTAGACTGTTGAAAACAGTGGCTGCTAAAAGGTGGGTAATCCATTGTATTTCATGCCCATCAGATCTTGTAAGAGTTCTTTTTTTAATGGGTTCTATGGACCTCGTGATCCTGTGAATTCTCCGCGGGGAAGATTTGCCTAGAAGCTGCCATAAGGGATAAATAGCTGTTAGAAAGCTTTTTCTCTCTCATAAAGCTTTAGAAAGCAGAAGCCTTTAAAAACAGAAGAGTAATTATTCTACACTCATTTCAGGATTGTCAGAACATTTGACCTCAGAGTGCCCACCAGCCAGTGTGAAAGGATACCAAGAGAATCCAGGCTTGGCAGGTCCTCCTCAGCAGATATATAACTTTGTTCTTGAAAATGACACATCTAATGTTTTAGTATATCCAGGTAAGGGCAGTAGCCTTTTATCCCCATAAAGAGGCATAAAGTGCTAAAAAATCAATGCTGCCAACAGAAGCATTGATTAAATTCAGTTACTGATAGCTATGATATGCTGAAAACTATGCTTTGTTTCTTTCCAGTGCTGACATCTTCCATGGAAACATTCATGTCTCCAAGTATTCCAGTTAATTTATGTGGTAAGTAGAAATTTGGGGGTTATATAGGTACAGCACTTTGAACTGGGAGAGAAACCATATTGCTTCTACTCAAAGCCAGTTCTCACCTCCAGGCTTTACCCATATTGACCTTAAAAAACCAAAAATTGATGGTATTTCCTTCTTTGTATTGATCACTGGCTGCTTAGTCTGGTCCAAAATGTGCAGATAAGAGTTGCAGAGCTTCATGTTCAGCAGCCAGTCCCCTGTGTCTGCTTTGACATCCACTTTCTGGAATAAGTCAGCTTTAGTTAAAACAATGCAAAGCCCAAGGTGCTGGAGCACCCTCAGAAAGTGGGAGATGATCTGAGCATGGCCTGAGCATCTCAAATGCTCAGTGCTGGCAGCCAGACTGCAGCCAGCTCCCATGGAAGCCACAAAACCAACATGATGATGACTTATTTAACTAAGCAATAATGAAACCTAATGCACAGAAAGACTTCTAAAGAAATCAGAGCCTTGGTCAGGATTTAACAGTCCCACTTCAGGTAACAAACTTTCCTGAGACACTTTTCTTCCGGCCCTCAGAGAGTTGTTGGAACTCAGAGTTTTGAGATCAGAGTTGTTTCTGGTCCCGGTGCCCAGTGCAGGAGTTTGTTGCCCTCTGGTGGCTTCCACTGCCCCAAAAGCAAAAGTATAACGTGGAGATTAAGAGGCAAATATCCCTAGGTGTCTTTGTAAATTGCATTTACTGTTTATGTGAATGAACAATGCTAATAATTCCAACTGATTTACTGCAGCACAACATACATATGCCACAAGCCCTGTAACTCCAGATGCAGCAGCAGACAAATCAGCAGGTAAGATGCCACCCAGTTTATTGTCCTTTTTAAAAGTTCTTCACTGCTGCCTGCTTTGATCAGTTTCTCATCTAAATGTCTCATTACAGATGTTTTTTCTGTTCTTCCATTCTGTTTTCTTAGCTAATAAATAAACAGTAAATCAAAACTAGACACAAGCTTGCCCAACCCTTCTTTATTTAATGTCTTTCTTACTGGAAGCCTGTGGTGCTTCCCTTTTAGAAGCAAATCTGAACCCAAACCATTCTGATGGTTGCTGGCATGCAGGGCAGGAATTAATTTCCAGATCTCTGAAACTTTAAGATTTCTATTTCTTTTAGACCACATTCTACATCAAGATGATCAAGATGATATTATGGTATGAAACACACTTTTGCATATTTAAGGAGATTAATCTGTTTTGGTTTGGGTCATTTTTTTAACATCTCTGCTGTCTGTTACGAGACTCTGAGGTTTAATTTGTTATAGCCTCTGTCAATTTAAATTCTGTCTTGCATCTGCAAAGCTCTTCCTACCAAAAGTTTTGTGAAAACTGATACTCTGCAATTACCAATCTGTAGAAAATGTGTTCTCTCTGAAAAATTCCCAATTTCTTTGTGTAAAGGAGACACTGTTCACCTGACCCAACTGCAAAAGTGTGCAATAGTTTGAAAGCAAACAGGTGAAAAGAAAGAAAATTGGACAGCAACAGGACTTTGTCAGGGAGAGTAATGGGTAAATACTGTTACCAAGAGTCACATCTCTTTCTCTTTTAAGACTTTCACACTTAGTGTTTGGTTACAAGGTGTAGAATAACAACAGGAAGTTACTGCTTTTGAAGACATAAAGAAGTACTGTGTGTGAACATGAATTTACACAAAACACTGACATTTGAAAAGAACAGTGGATGTCACCTGATAATGGTAGATTTGCTTCCTGCAACTGTCAGAACAGCTGTGGTCTTGCTTGATGCCATTCTGCCTCAAACAGTGCACACCAGCAGGATTCTACTTGTGGGAGGATTTTATTCATTTTCCTTGTAAAATTAACAAAATATCTCTTACTCTGAATATGCACTACAATGAATGTGGAAATTTGCATTATTCTTATTGTTAAAATTAGTAAAGCTGAATCAGTGATTATCTAGATGTCTCTGTCAAGTATATTGTTTTGTTTCTCCAGATTTAGAGAAATTTCAAGAAGTTCAAGATTCCGTAATTCCTTCTGAAGAACCTTTCAAAAGACCAGGTGAGTTTAGAACTCTTGAACTTAAACCTTCCAGTATTTTTGGGGAAAAGATTCTGTGTTTCTTTCCATACAGAAAAGCTCCTTGTAGGAATCATTCAACAATTTGTGAAGCTGTTCTGAGGGTCTGAGCACAATTCCTGGTTTCAAGATATTAGATTCAGCTTCCTGTAGATATCTAGCTGTAGTACCTACTTAGCAGCTCAGTGTACTTCAGTGGTTTTATCATCTGCTCAGAGAGCTTCAAAATTATTCAATTCATAGATCTGAAAGTGTCCATTGTGCCTGCACTTCTGAGTGCAGTTGTATGGGGTAAATTGAGACCTATGGTCTCTATGGGAATGCCTGTGCTTTTACTATACTGCAATTAGGCACCTAAGCCACCATGGTGTAGTTTGTGGACTGGTCCCTTCAATTTGTGTGTGCTCTTCATTTCTCTAGAGCAAGTGGAAACCTTCTGTTCATCCCTTAAAGATTATTTCCGAGACACGTGCAAATCTGTGACCGTGGAGCGGGAAGTAAATCTGGATCACCTGTTCATTGATAGGACACTTGTTCAAAGTCAAACTGACACCAAGACTGGAAAGAATAGTGCAAAAGCAATGGAAAAGGAGCTGGTAATCTGCAGCCTGCAAGAGAAGGAAAAGACAGCCATTGATAGAAGCCAAATGTTTCAAATCCCACAGCGTAAAGACTTAGAGACTAAAGTGATTGTGGTGCTGGGAAAAGCAGGAATGGGCAAAAGCATTCTGGTTCAGAAGATCTGCCAGGACTGGTCCAATGGAGAGTTTTCTCAGTTTGAATTTGTATTTTGGTTTGACTGCAAACAAATAAGCTTGCCTGAGAAGCTATACAGCCTGAAGGAACTGCTCCTTGAATTTTTCGTAAAACCTCGAGAGGGAAGCCAAGAGATCTTTGAGTATATATTGCAAAATCCTGCTAAAGTCCTTCTGATTTTTGATGGTTTTAAAGGATTGCATGATCATGAGAATTCTCCTCGTTCCTCAGCCAGCCAGCCTGAAAATGATTGCTGCAGTATAAAGGAGCTGCTTTCAGGACTCATCCAAAAAAAGATACTCAATGGCTGTACTTTATTATTTACAGGAAGACCAAAAGACAAACTGTATCAGTATGTGTCCAAAGTGGATAAGACTATTGAAATAGTAGGATTTTCCCCTCAGCAGAGGGAATTGTACATAACCAGATATTTTGAAGAATCACCCCACTGTGATAGTGCACTGAAATTAATCAAAGAGCATGAGTACTTGTTCAGTCATTGCTACAGCCCTGTTATGTGTAGATTTGTTTGTTTTGTCTGTGAGGCAGTGCTTGAAATGGGAGAGAAAAGTCTTCCTTCAACTCTTACTGAAGTCTTCCTGAAATTTTTTCAGCAGAAGATAATGCTTATGCAGACAGATGTTACAGCCACACAAAATCAAGAGAGCCTTGCTGCCCTAGCCCGTGTAGCCTGGCATCTTGGAGAAAAGCACCAAAGTGCCATGAAAAGTGATCTTATTCCTTCTAAGGAAGTTAAAGAGTTTGCATTGAAGTATGGGTTCTTCCTACCATTTGCACTGCCCAGACATTCAGATAGTGAAGAAGACGAATTTGGGAGCACATTCTCTGATTTTGTCATTCAGAATTTCTTGTGTGCGCTTCACCTTTTGTTAGCAGAAGAGCTCAAGGATAAAAATCTAACAAAGTACCTGTCTTTTCTATCCAAGAAGAAAAAACCTTATTACTGGTTACATTTAATGCCTCGATTTTTGGTTGGTTTGATGTTTCTCCAGGATGACCCCTATTTCTGCTCTCTTTCAAATGAGGATGCAAAACAATCAACCAAGAAGCAGAAGACACTCTTGAAATACATTAGAAGGCTGCAGATGAATACTCTCTGTCCAGAGAGGTTGCTGGAGCTTTTATGTTGTGTTTATGAAGCACAGAACAATTATCTTCTGCAGCACGTGGCTTTAAGACTTGAGCCAGACTTGTCTTTCCTGGGCATAGCTCTTACACCACCTGATGTCCACGTACTGCTCTCTATTTTGAAAAGGTCAAGAAAAGAGTTTTCCTTGGATCTGCGAAACAGCAGCATTGACATGCAAGGGCTGCAAGCCTTGGTCAGCCTAAGGAATGTGACATCATTCAGGTTGGTCCCTCTCTGTCCCCCACAGCACCATCCATAGCACTGTGTGTAGCTGACACTTTCATGCCACGACAGCAGTCACATCTGATTGTTTTGCCACTCCACAGGGCCTCCCTTGGTGATACAGTCAGGCTCTGGAAAACTTTAGAACAGACAAAAGACTACGAACTGCTGAAAGCATCCACAGAGAAATTTGTTCTTGATCCCTTTAAGGCAAAGACAATGAAGGACATCAATGACCTCTCCGACCTTGTAAAGATGCAGGAGAAGATGATGCATTGGTAGGATCATTTATGATCAAAATTCCCCTTACATCAGCAATTTATGAAAACAGGGTTTCACTACCAGCTGTTTGCTTGCCCAGAGGAGAAGTAACTAAGGCAATGCAAGCTCCTGGGTCATCTCAGGGGGTTCTCCTACCCCCCTGTGAGGTGTCTGTCATGGCAAGGAGGAGCAGTGACAGCACCATGCAGAGCAGTCATCAAAACTGCCAGTAAAAGAGCCAGCTGTCATTTCTCTTAATCTCTGAGTATGCCATCCTCCAGTTAGTTCAGCAACATAACCTGGGCTGATTCTTTCCCCCTGTATCACCTGAGCATAAATAAAAGCCTGTTTTGCTCTGGTCCCAAGTGGCCTGAATCAGTCCTTTATTCCAGGAGGTAAAAGCTTGTGTACATGGTCTTTTAACTCTGTGCTCCAATCCCTGCTGCTGATGTAGCTGGGGGATTGGTTGCAATTCAAAACATGCAGAAAAAGTTTTGTTGTTTGGGGTTTTTTAATGATGACTTCTATTTTAACATGGATGGAGCGATTTGATTAAAATATAGACAAAATAGTTTCGTGTTTGGTAGAAAATAGTTGATTTAGACAAATGTATCTGTAAGTTTTATTGGAAAAAGAGCAAACAATTGCACTATGAAAGGCAATCATTGGATTGAAATTACTCAGTTGAAGAAAGGTTGGAGCCGAAGTTACTCTGAAGTTTCCTGCTTCCTCAGTTAATGCCACAGTGGTTTATTTTCTGTAAAAGTCTGCTAACAAATTATTTTTAAAACACTGTTTTGGCTGCTAAAATATTTATCATACTCTAGTTCTACTGTGATTTATTTAGTGTGCAAGGAGCATCTGGCTGCACCAGCTATGGAATTCCTGCCATCAGAAACCTCAGGAAACTGGAATTTGCGTGAGTTCTAAACTTCTACTGATGGGGATGGTCATGTGTAAGGAGGAGCAGTCGTGGGTGTTTTCTCTGAACTAGATTTATTAACTTATGGCCAAAACTCAAAAAATTATTTCTGGCTCCTGCAGATCAACAAGTTTTACCAATTTTGTTTGGTTTTAGTACGTGTTCCCACCTGACCACAAGGTACTGATGTTGTGCCATAGAGCATAAGATATTTTGACTGTGATCCAGCTACCTGGGAAATATTTTTCCCCAGAAAGGCTGAACTTCTCTATCTGAGTCTTCTGATGTAATTTTCTAGCCGATCAGAGCCATGAGAGGATTACATCAGAAAATGCCTCCCAAATAAATTATTTAGCACCCTTTTCCTGGAAGACAGAAAATTGACTTGGTAACATTAGTTTAAAAGTGAGGTTTTAATAACACTTCTTTTTTTCCCCCCAAACTGTAAGCAGCCTCCAAGGCCATTCTATTGCTCAAAATATCTGCCATAGCATGTGAATTAGTTTGGGCAGAAATTGTAGTAGTGCAATGGAGAATTCTCATCAGGTCTTCACCTGTTTCCTGCTCTGTAGATCTATCCCAACCTGGGACAGCTATGCTTGGCCTCACTTCTGATTTTATGCACCTTTCTCTTCTAATTTCCTTTTCCTACTTCCCTTTATTTAAATTTTGTTTAAAATTCTAATCCTTTTAAATAACTGAACTTGTTCTGATACCAAAGAAACTCCAAATAGGATATGAGAGACAAATGCTTGGAGCATGAATATCAAAGTTTATGCTTTAAGCTGCAGTAAAACGTTGCTCTTAAGTTAGACTGAATTGTTATTAGTTGGGAGGGGAAATAACTTGTTTTCATTTCAGTTATACTGAGACAGATATATATTTCATCTCAAGATTATACTTACAGTGAAAAACCTGAAAAAGAGAGCAGAAATGCAAGAATCTCAAACAAGTGAGATAAGCCTTGCAGAGAGGAACAAAAAAAGTGGCAAATGTCCCACTGCTGCTGTGCAAGCTCTGTCTTGCCTGACCTTAGCCTCATCTGGAGGCTTCACAGCAGAATTCCTTGGTGCAGGTGGTAGGGAATGGCTGCTTCTGGGGAGTGTAAACTAGCTTGCATTGGGGACTGCAGGGAAAGAACTCAAAAAATTCATGCATTTTGCTGCTTGTGAGCTTGTGAAAAACCTGCTGCATTGTCTGTATTTTCTTCCAGGCTGGGTCCAGCTTGTGGCCTTCAAGGATTGCAAAAACTCGTGAAAATTCTTGCAGCATTTCCATCACTTCAGCATTTAGAGTGAGTTCTGCTAAAGATTAACTTTGCTAACATTTGTCCTCAGCAGCCCTTGATGATGGAGGAGCTCTTGTACCCAAGAAACATTTTATTTGCCAACAAGACTCCTTGTTTGATGACCAAACTGAACAGCAGAAACATTCCCAGCCTGTATCAGCAGCCTGTATCAGCAGCTCCAGAACATCCATGACAAACCAACTCTCTCTTAGTTTTAAGCTTCTTCACACTAAAAGCAAGTGTACCAGCAGTGGTCAGCGTTGTGCCATGGCACCTGTGGGAAGGTTACTGGGTTTTGAGAGGGCCTTTGGCCTTACACACCCCATTGGCCATTTGTCTGGCCTTTTCATGGTATTTCAGGAAAACAATAAAGCTTTAAAATTGAAAAATGTCCAATATATTCCAGCATTATCTAATTGTCAGATTAGAAGGAGATCCAGTATCTGAAATTGTGACTAGATATTAGGAAAACTTCATTTTTAATACTCCCTCTCTGGAGAAGGAGGTGTTTAGGCAAGGATTTACAGACTGTGATGGATTTTGTCAGTTCTGTATTTTTCTGTGCACAGGAAATCTCATTTCAGCTTAGCTGGAACACAGCTATTTCATAACCATTTTAATAATCTTGCATATCAAAGGAAATAGGTCAAGACATTCAACTAGTAAAAAAATTCTTAGGCTGTAAATTTGGGCAGCAGAAAGCTGCTTATTGGAGAAGCTGTAATTTGTGTGATGCTTCATGCTGATTGAGGCTACTGCAAAGTAGAAGCTTTTCAAGATAGAGTGGTCTCTGAGGTGAATAAATCACCAAAATTTAGATTAAAAGGGAAGCTAATTCTCTCTTTGTCGTCACACAGCCTTGATGCTCTGAGTGAAAATGGCATAGGAGATGAAGGAGCAAAGAGCCTATCTGAAGTTTTTCCAACCCTGACATCACTGGAGACATTAAAGTAAGTGCAGGGTTAACAGTTCAGGGAACTTTTGAGAAGAAATAAATTAAACCTAGAGGCTTAAGGGACTATGTGTTAACAATTATGGGCAAAAATATCCCATGGGCATGGAAGACCAATGAGCCTGTGGAGATACTTAATGGTTACACTCATTAGACAAATAGATTAATCCTTCCTGACTTCCCTTCAAGGGCTCTATTTTGCCTTTTTCTTTGCATTTGGCCTAAACAGACTGTCCAAATTCCATTTTTTAAAAATTGAAAATTAATTTCCCCCACATTGTAATAAATCAGAATAAATGTGCTCAACTAACAAAGTGATCTCACTTACTATAGTTTATCACAGAATAAAATAACAGACCTGGGTGCAGAGAACCTCGCTACAGCTCTCCCTTCCTTGTCTTCCTTAAAAACACTAAGGTGAGTGCTGGTATCCTGCTGAGTTGTTTTGAAAGCATCCCTTGCTGTCTCTGCCAGAAACTACTGAACAGGGAACAAAGAGGTAACACTGTGCAGCAGCCAAGCTTTTGACTTCATTCTTGAATAAAGTCTTCAGAAAGAAGAGAAGTATGACAGACATACAGAACAGACTGACAGACAGACAGAAGGATATCCAGGAATATAGTAAGGACTGGAGTGATGTTTAAATCCAGTCCATAATACCCACTTATGAATCATGCCCTGCACAGATTGCACCCAGGGCCACCAGGTGTTTGCTGATACAATTGTCCATCCCACTGCACTGGGATATCTGGCACAGGCCTGAGTGAAGCAGGGAATGCAAGAAACCCTGGTGTGCAATTCTGGAGTGGTTTGGTGATGTGGAAATCTTTTCAATGCTATACCCCAGATCTTTGTGCTTAATTTTTTAGCAGATTTTTAATTTGATCTAATGTAGACAGAAAAGTTCTTATTATCCATAGAACAAGAGAATCTAGACCTATTTTTGCTGTACCTGTGGTAGATGAAGAAGGATGTGGCCATTTGCCTCACTTGGTACAGGAAATATGAATGTGTGTTTTAAACTTCAACTGCAAGTAAGGATAAATTGAAAGTTAAGGTGTACTAAGCATATTTGAAAACCCTTGATCTAGTATCCGTTTACATTATCCATTATTCAATTGTGACTATTCTGGTTTGGTTTTCTGCAGCTTGTACAATAACAACATTTGTGATTTTGGAGCAGAAAATCTGGCAAAGGTTCTTCCTGCAATGAGATCTTTAAGAGTGCTAGAGTGAGTATGAAATCTTTTGAGATGGCTCAGGAAAGCTTACTTCCTTGGAGACTGAAAATACAAATGCTACGTGTTTAATTTTAGAGGAGACAGAAATTGAGGAAGAAGATTTTGGGGAATTTCACTGGGAAAATGTTCTTTTGCAGAGTCCAGATAGTCAGTGATTAGAAAGGATTAAGGAGTAGTTCACCATAAACCCAAAACTATCACTCTTAAGGTGGGAGAATAGGCTCATGGGGAGCTGGAGAATGACCTCAGGAATATATAAAAAGGAATCCTTCAGATGAATTAATATAGTGAAGTTCCCATTCAACTTTCGAGTATATTATTACAGGTTTTTTGAATCGACAATCTGTTTTGAGATTTTTCCTTTTTTCTTTCTTACCCCATCTGCAGATTAGCCTATATAGTATTTTTGATTTCGAATGAAAAGTTTGATTACACCATTTGATTTGGATTAACAAAGTTGTTTTTATTCCTCAGTGTTCAGTATAACAAAATAACTGGTGTTGGAGCCCAGCAGCTGACTGACAGCCTACGAAAATGTCCCCATATAAAGAACTTGGTGTAAGTCTCTTGACAGGCTGTTTGCTGTATCTTCATCCTGTAAAACTGGGTTAGAGATTATGCTAAAGCTGCCTTCTGTATTTGTCAGATTTATAAGAGGCACAAAAGAAGATATCACCAAAATACAAAAGCAAAGATGTCAAAAAATGTTGTCTCTGGTTTCAGCTGCATTAGTTCCCAGTGATCCCAGGCAATCGAGCTTGTCTTGCCTTAAGCAGTTTCCACTGAGCCTCCCTTTGTTAATTTTCTACCCTACCAGAGAGCCAGACCTACTCTGTGCTGCACCACTTGTGTTTGAGGGGTAAACAATGAGCAGTCATCATTAGAGGTTAAATAGACTGAAGGTACCAGTACACATTCAGAGGAAGAGAGTTTGGAGTTTGATGGAAACCTAGAGAACAGTTACAGGAGTGCAGTTGTGTCCCATAACCAGAGTCAACAAGGCTATGGAGTACTGAACTGCATTTTTCTAAATCAAAATGCATTTTCCTTTGCTCCACAGCCTATATACTTTCACTGCATGATAGACAAAGGGAAAGACAACTTTAAAAAAACCGAAACAAAACCAACAGCAACAACCAAAATAAGGCACAAGCATATCAAACACACCAAAAGAAGGTGAAGCAAATCACGCTCCTTAAAATCTGTTTCCTTTCTGAATTTGCCCTTACAGGATGTGGAATCCCACCATTCCCTATGGAGTTCTTGAACACCTTCACCAGCTGGACTCCAGGATCAGTGTGTAGATTCAGAGGATTCCATAAAGGTAACATAGATCTTGGCTCCCTGAAACAACCAGGTTTGTTTCTGTGGGAGCTGCTGATCCAGGCTCACTGGCAGCAGGCACAGTAACAGCACCTGTGTGTCCATGGGCAGGTTTGGAGATGTGCCCTAGAGTGGCACAGATCAAGGTCACATCAGGCCCCCTTTCCCGCACTCACCTGCATCCCCCACCTCCCTGGCAGCTGCACTAACAGACTGAAAGTGCTTCATTAAGAAAAATGCACTTCTAGAGCTCCCAGTCCAGCCCACTTCAGTGACTGGCAGCTGCCCTGCTTACTTTCTCTTTTCTGATGTGGAAAACTAAAGCTTGTGTACTTCTTATGTTTAATAGATGAGTTCTGTACCCCTCAGAGGTTTTGTGTTAATTTCAGTTCATCAAATCTATGATTTTGGTAATCTTAATGGTGGTTAATATGATGAGTATACATCTAATGTTCTGTTTTCATCATTTCACAGGTGTCATAAAGAAGAGAGGAGGGTGTCCTCTGTGCTTTCCTGTCTTCTTGCTGCTTTATGAATTGGTGTTTTCGTCTTTGTTGCAAAGAAGTCGCATTTAAGTTTCTAAGCTATGCTAAAATTGGGTGAATGATAGAGTTTTAAAATGCTGTTCAAAGACCCAACTGTATTTCTACTTAAGTGGTAAAAGAGTTAAGCAACATCAAGTTTCAAAGATGAAAAGAGCATCTGGATACTGTGACCACCATTAAAGGAGACCTGGAACCACCAGGATATTGTGAGTATAAAATTCCATCATTGAGTCATCAAAGAGCAAACTCAAAGCTGCTCAACCTGCAACATCTGAAGCACTGACAGATCAAATCTGATTGTTTGTTTCATGGTGCCAGTGGAAACTGCCATCAAATCTGGTCTAATGATTTTGGATTTTCAAAACTCAAAGTTACAGATTTCACCTGTCTTCATGGACTGATTGGAAGCACTAGGGTGAGGAGCATAAAAAACAATCATCAGTCCTAGAAAATGTTCTGATCTTATAAGATTATCCATAAGAATCTAGAAGTTGCTCTTTTCTTCACTAATAACCAGTGCTACCTTAAGGGATAGAAACATATCTTCTATGACTTGTTACAGAATCCTTCAAAATGATTGGGAAAAAAAAAAAGAAAAAGAAGTCATGAGAAGAAAGGAATTGAAAGTGTAAAACTATGAAGGATTTTTCTAACATTATTGCAGAAATCCAAATGGATAAAAACAGCCAGTTTATTGCACACAAATCCTCAAACAATCTTTGAAGGTTTTTACTTTGTCTCAAATGAGAATTTTAATTCATATACCTGGATTGGTATTTAATTTCTTAAATGCAGATGGAAGCATAAATGTTTACAAGCACTAATTTTATACTTGACAGTGATATCACTACTGTATGTGGCTTATGTGGCCTTCTGGTATAGAGCTATGAGTAACCAGGCAATCAGGCAAAAGCACATTTCAAAGCACTATCACGTCTATGCTGCTGGTCTCAGTCATATGTGGGCCAAATACTCATCCTGCAATAGAAAACCAATTGTCTCTTTTATTCTTTTATTTCTGTGCTGTGAACATGAAGAGAACTTAAAATTGTGCAGAGGCAATTGTCAGGTCAGGAGCACCATTCTGGCTTCCTGTCCAGATACAGTCTGAGGCAGAACAACAAAAAGGGATGGGAAAAGCTAAGAATGCTCAAAATGCTACAAATTGGGAAGTCTTTACCTCACAGTTAGCTCAGGGTTAGTTCAACAACCTCTTTGAAATCTCTTCTGCTAGGAAGCACTGACAATACTGACCCAAGGATCTGCAAACTAAATCTCTCAACTAACCTCTCAAATACTCTGTTTCTTGGTCTTTAAATTTTCCCAGATTTAAACAGTTCAAAACCACAACATTCATTTTCTTTCCAGCAAGTTCTACTCCTCTGCTTAAGTTTCAGTGCCTGCAGAATCTTGCCAGCAGGGATGTGGACAAATTAAAGAGAGTGGCCAAATTAAAGAAAGAAGGGAGGGAGGGAGGAAGGTCTGTTTGTTGTTTCTGCGAGCAGGGAATAAGGCATAACATGCGAAGGAACAGAGAGCAAGGTGGGAAAACTCTGTGGAGAATATGATTTTAATTAGAATGTGGTATTTTTCTTAACTCTCCGCATGGCTCTTCTCTCTAGCCAAGCTCTAGCCAGAGCCATGGATAAAAAAATCTTATTTGTCCTCTCCTCTTTGAGCTGCTTGAATGGGAGGTAGTTTGAGCCAAATCTGGTGTGATATTCCCATCAGCCTGCGGCACTTCAGCCATGCACATCCGTGGTGAGCCCTTGTCTTGGCTTCTCCTAACTAAGCTTTGGATGACAAATGCCCCTTAGGGATATATTCTGCAGCTGCACTTTACTGTGACTGAGTCTGAGAATGTGCTAAATATTCCACAGGCAGCTGAATGTTGCAGGATGCTGTCTGGACTGTTAAAATCATGTTGGGTGTACAGATTGTAAATTTTGGTTGTCTTTACACAGCTTTTTTAAAGTATTAATAAAATCAAGTATTCTGTTTAACAATATCTTGTAGTACCCATTGAAAATTATTTTGATTTTTTTCTCTTGCAAACACTATGAAACCACACAGGAACTGCTGGCTTCTGCCACAGCAACAGGTTTGGGGCTTCATATTGCAGGTTAATGGAAAGCACTGTGTGTGAGGGAGACAGGATGGTCCTGCTGGCGCTGAACTGTTCAGTGGGCTGGAAATGGAGAAATAATTCTTTCTTAACAGGAACAAGTTCTTGCAATGCCAACTGGCAGAGGGTAAGTTCAGGATCAGGAAACACAAATGTGCTGACTGAGGCTGCCTGCTAATAAAAGCAAAAACGGGTTTTCATCCTTTCTAAATCTTTGCAGTTAAAAGTTCTAAAATTAATCTGTGTTCAAAGTCTGGATATTCTTATGGCACCAAGCTCCTCCAAAATGCTTTTGTCAAATTACTGCCTTGTGTATAGAAACTGAATTCACTGGCTACCCCCTAAGAAGCTGTTGAGATCAAATCTCTGTTCTAAAAAAATCTTTTAGGATGAGAAAAATGCTCCTCTCTTTATGTCCCTCTCTTTTTGTTGTCAAAGAAGCCTTGCTAAAACGCCAAGGATTGTGTTATCATGGTAGTCAGAGCCTGTAACACTCTTCTCATCCTTCCAATGCATGAAGCTGAGCTGTTCTGAGAAATCAGAAATCTTGATCTAAGATTGAGAATCTCCAAAGTGACTGACCCAGGGAAATTTGTATTGTTTTATTGTGCACTGCGTGGCACAAACCCAGCGCAGAGAATTTATTACACACTCCTAGGTACTGCAGTAAGTACCAATAGTGACAAGCTGAACCACATTCTTTAAAAAAGCACATGTGGGACCCTGAAAACCTAGTGAAGTCATCTCTGTGAGCACTATGAATTAATAATTACAGAGGCAGCAGGAATGCCTCCTGCAGTAGCAAAATTCAGCCTTAACTGTGTTAGTAGCAAATGAGCAATGAACACAAGCTTGACAAGTTTTTAAAACTTGGTTATACTTTCTATAGGTACCTAAATGGAGACTTGTCTTCCCCAAATGTATCTTTGTGTGTTAGAATATTGTGCCCTAAGTGACTTCATTCCTGAATTGCTGTCCAGGGATTGCATGGAACAAAACACTTGATAGTGATTAAAGGTCCTGAACTGCCCCTGATGAAATCTGTCTTGGAGAAACACTACTTGGTTCAGTGTCAGCACTTCCCCTCTTGCAGGAGCAGCTGAAAATTGCATTTGGAGCACAGAATTTTGGGAACTGGGAGTTAATTTCTACTGCCTAGGAGCTAAAATGTGCTATTTGAATGCAACACACTGGGAAGTATCAGGATACACAAGTTTGTCTTTGTTTCATGGGGGATCTAAACCATCACTCTCTTGTTCCCTCACACTGGCTGAAAAGAGACTCCTGACACCATCTGTCTGCAGCAGGGAGCCCACGCTGGGAGCAGATGGCAGACACAGACTGCAGAGGACAGGCATCATGCAGAGTGTCAGCAGAATTGTTTTCAATTCTGCTTTATCCAAAATGTTCTTGATACATCAACTCAGTTTAAAAATTGCACAGTTACGAAAATCAGATTTTTCTAAAAAGTGTAATGACAATAAAACCAGTCCAATGCCTGCCCTAATAAAATGTGGGTTACCCCCTTCCCCATACCTGATGTTTCAGTTCAGGTCTGATTTTTTAGTTAGATGTTCACAAGAAGGATTTCCTACCTGCTGGCCACCTCAGCAATCTGGAACGACTTGGAGATACCTGCAGGAAAACTGGAATTTCCTTGAAAGCAGATTTAAATTATTTTCTTTTCAAACTGAAGAAGAACAACTCCAACACAACTGCTTAATTTTTCATGGAAAAGGTCAGTCTTTATTGTATTGCTTTCACATCTGTACATAGGAACGTGAGCTTAAACAATCTGCAAAGTATCCTGTGTTAAATAATTAATCCACCTGACATATAAAATTCACTCTCAGATCTATTTCAAAACTCTCATTTTAAATAAAATATCTTCCTAGCACAGTTCTTACCATAATACTCCCTGAACAGAACCTCCTTCAGTCACTCCTGCATATTTTCCCCTGAGAAAGCACTGCCTTTGAACTACTGGCTGGTAAAATTTTCAACGTGTGATTGTAAAACTGGCTTAAGCTATATGTAGAGTGTGTCCATTTGGGTGACATGGTATTCATTCAAAAGTTTATCAAATCTGAGTAATATCTTGATTTTCTGTTATAATGGAACATAGTTTATCTTACTTTTTCATATAGCTCATCCCCAAATTACCTATGGAAGCCCAGTATGGTGCATGAATCACTGCAGTAAGTGCACACACAAAAGGCAAAGACCGTGAAGAGAAGTCACAGCTGACAAGGTCTGATGACAACTCTTCTTCTTGTTCTCTTGTCCTTATTTTCATCTCTACATTTCAGAGTATAGTTTCTTTCCAGGACTCGATCCATTAGCCTGGTCATAATCCATTTCAGGTGTTTAATGAATCTGTTTAAAAGAAAACACATTAAATACAGAGTAACCCTCCATACCTAAAATGAAAAGAAAAGTCACTGAGTATGTGACATACAGCACCATGTTGTTGACTTATTAGGAAAAAAGAAAATTAAAATCAAACCTTTTTGTGACTTTGGGTAATAATTCTTTAAGAAGTAAAGACCTACAAAACCTTTCAGAGAAATCACTGTCAGTTTCTGTTAATGTCAGAGCATACCAGTCCTTGGGAATTTTAACAGAGCCATGAAGATACCAGTGTGAGGGGTATGAGAGTGAGCTGTGAACCACAGTGTACCACATCAGTTACTAAGGGATGTTCTTAAGAGTAAAAACAGCTGTGGCATACAGTGGGATAACCTATTTTATCCAGATTTGATATCATTAGACCTACTAATTAAAACTGATGTTTGAACTGGCTACATTATCTTGACTAGATAGCATTCATTACAATGGTTTTATTTTTTGGATCATTGTGTTAATTAAGTATTGCCTACATTTGATTCAGTCAGTTTCTCTTCTACTTTAGAGTTGCATTGTTCCAACTATTTTGGATCCACTGGTAAGTAGTTAGAGCTAAATAACATTTTGGGTTAACTTCTTGGTCTTACAGCCAAGAATAAATTGCTGTTACATTGCTTTATCCCAGGTTATCTAATCTGTTTTGACTGAGTCAAAGTATCCCACTGCTATTAGAGGTGACTTTTTACAATTATCAGGAGTAAATACAAGGCTGAGAAGATTCCTTTAAGTAGAACCAGACCTGTGGATTATGAAGGTGCTGGGCACTAGTGACAGTATTCATTTAGTCTTGTGATTTTACAGATGACTAATTAGTGAAGTGTAGAATGGTGCAGCTCTTAAAGGGGATAGCTGGGGATGAGTCTGTGTTGAGGAGGAGTTGAGGTACAGAAGACCACGAGCAGGTCCCCTGGCTGCAGCTCAGGACATTTCTGTGTCCTTCTGCAGCAAGTCTGTGAATGGACAGCTCCTTCCCTCCTTCCCCTTTATGTGTCCGAATGAAGAATGAAACCTGATGGTCACGCGTTCTGCATGAGCTTGGACAGACATTAGTGTCATTAACAAAGGCGTTACAGGAAGCCAAAAGCAAACAGGTTGACACAGGACTGGGGGAAAGGCTCTTTTATGAATTGAAAGCAGATTAAAAGATTGGAAGCAAAGAATAAAGCTTGGTAGGAAAGAACTCAGTAGTATGCCAGGGCCCAATTTTTATTCATCACCATTACTGACTCAAAGAAGAGGATGAATAGAGAAATCTTAAAGACTGCAGAAAACAAGCTTTCAAGTATTCAGATCTTGTACTGATAGGAAGGAAATCCAGAGGGATTTCCTAACACAGAGTGGGCAAAGGGTGGCAGGTTTGGAAAACATTTGCTCAAGGGCTGGGCAGCAACATGCCTTCTAACATCTGCATTCTGCCTTGTGGATTTGGGAAAGCACAGAGAGCAGCCTGCAGAACTTGGTCAGGGACATGAGGTCTCCCAGAGGTGGAACACAGGGCTGTGAGATTGTGGTCTGACTCATCACAACACTTCCCATGTTCCTGTGTGCCACTTACTGCAGATACTGGGTCAGAAACAAGAAACACTTTTGTGCCCAGTGAGGCATTTCTGTCAAATGTCTGTCAGCTACAGTACCTGCTAACAGAACACATCTGCTCAAAATCCTTTCTCTTAAAATGGGGACATGAAAAGGGGGAACAGCAGCTCTGCCAGGTTACTCATTCCATGATTATCTGATTGCTTTCCAAGTGGAACTAAAAACTGATCTACAGCAGACAATTCAGTGCAGTTCTTAGTATTCTGCACTGTAGATCAGATTCTAGGCTGACTTAAAAATAGCACAGCAAAATGTATTGGGCCTCCAAAGCAAAGTGTAAAGCTGTCTAATGGTAGTTCTAGAACACTGCTGTAGGCCTGCTAGTCCAAGACTGTAATTTGTTGTGGCAGATATTAAATGGGGTGTAAATTATACAATTGGCCAGGATATTAAACCCTGCCTTTCTAGTTTTCAGATTAGAAATCTGTCCCTCAAATTTCATGACAACCTATTTTTTAATAGAAAACTTCAAAAATTTCAGAAAACTGGAAAATGAAGAGGTGGAAAATAATTTAAAATATGTTTTAAATCTCAGAACTAGAACTTTCAATAGCCTAGAACATACCTGCAAGCACTGAAGAGTATGGCTGTAGTATGACTCTAGCATTAGGAGCTCAGTCACTATATCTTTGTTAATTCTGCCTTTGAAGTTACTGTTCCTCACAAGTCAGGCTGGAGCAAAGGACACACTGTGTGACTCTGTTTCACACCCTGACACTGTCTGCTTTCTGTTTCCTCACTTTCTGGAGCACTGATTCAGCTCTGGTGGCCTATTTGGGCTCTACTGCCTGAGCAACCCTTGGGTCTTTCTTTCTGACCCTGCAAAGAGTATTTATTTAGCTTTAAGTCTGTGAACTGACCTGGAGTTTCCCCAGCAATCCATCACTCAGTGCACATCATCACCTTCCATTATACCATTATTTCCCATATATGGCTCCTATTTGTCTTTGCCCTTTTTATCACATATATTAGACACATGTTTGTGTCTTCAGAGAGCATCATTCAAACTATTCAGCTATTTTTTCTTTCCAAATCTGTCGCCAAAGTAATAAAATTCAACTGTGAAAAGAAAGACAGTCTGACAGTTTCCCTGAACAACTGGAAAGATTTAGCAACTTGTGCATATTTAATCCTTTGGGATAGCTGTACTCCTTATAAACTAGGATCATTATGAGGAGACAAATGCAGAGTTAGAGACTAAATGTCTCTAAACAAATTATTCTTTTCTTCTATTTTAGGATTGATAGTTATTAGCTGAACTATAGTGTCACTTTGTCCCTCCTCCAGAGGAAACAAACATGAAGAATTAAATTGGATTCGTTTCTTAATTCCTTTGACAGCTTGAAAGTGGTAATTGGCTAATGCCACCTATTGAAGCAAGCTTATTACAGAAAGCTTGATTTTTATAGGAAAGAACCACAGATTTTTTAAAAAAATATTCTTGTAAGTTACTTGTGGCTGAGGCTTTTAACACATGCAATACTCAGGCCTAAACTATGTCTATCAAAACTTGAATGTCTCTCTAATTTCTGTGCCTCATTTTAATTCCCATTGTTAACACCATTTGGAAGACTTTTTGAAAAATCTGCTTACTCTCTTGACATTACATAAATAAATGTGTTTGGTAGAAAATTACTTAGAAACTTAGAACTGTCCATGGCTGTGGTTAAGGAGTCTGTATGGACAGCTGAACAGTTAACCATGATTCTGTCTTCTTTCCATCTAGAATGGAATTCCTGTTAAGTACACATTTCTTTAAAGCAGAGCTGTCAGGTGAGTCTGGACTTCTATTAATGTTAATAACATCTAAAAATTCAAAACATTGTTCTAAAAATCATAGCAATTACTCTTAGCTCTGTTGCTACTGTAACTCATAACCAGCCAACTGATCTGTATCATGGAGTCAAACAAATCACTTTGGCAATTTCGACAAAAAGGGGGGAAATGGTGAAAAATGGCAAGGTAAATTAAGTAACAAGCTACTCTGCTCATTATTTTTAATATTTAAAGTCTGAAAAGAAAGAAGTCAGGAAGTGGATCCTGGTACATTTAAATGTATCCTGACAGTGCCAGTGACATCATTCTTCTGATCTGTCCTTTGCAGGACATCTCTGCTTCAGAGCAGAGGCACAGGGGGTGGATGTCTCATAGACACTGAGCCTGCAGTCCTAATTGGCACAATATTGATGAGCTGGGGAGTTAAGCTATTTTTTTTCTGATTCAGAATTTAGATGCTGGCATTCATTGCAAGTGCTGAGTCACAGGTTTTTGAGTGCTGGATTCTGCTCACTGAAGCTATTCATCATAATTCATCTTATGAAAAAATACAGGTAAACAATGTACTGCAAGATTACATAAATTAGACTTTGTTATTCAGTTTTCATTATTGATTACTTTTGCCCCTTTTCTTTCTGTTAGGAGTACTTTCTGATGAGTCACATCTGATTTTATGAAAGCATGAGAACAGCCTTGTATGACCTTATGCCAGGGGGCTTCAAATATAATAAATAACCTGGCACACTCACACGAAAGCAGTAGATGACATGAATGAGCTCAATTCTCTTCAGTTTATACAGATAAATTTCTTCATTTGAATAGGCCAGGAAACATTTTTCAGCTGCTTACTTATCTGTCTGCCTTTAATCTCTGCCACCAATTATGCTGAGAAACTTGGGACATCATTTTGCTTCTACTGAGTTTATTCAAGTGAGGGGTTTGCTGCCAGAGAGCACAGAGCTGCTCTGATCCACGTGTTCTTTTATTTTTACATCTAAATGAGCCTTTCCACACGCTGCAGAACGGCCTCCTGGGATTTGCCCCCTCTGTTTTGCTGGCACACGTCACTCATCCAGGTGCGAGGCTCCGCTCTCCCAGGCACGGAGGACGCTACAAGGTTTCAGCTCAGGCTAATCATAGCTCTTGGGTTGTTCTCAGAAATGGCTGGTGAGTCACATGAAGAACCCTGCTCTTTAATGCAAAGAGTAGGCCTCCCTATTTTTCATCACTGCTGGCAAAACAGAGCCATTCTTCCTGCAGTGTCTTGTGAATCCTCAGCGCTCTGGGAGCAAGGGAACAGGGCGGGTGGGAACCCTTCCCAGCCAGGAGAGCAGGGGTTAACACTCACCAACTCGGGTCACTGCAGGCAAGGCACCACAGGAATTTAAATCTTCCCTTTCAGGGCCTTACTGCTGCTCCCAAAGCAGAAAACACAGCTCCAAATTAGGGCCCTCTTCTGCCTGCTTTGCTGCTATGGAACTGGTGAAGAGAATGGCACAGAACTGTGAAGAAACCTGTAACCAGGAGATTAATTCAAATCCCTCCTCATGGTGATAACGCTGTGTCTTTGCCTGGTAGCTAAACAATTATGCAATTTGTGGCCTGGATGTTGTAAGTACAATTAAATATATAAATAGATGAAACACAGTAAATTTTTTGCTGCCTAAGAAGTGATCTAACTTTTGGGATTTGTGATTTGATTCTCAGTGGAAACCACCATCTACCATGACAGCTTCCAAATGAAACATCAAGGCTGGAGCTGGTACCTGTAAAGAACTCCATTAGTTCTTGGTGGATATAGACTAAACCTTACTTCTGAGCTTTGAGAAAACCTCTGCATTTTGATTTCTACATATGGAGGGTTTTATAGTTAGAATATCAAGAAGTTTCCAGAGCTGCTTATCTTATTAATATGAAGGAAAATTTTAAGAAGCCTATTAATCTGCACTGAAGAGAATTGTGCTCATATCAAGTTATATATTCTTATAGTAGGAAAAACCCACTGAGGAAATTGTATCTGGTGCTCTCCTTTGGTCTTCCTGAAAACTAGACACAACTCGTCAAGACAAATTCTAGACAGAAGAAAAAGTGATTTAAATGAAGTATTTTAATCCCTCTACTAAATGGCATTGCAGCACTAAGATTTGGAGTTTGGGGAAAGGTATTTTGGGGAAGAAAATGGATATGGTTTTTAGCACCAAAGATTTTGCTTAAATTAGCATTCATTTTTAGGAATTTCTGTCCTGGAATACAGAGATGTGTATCATTTGTCCAACTGAAAAAGAAGGAGACAACCACAAAACTTGTCAATGGTGTTTTGTGGGGAGGATCGTTCTGCTCCACACTTTCTATTCCAGCAGAAGTGATTCTAATCCAGTTGCTTGGGATGGACCACCAAATGTTGGCATAGACACTTCCATTTGCAGCAACTATATGCAGTGAGATTTCTTCAGTAGCAACAAAATCTGTTCACTCCCTCGTTAGGCTCCCACATGCCTATGGCCAAGCCTTGTTCAGCTGTGTTTCTGCAATGCTACTCCAACACCAAAAATGCCAAAATTTTCCTTCTAATATTTTCCAGCTAATATTGCTTTACACAGAATCTGACTAGAAATATTCAGGAGCTAATTTTAACCTATAAGAAGGACAGAACTGCAGGAAAGGCTTGTTTGGGTTTGTTAAATTAGAAGACTGCTTAAAATAGTTTGATATTAACTGGTATTTGTACAGTGTGATCACTGAGTTTATACTTGTAACCCTATAACTGAATTTCCTATTTCCATAATTTCAAACAGAAAAACAAAGATATCCTGAACTGGTTTTCAGATTTGCCGACAATATTTTGCTAAAAAAATCTGCTGGCAGATTTGCTAACACATTTTAATTTAAACTGTGAATGTTTTCATTAACATACATTTGGCACAGAAAGTCCTAGCTAGAAATAGTGATTTTTTTTTTCTTCCCAAATACATTTCAGTGTTTTAAAACGCTAAATCCTTACATTTCCAGAGTTTCAGAATCACTTAAAACTAAAAAAAAA
>VWZU01001430.1:1549470-1658840 GCA_013397095.1 Sterrhoptilus dennistouni
TTTTTTTTTTTTTTTTTTTTTTTTTTTTTTTGTGGGACATAAGAAAGTAACAAGAGAGAAGTAAGCTGGTACTTTGATGTGACAACTTATTTGAAAAAAAAAAAGTGCTTCCTTGAAGAGTAAAATTCTGAGACTTAAAATCTGAAAGGCCTGTATTCTCTATAGCTTCCTGTCACCTGTGATGTAGACACCCTTTTTAAAGCTTCACTGGTATTAAACTCATGCCCTTTAAAATGATGAAGCTGGACTTTACCCCCTTTCCAGTCAGTATTTTTGTGCTCCAGAGATCAGAGACTTGGTGGTGAAGCTTTGCCAATGTGAATGAATAGTCTTTGAGAGTCCTGTGTTTGATATTAAACATCAGAACTGATGTGACTCTGTGAGGGGGCTCTGCAGGCAAGAAAAGGGATTCAACATCCCTGGTTAGACCTCGTGTGCCACTTTCCCATATCAGCTACTGCGTGCTTACCTGATTATTCTATTTTTCTTGTTCTTCACTCCTTTGACTTCAACATATTCCAAAGAAATTCATGGAAGGAGCACCTTGGGTCCAGTTGCACAGTTTTTAGTTCTGTGTTAACATATGCATAAGCACTGGCTGGGGAGATTTTGTTTCCTTTGTCACTTACTCTGTTTAACAATTACTTTTGTCTCTGCATCAGTATTAGAAGGAAATTTTAGGGTTTTAGAACTGTGTGATGATTAGACAGAGCACATTACTTGTACTTCTTTTCTGTTTTAGGTACATGTATCATATTTTGACTAAAAACACAACAGTAACAGATCACAATCGCAACCTGCTGGTGGAGACCATTCGTTCCATCACGGAGATCCTGATCTGGGGGGATCAGAATGACAGCTCCGTGTTTGAGTGAGTGCTCCTGAGCCACTTCTCTCTGACACTCTGCTTTTGTGTTTGAAGGATGCTTGGAGTTGTGCAGAGTTCTGTACACTATTACTGTTAACTCCTCCAAGAATATATTTCATTACTGTATGTAAACAGCTGTGTCCTGTAGTAGATGTGTCAGCAAATTCATATTCATGTCATATAGGAATTTGCTGCTTCTAAAACGTGTTTGGACTCCAGAGCCCCTTTCAAGTATTGCTTTTGTTTCACTCTCCATTCTTTTGATATAAATACAAACTCTAACCTAATTTAGGGTCCAGATTTACTCAGTACATCTCTTCATATCATATTGCTATTGCTTCAATTACCAAAGATACCACAAATAAATACCTTGTTCTAGCTGTGATATTTAGAGCTGCTTGATAAATTGAATATACTAAAAATGCAGTAAGAAAGGCCCTGATTTCTTGATACCTTTTTTCCTCTATAATTTGAATTTTTAAGCCCTCTTGTTTAGTATTTAAGTTTTCGAAATACATTCTTTTGTTATACAGATAAAAAGCAAATACAGATTTGCAAAGCAATTCTTCATAAAAGCAAAGCATGCCTGTCAAAGTTGCCTGCTCGTAGCCAATTTATGCTCCTGTTACTTACAGCATGTGACTTGATGACATCTTTCTTTATTTCAGCTTTTTCTTGGAGAAGAATATGTTTGTGTTCTTCCTGAACATCCTGCGTCAGAAGTCTGGTCGTTACGTGTGTGTGCAGCTGCTGCAGACTCTGAACATTCTTTTTGAGAACATCAGCCACGAAACATCCCTATGTAAGGACACAATTCCAAACTGCATAGGATGAAGTGATCAAGATCTGATAGGATTCCCTTTCATTCAATGAAATTTAATCCTAGTACCCCTGCACAGAACTATATGAATTACTAGCAATCTTTTAAATTGAACACTACCAAAAATATGGTGTAAACTGACTCCACAATACCTTTTAATGTAAATTTTCGGTGGTGTAAAAGTAGTTTCTTGGTACAACAAGCATTTAGCACATTTCAAGGGGTTCTTTAAGTCAGATTAGTTGTGATCTGAAATGTTCACTGGCTGCCACAGGTCATATGGTGGAACTCTGGTGTGTAATTTGTACTGTAACTCTTCTGACATCATTGGTGCTGGCAGTCAGCCACGGGAGGTTCCTTCAAGGTAAAATATATAGAGGATGGAGAATTAATAATTTGAAGTATTCCACAACTGTTATGAAAGTCATCATCAAGCCTTGGAGAGTTGGAACTTTGGGAGGAAAAGATTTGAGTGTTACTAGCTGCAGAGCTTATCTGAATGGAGGAAAATGAAGTATATTCTCAGTTTTTCATTGTAGTGAGCAAAACCTTTATATTAATTCTCAAAGGCATCACTTGAGCTGTTTGTCTCAAAGTTGTGATCTTCAAGCATCAGGTCGTTGCTTTTTAGCTGGTACTTTAAATACAGCCTGTTACCACAGTGATTTTTTTGGTTAACCTGTGTAAATACTTTTTTTTTTTTTCAGACTACCTGCTCTCTAATAACTATGTGAATTCTATAATTGTCCACAAATTTGACTTTTCTGATGAGGAGATCATGGCCTATTACATATCATTTTTGAAGACTCTTTCCCTGAAACTCAATAATCATACTGTACATTTCTTTTATAATGAGGTAAGTAAAGAGTTGCAGTATAATGATAGGAGAACTTGAATTAGAAATTGATAAGAGTGTGGCACATACTCTGTTTTGTCTCATAATGTCTTGCTTTTATTTTTATAATGGCCATACCAGTGGCTGTGAATTTGTTTGTGAGGATCTCTGCACAAGCATGGCTTTGTCCTCTTACAACTATAATAAACTAAAAATATGGAAGTTAGTCTTATTTGGTTGATTTCAGTAGTTCTTAAGTCTCTTTCCTTGAGAATTTAATGTTTGCTTGTGCCTTGTTTTCTTGTGCTTTCATAAACAGGATCTTTTCTGTTGCATCACTTGGTTCTAACAGGTTTAGTCAAAGTCCAAAGAGCTGATTCAAAGGGCAAAGTTGAAATGGATTTTTCCTCTCTGCAATCTGCTTTCTGCCAGAAGAGGGCATGAAAGCACCGAGTATGTGCACAGTTATCCTGGGAGGCTCTGATGCTTAAATCAGTTTTAATAAAACAGAGCTACAAATGCAGCTGAATGTGCATTTGTAAAATCATTTTGATTACTTAAGTAGAAGGTAAAGGTACCATGTTAATACACAGAAAACATAATTCATACAGAATCCCAACCCATGTTCTGTAGGTGTTTAATGAATAAATATTTTCTTTCCTCTTGTTACAGCACACTAACGACTTTGCTTTGTACACTGAAGCTATTAAATTTTTTAACCACCCCGAAAGCATGGTCAGGATTGCTGTTAGGACTATAACTTTAAATGTCTACAAAGGTATGCTTTTTATATATTAAAAAAAGGCATGTGTGCAAATCTTGTTTCATTGTAGTTTAATTCTCAGTTCTTTACTTGTGAGGGTTTTCTATCTGTTTTATGAGATTGAGAAGCTTAGCATGTTGACAAGTTTCAGATACACATTTTGACTTTTGTGACCACTATCCTAAACCTGCAGTATGTACTTGTGAATAGTATTATTTTCTCACCAATGAAACTGGTTTAAAAGAAACCCCAGAAGTGGTGGACATGTAGAAGGAGCTTCAGCTTTCCTTCCAAGAGAGGTCAGAATGTGACTGTATTTAAAAAGTAAACAAACAAAACCCCCAAAACCCCAGAATGTTTTAAGAATGTAAATTACCTTTTACTGCTGAAATTGAGCTTTCTAGTGTATGGAGCAGTAACCAACATCACTCCCTTTTGGACTGGAAGTGCATTAAAATGACTGTAGAACCGTTAGTGCTGCAGTCACTCCAGTCTCAAGAGAAGCTGGACCATTCCCATAGGTGCTCAGTGAAGCCTGGGAGGCTGGAGTCTCAAATTCCTGTGCTGGACATTCCAGTAGGACGTAAGAAAAAAACCTAAAGCTTCACTGTGAGAGTAGTTGAGCACTGCCAGGGGTTTTCCAGAGAAATGGAGGCATCTGATTTGTTTGAGGTCCTCAAAAGTCAGCAGGGACCTCAGTAACCTGGTTGAATTTTGAAGTTAGCACTACTTTGAGAATGTCTGCTCTAAACCCAATGTCCAAAAGTCACTTCCCCCTATATTGTTCTCATGGTCTATAACATATTTTGTAAACTGAAAATACCAGTGTTCTCTGTGAAAAAAGAAAAGTTGTTTATTCTGAACTTCTGCCTCTGAAATCAGCATGCTGTAAGGTAATACGTATTATGCAGTATGTTCATGCAGGGGTTTTCTTGTTCTCTAGTCCATTTTAAGTTAAATTACATGTTGAATTACACAACTTTCTGTCAATTAAAAGAAGTGCTAGTTTGACAGTCTTCATAGAAGAATATGAGGTCTTTTTTAAAACAATGAGCACTTTGCTTTGCAAATGACTGGATAGCCTGCATAGCAAATGGGGTCTTTACAGTGTTGGCTGCAGCACTTTTTCTTCTTTTGTGTTGAGGAATGGGCACTTGATAATTGCCTTCTACTTCAAGGAACTGTAAATGCAAATATGAGCTTACAAAAAAGAGCAGATTACAGGCTTCATTTCCTTTTTGTGATATATTTATGCAACCAAGTATTTTCATGAAAAATTTTACTTGCCTAGAATTTTCATTGAATGTTGTAGTGATATAAGGCAGAGAGCTCAGATGTTCAGGTTTGATTATTTTCTACCTGTTTGCATATATTCTGCTCTAACACCTACCCTGAATGTTTTAGTTTAGATGCTTTGTGCTTTAGCATTTTAAACCCTTTTAGAGGATGTCACTATCCCAGTTCCTAATCCTGTTAACTGTTGTCTGTTTCTTTTGCCCTCCCTTCACTGATGATTCCTGTGTTCCTTAATGCAGTGTCATGTAAGTCTAACTAGCTTGACTCTCAGCATTACTGCTTTATTCTTGCGCTTCTCTCTTCTTTTTAATGACTAATGTGCTAAAAGAACCTTTCTGAATTCCACTAGATTTGTTTATTTTCAGACATCTGTAAATATATCAACATTAGGCTCATTCCAGCCAGCTAAGAACTGATGTGACTTTTTTTAATAGATTTCCATTTCATGCCTAAGATTGTGTCAGGTGTATACTCATATGGAAAACTAGCATGTAATCAAAGTCAGAAGATACTTTGTTGTGTTTCTTAAAAAGCAATAAAAAAATACTGGCACCTGATTTTTCTTTGTGCTGATTTCTCTTCAGTGGACAACCAGCCTATGCTGCATTACATTCGAGATAAAACTGCAGTTCCTTATTTCTCCAACCTCGTCTGGTTTATTGGCAGCCACGTGATAGAACTGGATAACTGCGTGCAGACTGATGAAGAGTAAGCTTTTACAAATGCTGCCTGTTGAATGGAAATGCTTTGCCCAGATGTCAGTGGTGCCCTTATTTTGTCTGTAGTAGTCCAGTTAAGTTAGTTTCTAGATCTGTTCCCTTGTAGGCAGTACAGACTTTTCACTCTTTGAATTTTTTAATGATTCTGCAAGGTAACAGTGCTGTGTGCCTGACTTGTGCTGATATCCCTACAGGTAAATTAGTATTTGCAACAGACCTTTTGTTTATCTTGGTTTTGTTCTGCTAAAAATAGCAGATATCCAGAAGACACAACAGGTATTTTGTGCTTCTCAATCTTACAGACTTTCTCTTTTTAACATTCTTTTTCTATGTGTCATCTCCTTAAAAGAACTTTCTGAAAAGATTCTAGGAAAAATGAACTTTAATATGTGAACTGTCAGACCTGACACAGCAGTGTAATATTCCATTATCAACTACAGAAATACTTTGTTGGTTCAGGTTGTTCTTGGTTTGTCTTACCACCCCCACCTTAGAGTGGGCATGTCCTTCTTGCTTTCCTAAAGTGAGGAGGTAGATGTTAAATACAACACCAAAATCTTCTTTCAATTTTGGAAAAAAAACCCTCATTTTTGTAAGCTGGCTTGTGAAAAGACTGGCAATGAAAAGCAAAGCTTTGTAAAAACAGTCTTGTGAAAACTTGGGGGAAAAGCTTGATGTGTGTGTCCTAAAGAAAACACACGCAGCTGTTTAACAGTTGCATTAGTTGACTTCACTGAAACATCTGCTTTGGGCATCTACCTGAGCCAGGGTGATCTGTGGCATTAATTTATTTTTTCCATAAGTTTTTAAGACTTTCACAGTTGATCACATATAATTTTTTTTATTTTTGCTCTCTTTGCAGGCACAGAAATAGGGGCAAACTGAGCGACCTGGTAGCAGAACATCTTGATCATTTGCATTACCTTAATGATATCCTCATCATTAACTGTGAATTTTTAAATGATGTGCTGACAGACCACCTGCTCAACAGGCTCTTTCTTCCCCTCTACGTGTATTCATTAGTAAATCAAGACAAGGTAAGCTGATACCTGCAAACAGTTAGTTCTCAAAGGTGCTGCTTGCTTTCCTGGGCAGTAGGTATATGATATTCTTGGTGTCTTTGTGTGGTTTACATGAAACAGCTTAAGTAAGGTGGCTGTAGAGGAAATACCCTGAGAGGGAATTCAAGAGCACAGCAAATCAAATTTTATTCACCAAAGAAATGTGGTGGTTAAAAGCTCACAGTAGGTGAGACCAAGAAGAACTGCAAATTTGGAACAGGGTTTAAATTTCTGCGACACTGGGAGATGTGTGATTTCCTTTTCTGTTAAGGTAACTTGTCTTCTGGCAAAAGCAGATTTGCTGTGATTTAAAACTCTCTCCAGGTAGAAAATACACACTTTTGGGTTTGATACTTATTTCTTCTATTTGTTGAGAAGCTGGTTTGTGATGTAGTTGAATTTACTTTTAAAGCATTGCCATTAAATTAAGTGGAAAACTGTTTTTAGTGAAATAAACCATTTTTTTAAACCTGCCCAGATTCCTGCATTCTGTTGTCTTGTGGGTAATATTTCATGCTAACTGAATAGCTAATTTTCAGAGCAGTCTTTAATGACTGTTAACTGAGAAGAATTTTTTGAACAAATAGTAGCATAGTGAAAACCAATCTATTTCTCAGATGCTCACCTGTGTAAGTTACTGAAGTGACCATGAGAGATAGTAATTAATTGCAATTTTTTAACCAAGGAAGAGTGAGGGAATATGCTTATTCAGAGTCTCCATTTCAAGGAGTTTACAGGTAGTGAATGTTAAAGAGCATGATGCTTTCTAAATATTCTGTAGCAGAATGTGGAACAACAGAAGTTTTGTTTTAAATAAAACATTAAGCCATCTAAATTCTTTGTATAAATAAATAAGCACTTTTCATAACTTTTTCTGTAGGGTGGAGAGCGTCCAAAAATAAGTCTCCAAGTTTCTCTCTATCTTCTTTCTCAAGTAAGTATTTTAAATATTTGTGCTGCTTCAGAATAAATTTTGCAGTAGTGTTGTGATTATAAAATACTGTATTTTCATTATTTTGTCAAAGCCATAAAAGAAAATTTGCCAAAACAAAATTTTAACCTTTCAGTTTCTGTTAAGAAAAAGAAAGTAAAACATTTTTGGCAGACAAAGTAGCTTCTTATTTGAGTGAATGCCATTTTTCTGAGGATCCCATTGCACAGGGTAACCTTTAGTGCATTTCATGTTCATAAACTAAATACGCACCCTGACAAATAAAGTATAGTAGTCTTGCATCATGCTGGGATAGAACTTGGTACAATGGCAGATGAAATTTACCTAGATGCTCGATTGCATTTTGAACCTGCTTAAGCTATGGAAAAATTCAGGTTTGAATTTTCCTCTTTGAAAACCCAAACCCCAAAAACCACCACTGCCAAAATCTCACTTTCTCACAATATGAATTTCATTATGCCTATAGCTTAAATCTGTAATTAAGTACTTATTTCAGTTCCACCTCCTTTTCTTTCTGGAACTTATTTTCAAATTAAGAATTTTACAGTAGATTTTTTTTTGTATTGTAGAGAGAATTCATCTGTTCTCACTGCATTGCTATGAGACTGGTTTTCTTAAATTAAGAAAAATATCTGAAGATAATTTTGACTTGTATTCATAGAATTTATACTTCTTTTTCTTTGAACTTAAAATTTTTGAATACTTATTTTATTATGATCTGGCTCATAATTTCATGTTTTTGCCAGAAGTGTGGGGTTGGGTTTTTTCCCCTAGGGAAATATAATTTGATCCTCCTTAATTTAAACCTGAAAAATTGTGGTGGTGTGAGGGTTATTTACCACAGGTAAAACTGTGGGAGCAGCAGCTTCTTGTAACCAAAGGGATCTGCATCACACAGTTGTACAAGGTGATCTCTTTTAAAGTTTTGGCTTTCAGTGTAAGTATTGAAAAGGTATCACTTCAGGATTTGTATCTGTGTTCTTCATTCTCTTTAAAGAAGAAAATGGAAGTAGTCATAAAGAACTGAGAACAAATTTTATGTATCAGAATGGGATGTGATATAGAAAATGAAGCAATTGTTTCTATGACTGGCAGAAAAATATCTTTTCCCACCTCTTTTACCCTGGAGTTTGCCCGTGGTGGGATCTGCCAAACCTTGCTGACTGTTTCTGTTCCTGACACCAGGCATATGCTCTAGGCACTACTCTTATATTAAAGACAAGTGCGTGAGAGACTGGTGCCAGCACCTGGAAATGCAGGGCTGGGACTTCTCAGCCACTGTTAGAAAGGGAACTCATGCTGCCCTTGCACCAGAACAGGCCTGTGGACAGTCAAGCAACGCTTGCTCAATTGCCAGAAGCTTGAGTGATTTGGAGGTTGTTCAAAGCACTTCTGAAGTGTGTTGTGACTTTAAAGTTTTACATAGATCACCACTACATGCTAATAATCACTTCCCTTCTGGAGGTCTGGAATGCTTCTGACTTTAATCAGAAAACCTGTGGAGAACATTTAGCTAAATGTTGTCAAAGCAGTGATTAGATTTAATGACTTTAAAAATATTGGGGAATTTTACAGCTAGAACTACTGATAAGGAATTCAGCCTTGGTATTGTTGAGAAGAGAATGGATATAATCTGACAGGAGGCTATTGCAGCTGGACCTGAGCTGGTTCTGTCCAGGAGCCAGTTGTTGGCTGGCCCAGACTTGGCTCAAACAGAGTAGTCAGTGTAAACAGAGAACTCTGGTAAAACACCAAAGCACTTGTGGTCAAATGCTTCGGTGCTCCAGGCGTTATGGTCCTTACTCCTGTGTTCTGTGTAGCTGACACTGATTTGCTGCAATTTCAGAGCCAGAAAAGCTGCTTCTAATCCAGCTCAGCCTAGTGTATGGCCTTTAGTCATGATTTTAGTCACAGAACTTTCTGGAGTCTGGCCAGTTGTTGGCACACAGGAAGGTCTGGGGATGCTGTGCACCATGATCAGTTTGTTGTTTTTTTTAAAAAAACTCTACATTTCTGGAATGGTTTTAATGAGTTCCCTGCTGGAATATCACACAACTTTCCTTTCAAAGGTGTTGAAGAGAGAGAATTTACACTTCTCTAAAGGAGGAAAGAATGTGAAGAATTAATAAAACTAGGTAGCTTCAAAGGTAGAGAAAGGTCAGATACCCATGTCTCCTATGTTTTAAAGTAGATTTAATGAGCTCTCAGTGTTACCAGTTGTAATTTATATGCAAACTAAAGATAGCACTTAACAAAGTCAAAAGTATGTTCAGCTAGTGAAATTGTGAAACTATGTATTCTGTAAATATGTCTGATTTTTTTTTTTTCCCACTCTTCTTTCAATAGGTTTTTCTGATTATACATTATGCTCCCTTGGTGAACTCCTTGGCTGAGGTTATACTCAATGGGGACCTCTCAGTGTTTTCCTCTAAGGTTGAGCAAGATGTACAGAAAAACTCAGTAAGTGGCCAACTGTCTCTGATTTTTTATTTTTTTTTTAAGACAAAGAAAATACTTGAAAAATAAAATCAGGTGTCTGGAAACTGGTAAGTGAAGGTGTTTGTTTAGGAGAGGAGAACAGCAGCAGACTTCATCTTTTGATGTTGGATCATCATTTTGATGGGACACTTCTGTAATCCAGTCTTCTGTGTTCAGTTTTTATCTGCCCTTTGGTAACGAAATAAAAATTATTTATCACAACTTTCCTGTGAAATTTCCTTGTGCAACTTGTAGTAGAAACGAGAGACTTAAAAAAAAATACCTGGCTTAAGATTTTCATCTGAATATTCCCAGTGTTTTAGCAGTAAACTGATCATCTCTGAAAGTTGTGCATTGGTGAGCACGTGAGAAGAGAGACCAGCCACAGAGGCAGGGAGCATGTCATCTGTCACTGCTTTTTTACCTTCTTGTTTAACCCTGGGTAGATGTTGCTAGATGATGCTGATGCTGTTGTTACTGGTTTTCTAGGTGTCATGTGTATATTTTCCCTTTTGTTGTGGCTTTCACAGTTTTTGTAATACTTATTTGTTGCATTTTAAAGGCCTCTTTTGGGGATGGTAACAAGTAGGGGGGGCATGACCGTACCGTAACAGGCCTCAGACTGTAGTTCTGTGTAAAAATTGACTAATGACTGACTGGCCAGCAGCTACTAAATGTTTAATTTATAACAAGCAATAGATTCGTTCTCATGCACCTTCTTTCCCAGCAGTGGCTATAGCTCTGGCAGTTTCAAGGGGGGAGATATGTTTCAATTCCTCCAAGATACATCAACTTTTCCAGATTTCTTCCCACTGGGCATTGGAAGCTGTGTGGACTGAGCTGTGTGAACTGATCTTAGCCAGTAGCTTCTGGGTTCTAGTGTTTTGTTCTGTTGACCTTGATATTTAGAATCTAACCTTTTTTAGAAAAAAGCTATGGTAGAATTGTAGAGGTGACTGAATACTTTAAGATAAAGCAATCTCTTACTTACGTTAGGAAATGTCTGATATTCTGCTAGCTGCATACTAAATGTTGTGTGTTACTTGTGCAGAAGAAGCTTTGTTACTAGGAAATTTGTGGCAAGAGGGTGGAGTAGCTGTTGTTACAGAAGTGAGATTTTCTTTTCCTGTCATGGTTACTGTGCAGAGTTACAAAACACCTATAGCATGTGTTTGTGTGCTTGAAGTTATGTTAGGAATATTAGGGGTTTCCTATAAACTCCTGTTCATCAAGTTTGTAGTATTATTTAGGTTGTTGCTCCTTGCTGGCCTTAAAGATGTGTCCTCTTAACATGTAAACTGGAGGTTTTATTGTACCTGGACAGGTACTAAACAGGAGGGGTATTTGCCTTCTGCAGCAGACCCTTAGAGAAGCTGCCAGAGGTGGAGCTGTGTTCCAGGGAGTGCAGAGCAGTGGGTAAAAGGAAAAACTTCCATGGGAGAAACCTTAATTTCTAGTAACTTCAACCACATTGTTCAATGAAACCATGGAGGGGAAAGGCTGGACTGTCAGAAGCCCCTGGCGGAGGTTGGTTTTGTGCAGGAGGAGGGGCTGCAATCTCCAGCAGAAGAGCTCCATGCCCACCTTCCAGGGAGGGGAGCCATGGAGGGAGCTGCTCTGCAGGCTTTGCTTGGGCTGCCCTGCTGATAGAGCTCAGTGCAGGGAGGCTCAAGTCAGCTGTACAAATGAGGGCACAGTCAAGTAAAGTGAGGCAGTTCCTTGTTGCTCTGTGATGGGAATTGATAGAGTAGAAAGTTGATTTTTGAGTGTCGTTAACCAATCCAGGGGCTGTTCCCTGGACTATGAGGTGAATCAGAATCATTGCAGTTATTGCTGTGTATTTTGTGTTGCAAAGATACTGCAAACTTCTATTGAATACTAAAAGCTATTTCAGGAGTTCGTTTAGAATTGTTAAAGAGAAGTGATGAGCAAATTTTTCAATTTACTTTTAGTCTGAATGTAGAATTGTTTTTTATCTTAAATCAGATGCAAATTTATCATTTACTACTTGCTTTCTGTTCTAATTTGTCATAACCATTCTGATGCTGTCCTAAGCTTGTTGTTTTGGGGATATCTGTATTGTGGTGAACTGCAGCTCTTTCTAAACCCTCACTCTGTACCTAACACTGATCATCTCTTGTAACTGAGATGTCTCGATATGTTTAAGTTGAAATACAACTGGCAGTTTCTAACTAGTTTCTAGTACATAGTTTCTAAACCCAGAAGCAAGTAGAGCCTCATATCTATATTCATCTTTCTAATAAGATAAATTAAAGTGGAATGAAGTACAGAGTAAGGACTGAGATTACTAGATGCAGAGCCTCAAGTCCTCTTGCTGGGACACTGAGTAAAGAACACTTAACAAAAACAAAAGCTGAGAAGGGTCACAGTAGCTGGGTATAAATGCAAAACACCCTGAGTTATTTAGGGCAAAGAGCAGTGGTAGTTGTAATGACAGGAACAAATGATACTGTTTACTGGAAATCAAATTATGGAAAAAATGACCAGCAGTTGTAACTGCTGATATCTTATGAATTGGCAATAACCTACCCATGGAGATGTGCTGAACATCACTGGGCAGTAGTGATTGCCTGAGCTCTAGCGAACAAATTCTCCACATCATTCCATTTTTTTCCTGTATTTCTGGGCTTAAGCATCACGAGAAGAACTACAAACCTTTCTCTCACAATGGGAGTTGAATATGTGTAGGCAGCAGAATGTATTTAAACTTGTCAGATATCACACTAAGGTTTACCTTACTTCCTGTGAGATCTGTTTTCCTGCATCATTCAGATGTGGGCCAGTTCTACCTATTGCATGTTTCTTCTTTAACCTACTTTCTCCTTCCCGTAAAAGGTGTTACTGGTATTGCCTTATTTTACCATCACACGTTGCACAAGATAAATCATTATTGAAAATGTGGTTGAGAGACATTTTAAAGGTATAAACTAGCAGTACCTCAGGCTGTATAATCAACTTAAATAATAAATCAAATGCTATCTAAATTAATTTTAAGTCTGATTTGAGAATGTTGTAATTATATAGCCTTGTTGCCTTTAGCAGAACAGAATATTTGTATAGGGTTTTTTCTACAGCATTCCTTCTTGGAGCAGACCATGGCTCAGTGTTCATGAGCACATCACTGTCTACTGGTCACTTGTGTTCCTTTGCTCATGTGGTTGACAGCATATGAGAAATGCAAGGATGTTAAGTACCTGCTTTCTCCATAAAGAAGTAGCTACGAGGTTCTAGGAAGCAATGCAGAAGTAAGAAGTGAATGTAGAAAGGGGAAAATGCATTATGAAACTTGAATGCTGCTTTTCTGTTATTTCCCTAAATAATAGGACTTAAGGTGCTCAGCCTTTTTCTTAAGGCTTTTCTGGCCAGAAGTCATCAATAAAGGTAAACTGGTCATTTTATAACCTTCCTGTGTTGCAGTTGGATCACACAAAAAATGCATCAGAGAGGTTATTGGGGGACATAACTGAAGTAAATTTCATATTCTGGGGATGTTTTGGTATTGTAAAATAGTCTTCCCACTATGTGGTTTGTTTCAGTGCCAAGTGTAAAGTCACTTAAGCAATATTTCTATAAAACATTTGCAAAATATCAGAAGATTCAGAGAATCATTTTGGCCCTTTAACTTGTAGACAGCTTCTTCCCTGATCTTTTCCTAATTTCTTGTTTTTATGTATAGATGTTGCTAACTAGGTAAAGGGAAAGATTTTTTCAAACTTCTCCCCCTGAGGTTTCTTTGATGCAGTCATCTTGAGTGCTTATTGTGCTGACTCAATTCAAGGCAGAGGATGTAATCAGTTTGGTATTTACTCTAGTCTTATTTCTTTTTTCTCTTGCTTGCCCTTAAATCTTTTACCCCTTAGGCAGTGTCAGCTAAATGTGATTGAAGTATTGAGCTCTGGAAGGTAATGGGGTTTCTGTAGCTGTCCTGTTTAATGTAAACCTGGCAGAAAGCTCCAAACCACGTGTTCCACTTCTCAGTAACAGAGAGATTTAGTTGATCAGTGTTTATACTGTACTCTGGTGATCAGCTGGCAGGCCTAGCCACAGAGAGGGGAGCTCAGAAACAAGCTGCAGAATTGTAAAAAAACCAAATTTCTTAGTACTTCTCTTTGCAGACCTTCTTGTAGCTTCTTGGTCACTTTCTGTAAGAATTCATTGCTCTGTGTTGTTAGGATGACACAGTCTTGGAAATACTTCATTTCTTCTGTGAGAAATTTGTCATCTAGTTTTTTTTTTTGCTCTACAAATTAATACTCTGGAAAATCAGGTCTTGGTTTGCCATCTTATCATATGATAACTTTGGGTAAAAGACAAGTCAGTTAAGTCTAACTAATGAAGTTGTGTTTTCCAGACTTGGTAAGTCTGTGTCTGGAGTCCCAGAAAGGGTTAATGACAATGTCATTTGTTCCTAGTTGATGCACGAATTAGTTTGATATTGGGGAAAACATAGGGCTCCAAAAAAAAGGCAAACCAGCCCAAAATCTGATAGCACAGAGCTTTGGATTTTGTCCTTGCTGCTTTAAAAAGGTCCTTGCACCTTTAAAAACAGTGTGTTTCATATTAATACACAGCTGTCACCACACATGTAGGACTTCAGTGCCTTCATCCTTTTTACAAAAGATGTCTGAATTTTGTGTACTGTCTGTTTCACCCCTTCAGTTTAAAACTTGTAGTGATGAAATAGATCTGCATCATCTTGTCTCAAGAAGGCCTACTTTTTAATGATAGATCTTTGGGGTAAATTACTTTGGAGATAATTGTGCTGCTGATGATTTGGTACTGATTCTTTGTATTTTAACCTGGATTTGAGCATTGTGAATAGTGTGCTAATTTACATTTTATGTGAACTGAAGTTTCTTTATCAATTACAGTTAAAAATGCCTAGCTGTAACTCAGTGTACATTCTTCAAATTTACAGGCAAAGTCAAGTATCAGATGTTTCATAAAACCCACAGAAACACTTGAGAGGTCTCTTGAAATTAACAAACAGAAAGGGAAGAAGAGGATGCAGAAAAGACCCAACTATAAAAATGTTGGTGAGGAAGATGAAGAGGAGAGAGGATCTGAAGATAACCAAGATGACCTTGATAAAAGTAAAGGTACAGAAGCAAGTTCAAAGGGCGTAAGAACAAGCACTGAAAATGAAGGTGAGTATTCCAGCAAGAAAATGGTGCTTCCAATTTAGTACATAAAAAAGGTACTTTTGTTTACTAATGGATCTAGTTGTGATTTGTTATGTGACTTGTTCTGTTGTTGCACTAGGTAAACATGAGACTATGACATTTGTTTAAGGCTTTGGCTGGGTTTTTTTCTCATGTTAAATCATGCTGTGAGAACATGTACTTCTAATCTGATGAAAAGCTATGAAAGTGTGTTCATATCTGCCTGTAGGCTTGGCCCTTATCACAATGTGTGCCTTGCACCTCAGTGTTAGTGGTCATGGGCACTTGATAAGCAAACTTGACAACTTCATAGCTTGTCCTTTTGTGGTAAAGGCAGAGCTGTAGACAGTTGACCTTTGCAAACTGGTCAGCAGTATTTCATGCATTTTCCATGATAAAATTTAACAGGTGTGGTAGAAGTGACAGTACATGATAGAAGACGATACTAAATAATTCAAAACTGAAAATATTTTTAACTCTTAGATTTTTTTTTTTAATTGGACACTTCCAGGATTTTTGATGTAGCACAAACCTAAGAAGAATTGCTTTTACAGGATGAGTGGTCTTACAGCAAATTTTAACTGTTTATTTTATAGTTAATTACTTTTAGAAGGATGTACGTAAGTCCTAGTACTTACATTAAACATAAATTGAGAAAAATGCGGCAGGAGTGCCTGCAAGCAGTTGAAAACAAGAGTGTTATGCTTTGACAGTCTGTCCAAACATGACTGAGCTTAGGTTTAGGTAAACAGTCTGTTTGAGAAGGCTTTCCTTAAATGGTATCAAATAACTAATGGTGTATTTTCCACTGTGATTGGAGAAAATCTGAAATAATCTACTGTTTAAACTGGTGAATTTAGTTGTGATCTTTGTCCAAATTGCTAAGCAAAGGCAGGTTTGTTCTACCGAAAGTCAGTAGGTGTGAATCACTGGGGACCAGGTGTCCTGTTTGCTGCAGTTGTAGAGGCCTTTTTACAGCCTCAGTGAAACTTGATGTCCACCCATGCCCCAGTCTCACCAGCTCTTTCACAAATCGTTTTTTCAGAAAGAGGTTCTATGGCTTTTCTTCCTGTGGTTTGCATGGGAAGGGAGCTTACTGTGGCTTGTTTATTTGACAAAATGATACTTGTTTTCTTTATATATTTTATGTATATGTATACATTTCTTATAGTGTTACATTCCGCAAAGAAATGTAAGCCAGGTTCTTTACTGGAAAAAAAATTTGCCTACATCTGTTCATTAACCTTTCTGAGGTAATGGTTATACATCTTATATATAGATACGTGAGATGCTTTTAATACCAAACAGAAAATGCAGAAGAGCTTGTGATAACTTTGTTAAAAATATCAAATTTTGGTGGTATGTTTTGTTTTTTTAGAAATAGAGATGGTAATCATGGAGAGATGTAAACTATCAGAGCTGTCTATCTCTGCTGTGACTGAACAGAATACAACAGATGAAGAAAAGAGTGCAGCTGCTTCTGGGAGTGAGATGACAAACTGGAACAGGTATAAAGGAACTGTGAAAGATTTTGCTGAATTGCTTCCTACTTACCCTCCCCTTAAATCTTTTGCTTTTCTTAAAGGGATGTTTCAAATCTACTTCAAGTGAAAACTACAGGGTTTTTTCTGGATCACAAGTGAGTGAATCAATACAAAAGTGAGATGTAGCCTCTCCCCTGCTTAGTTTTGGAAACGAGCCTGTTCCTTTGTAGTGTGTGCTTTTCTTTATGGCAGTTGTGATGTATTAGGTTGGTAAAGTTAAATTACAGAATATTAACACGACAAAAATAGAATATAATAAATGTTTCTATTCCATAATTTCCTAAACCTCTACATTAAGATAGAAGTTTTATTAATTATATTTATGATTGCATTTGTCCATTTGGTAGGCACCTATAAGGAAAAACCAAGGAAAATTCCTCAGTTCAGTGCTGAGTTGGAATTTTAGTAACAGTAGTTACAGCAAAGCCTTGTAGCCTTTGTACTGTTTCCAGGGTCCATTAGGATGTTTTAGGGTTATTGGAAACTTCAATTGGAAATACAGTTCATAAGTGTTTCTGGGAGCAGAAATTGCCCTGACTTCAAAATTTAAGCTTGGATATATTGAGTACCCCTAAGACACCTTCTCACAAGGGATTTTGCATTCCTGTTAATAGAACGTTAAGAAACCAAATGTGCCTGACACAAAAGTAATTGCAAATGTGTCCATTGGGGAAATGCACATGTTTGATAGGATTTAAAATTTATTTTTAAACTTGGGAAATGCTGCCTGCTATTCCCAGAATTTCATCCTGTCTCCTTTATAGCACTATAGTTTAGATTACATTCATTAATAAAGATAACATTTAATTTCATTGTAAAAGTGAAATTGAACCTTGACTTGAACTGGCTTTAAAACACATTGTTCTAGATTATTGATAATTTGACTAAAATATGTGCCAAATGGCTTTTGGAAAGAAATTGGCAGTGAGTGCATGGAATACTAAAGTGACTGGGATGCTCAGGTCTTGAAAAGTGCAGAATGCTTACAAGTGAGCTGCCAGTGCATTTGGCAAATGTCTGCAGTTCAGGCCTCTCTTGATCTGCAGGTGTGGTCTCACAGCTTTCTGCATCTTTTCTAAAAATAAGCAGCATCAAAGAATGTGCAGAGCTAAATATAGTTTTAAAATAGATAAACCTTGTGTAGGGTAATTCTGGTCTTGGTTTTGTATGTGATTTTTTTCTTTTTTTGAAGTGTCAGTGGATTAGGTGCTATAGCTTAAGATACTGTGTTATATTATATGCCAAGTACAGTATTTGAAACAGCAGCTGAATTTCTCAAGAGACTTGCTCCAGAATGTATAGTTTGTCCTACACTGGTTGGAATCACTGAGCCTTGTGGATAAGGCACCGTGTGGGAGTGGAAAATGAGTGATCTCTGCCATGCTGGAACTGCCTCCACACCCGGAGTGATCATTCATGGTTGTGGTGACAGTGGTTCCTATTGTGTTGCAGTCTTCAGTTGTGGACACACTCCACAAGAATAAATGATATGAGGAACACCTGTGTGGCATTTGATCTGCAGCTTTTATCAACCTTCTGGTAAAACACTAGTAAAGGAAGCAAATGTTTACAGAGTTAAGAAATATATTTGAAAATACTTACCATATAGCTGTTACTATGAATAGTGAGTTTTTTTTTTAAACAGTCCAATAGTTGTTGAAAAATAAATCTTATACAGCACAGATGGCAGTTAAAAGTCTGCAGCTGTAAAAGCTAAGTCAAGCTTTTCATTTCCCTTAGTGCTTTTCCTACTGTGAAAAACAAAAGAAAAAGCTAAAGTATTTTAGGTGTAATTTTATTTTGATAAGCCTCACTACTGGGAAGTTTAAGCTTAAAGACATGTTTTAAATTAGCTTCTTTTTATAAAATGCTGCACAGCAAAGTTTTTTTCCAAAGCATGTCAAATCTTCATGCTGTGTTGTGGCTTCTGTTGCTATTTTCTTAGGCTGAAATTTCTCTGGGTCCATTGTGTATTTAGTCTAAATGAGGAACGTTGGTGAGGGGGATTCTTGGAAGTTGTTTCAGCCTCAGGTTATTGTGGCTGAGACAGATAATGCCAATAGATGCTGTGAAGAAGCATCTGGAATGAAAATGGTATATCTTGCTGCTGTAAATATTTTTTTTCAAGTTTCATAATTTCGTTAATCTAATTAGTATGTGGGGGAAAACAATGAAAAATGCATTAGACATCCCAGAAGTCATTTAATACTGTGTAATATTGGTGTTAATGGAATAACTACTGATCTCAGCAGTTCTGACCTGGTAAAACATTAGCTTTGATGAAATTATTTTAAATAGTACTTTTATATTATAGGTTAGGGTTAGGTTGTTTACTGTCTGCTGTTGGTCTGAAAACAAGCCAAGTCTTATCTTGCATTTAAGTATTTTAATATCTTGGTCCTCCTTGTTCTTTAGACCTTGAAGCTGATCTCATTTTATGGAGTGAAAAGTCCCCCATCTGAGGGTGACACAGGGCTTGCAGGAGTCTGTTTTATACAACAGTGATGGCAGCTCCCTAAATTTACTTACATATGCACTTAAAATAAGGTCTGCAATGATTCTGTATACTTACTAAACAGGCTACAAACAACCCAGTAAATGTTTCAACAATCAATTCTTGGGAAAGTATTATGTAATAAATCCTGTTAAAACTCTGAATTATTGTCAGTATGTAAACACAAATCATGACTGTAATCTGAGTGATCTGTATCAGAAACTCTGTAACAGAACTCTTTTGTTCTAATGCCTGAAAATGTACATTACTGTAAATTTGCCTCTTCCATTAGCTACATGTACAATAGTATAGTTACCCATTTTTCTATAGATTTTTTAAAATTGTTTTTAAACTACTCTTTTCCACAGGCCTTTTCTTGATATGGTCTATAATGCACTGGACTGTCCTGAAGATGATTACTATGCCCTTTTTGTGCTTTGTCTTTTATATGCAATGTCACACAACAAAGGTAAGTAGAATTTAACTGCAAGGCCAGGGTTGGAAGAAACTCTTGGAAGAAATTTCTGGTTTATGGGGTTGTTTGTTGCTGTTCTTCAGAACGGGACAAGGAGATCCCCACAATCCCTAACTGTGTATTGGTCTAAGAGGTCTCTCAGCAAACCAGTCTTTTCTGAGAAATAACTTGGATATTTTAGAGGAATACATTAAAGAAAGATGAGATTAGTTGCCTTATGTAACAAGTCAGTGAAAATTTTATTTGTGTTGGAGAGGACACTAAATGGGGCCACTACAAAATAAAATTCCCATTTCTTTTAAACTTATATGAACAGATTACTTGAGTACCAAAGCAGAATTGAAGATGAGACTTTGATCTTCTCCCCTTTAGCCATTATGCTCTCCAGATGTATGGCTTGACTATGATTTGATTTAGATGCAGACAAATAATCTGAGAATTTCAGAAGCATCAAAATCATTTGCATTTTACCAACCACTTTGGGATTTGAGTGTCTTCACCTGGTAGGCCCCATTTACGGCTGAGAATTTCAGGGATTCATCAGTGTGTTTGGTCTTTATTGTTCCTCCTTTTCCTTGTAACACAAAGTCAAGGCTAGTTTCCTGTTGCTAGTTGTTCTCTTCTGAGAAAACTGCTGTGCTCTATTAAACACTTGCCCCAGAGCACACTCCTGTTTTCTAATTTGCTGCTTTTCCCTTCACCCTCATGAAAGGACTTGACTCTGTCAAGCTGGAGAGAATTCAACTTCCAGCTCAACATGCTGAAGAGAGAAATTCGTATAATCATGTCCTTGCAGAAAGACTCATCAGGATAATGAATTATGCTGCACAGCCAGGTATTGCTTTTCCAGGGTTTGTTTTTCTTTCCAGGGTGACATTTTTGAGGATGGAAAAAAGCCACTTAGCCTCTTGTCTTTGAGGGGAAGGTGTCTGTTGATTGTGCTCTTTGATGAGCAGTATTTAGATATGGTTTGTGAAAGACAACTATCAGCTTTTCCTTGGTTGGTGAGGAACCAGAAACTCTGGATTTGTGCTGAGTAGTTTTTTATGCTCAGAACTATACAAAGATCTGTTGTCTTATTTCCTACTTTCTGCACTTTTGAATAAACAAAAATTGAGATTTTGAGTGATTCCACTTTAATGGATTTCATCCTGAAAATATGATCTGTGGCACCTTTGCTTGTAAAAATAATTCCAGTGGAGAAATAGTCTTGAAAACTATGGTGTCCTTTGCTCAAAACAGTCCTTTGTCTGTCACCTCTAGATGGTAGCAAATTTTCCCATACCTTCTTTTTAGTTCAGATTGTATTTTCAGTTCTGAAGTGTTTTGCAGAAAATGTGGGGTTTTTTCTTTTTTTTTTTCTTATGAAATGGGGGTTACAATGTTCTATGACCTATTCCCTGAAAATACGATTTTTGTTCAGTCCACACCTCTCCTCCTTGCACTTCTCCCTTAAAACTTTAAATGGGTGGAACTGGTTTTCCCCAGAAGCTGACACACTATCAAATTTTTTAATGTCTATAGAATAAAAATCTAATGTATATTTGACTTGAAAAACTGATCTACATCATATTAACTTTGCTGATGTGTCAGAGATGAAAAACATGTTTATATATGAAGAGTTTGTACCTACAGCTGCAGGAAGGAGTGCAAATGAGCATGTGTTTATTTAAATAAAGGCATGTCTGGGGAGAGGAGTGCTGGGCAAAAGTGGGAATGCAGGGGTTTTATTCAGCTTGCTGTGCAGAACATCTCCTTTTCTCTCTTCGAAGGAAAGCTGTGCCTTCTTAGTGTGTTGCATACAAAGCATCCTTTCACCTTGTAACTTCATCCATTCCAACTGTCCTGGACCCTTTCATAATCTTAGTGTAATTCAACCTGTGCTGCAGATGGATAAAAGCAGCAATACCCAATGTTTTAGCTTACTGTTCAAGAGTATTAATCCTTGTGTTCTTATTGAATGGTTCTGCTTTAAATTTTCTTCTACTTTCAATTACTCTTCCAGTTCTTTTTCTTTATAGCCATCAGCAGTGTAAGGCAGCATCAGCACTCATCCCTGTCAGGACAGAGGAGCAAAGTTGGGCAGTTTGCAGGAAGAGTAGAAACATTTAAGAACATGGGATGATGAGAAGAGATGTAATTAAACTGCTGCTATTTTGTTTGTTGTAATTTTATTTTCACAGATGGAAAAATTCGTTTAGCAACTTTAGAACTTGGCTGCCTGTTGCTGAAGCAGCTTGTGTTTTCTAAAAATGGCAGGATCATAAAAAGTGTTCACCTTGATTGTCTTGAAGTGAGTATTTTCTTTAAAACTGCCAGTCTACTACATTACTGGTGTCTGAGTCTTGTAGTATAGTTGAATAAATTTGTCTTATTTCTGGTTGCAATAAGCCTTAATGTGAAATTTGAGCTTCTAGAACATCTTTGCATTGGTAGCTCTGTGCTGTGAGCGTCAACTTATTTTCTGTTCTTACCTCTGCTGTTTTAAATTGTAACTTCTCAAGCAGTTTTTTGTTTCATTGTTTCTCTGAAATTTGTATGTTATCTATCTCAATAATGTAAAGAAAAGTGCTTTTGAAATAACAAATAATAAACTCACACAAGCTGCATTTTCATGGGTGCAAGAACTGTATTCCATCAAATTCTGGGATTAAGGCCTTGAGTCAGGATCTCTCCTGTATGAGTTTTTGGGTGGGTTTTTAAATGTGACTAATAAATAAGTGGTGTATGTATTCCCTGAAATGCATTTTCTCTTTCCTAGGGTGCAAGGGAGGAAAGTGTTCATCTCCTTCGTCGTTTCTATAAGGTAAATGTGCAAAATGCTTTAAGAAAAAGGTCTGTTACATACAGGGAATGTCTGCAGCCCAGTCTTCACATAGTGACCAAAGAAACACCTTTAATTAAGATGGGAACTCCGAATTTGTGAGAGAGAAGGAAGTATCTTCTTGGAGAATTCCTCTCCTTTCTACCTTTCCCATACCAGCCTGACATATGTCACAGAGGGCTGTTGGAAGACTGGCAGGGTTTGTACTGGAGGTCAGGTTTATCATTGACACTAATATGGAATGTGTTTGGTTTAATGTTACTTTTTGTTTGTATCATATCTGAAATGATGACCTAAAGTTTTACTTTTTTTTTTCTTATTGGAAACCTTTGCACCTTTTTACTTTTGTGTGCGTGTTTTAACAATTAAAAAAAAATTAAATTTTTTAGTCCTAGACATTAACTTCCTATATAAGGAGCCATAAATCCGTGACAGACTTCAAATGTCTGAATTATCTTCCTGTTTTTCTTAGAATTCTCTGGAAAGATGTTTGCTCAATGTGGCTTACAAAAAATAAGTAACTTGAGGTGGGTTGACCGTGGCTGGTTGCTAGAGGTCCGCTCAGCTGCTCTCTCACTGCCTTTCCTCGACAGGATGGAGGGACAATAGAATATCTTGTCAAGATAAAGAACAGGGAGGTCATCTGCCAATTACAGTCATGGTCAAAACAGACTCAACTTCACAGAAATTATTTTATTGACAACAAAAATAAATTTAAATAGTGAGAAGTAAAGTAGAACATTGTTGTCCTCCATCTCTCCCTTTTCCCAGGCTCAGCTTCATTCCTGGCTCTTCAGCCTTCTCCCCCTGCAAGTGGTGCAGGAGCAGTGGGAAGTAGGGATTCGGTGTCAGTCCACAGCAGGTTCTCCCTGTTGCTTCCCCCTCCTGACGCTTTCCCCTGCCCCAATGTGGGTCCCCTCCTCCATGGGCTGCAGTCCTTCAGGACAGCAGTGCTGGTGTGGGTCCTGCAGACTGCAGCTCCTTCAGAGCACACCTGCCTGCTGTAGGGTTGGTACCTGCTCCACCACGGTCCTCCAGGGGCTGCAGAGAAATCTCTCCCTTTCCTAAATGTGTTTTCCCGAAGGTGCCGGCAATGCTGCTGAAGGGCTCAGCAGTGCCCTGCAGCCCCAGCCTCCCTTCACAGACCGACTGTACAGAACCAAACCTGACAGAGCCCCAAACAGCAAGGCTTCATGTTCGTGTTCTTTCTTTTGGAAGGGAGAAGAAATCTTTTTGGATATGTTTGAAGATGAATACCGGAGTATGACAGTAAGTGAGACCCCTTCTGCCCCTGGCAAATCCTCAAACCCAGATACAGCCAGGAACAAGAAAAAGTGCTGATAGCTGCTGAGGATACCGGGGTCTTTATTGCTGGGAGTAGGGTAACAAAATGTGGGTGGTGTTTTTGTTTCTGAGATGTTGTGTCTATACTTACATAAATTACTTATGTGAAACTTCGCAGCTCTTTATTTAATAAACTTGCATTACTTCCTAAAATTGAGTACTACAATAATTGTGTCAGCCTACTAAATGGGACACTGGATTTTTTTCTTTCCCTAAACAGTATGAAAATCTTTCTATACATATCTGAAGCTCAGCAAGTTTTGAGGAAGTTCTTTTTGGAGAGAAAAAGTTATGAGAAACTTCCTTATGATTGAAGTAACCACAAGTTTAAGTCAAAACGTAAAATCAAACCTGGCAGAATTAGGTTTTTAGTACTTGGGAAATATCTCTTCTGTAATCTGGAGTTTTTTCTGTGTTTTATTGTTATGAAAACTTTGGCAGTGTGTCTGGGAACAATGAGAGATTGTATGTAGGGACCTTAAATAAGATGTGGTATTAAAAATTCTCAGAATTTTAGAATACGGAATGAGTTGTAATTGAAACTAGAGAGGCAAATGCTTATTGTTCTGTAGAGTAACCAATGCCAAAATATTTTTATAGATGAAACCTATGAATGTAGAATACTTGATGATGGATGCCTCCATCTTGCTACCCCCAACGGGGACACCACTGACTGGGATTGACTTTGTGAAAAGGTTGCCTTGTGGAGATGTGGAAAGAACACGAAGAGTGAGTAAGACTATTTTTCCTTATATTTGCTCATGACAAAATGATGCCAAAATCATTGAGCAATTCTAGGAATACAAATACTTTTCTTTGAAAACTGCTTGATTGGAAGCTTCATCCATAAAATCATAAAAGCTTGATGAAGACAGATCTGTGTAGAGTGTATAATAATTACCTGCCCCAGGGGAGAACCTTCTCTGATATCTTGTGTCTAGTCCACGCAACAAGTTCTTGCATTCGGGTTTAAAATTTTCAGACCATGCAGAAAGCTACACACAAAGGCATTTTGATGACACTCAATATATTGTCAGCTTCTTTTGTGATCTGCTGTGTCTGTCTCTCAGTTATATTCCTGTAGTAACATTCTTCATGGAAGACTGACTGGCTTTGAATTGCTTGCATATCTAGACATGCAAAAAATTTAATTTGATTTGAGGGTTCATCTTGCCAAGGTAATTAGTGGTGGTGATTTGCGAATAAAGAGAGAACCAGTAAAGTATCTATTTTTGTGACTGACATAATCTGAACTACTACATCCTTATTTTCATTCTTGGTTAATCAGTTCTTGGCCCTTAGCTGGCTGTGTCCTGGAAACCTTGCAGTGTCAGTAAGTCTAAGAGATATTACTGCACAAAATCATTATTTGGAAAGTGCTGTTCTCTGAGTTTCTTTGCATTTATGTAAGTGTATTCAAGTACTCTTGAAGGAAAAAAAACACATATTTCCAGGAATGTTCTGAAAAGGTTTTGTTTTTATTGCTTATAAACCACACAGCTTTTGTTACCACAGCAAGCTGTTTGATAGAATACAGTGAATTATTTTTAAAAGTATTATTCTTAGAAAGCAGAAATGCTTCCTGGAATTCTCTCTGATGGTTTAACAGAAGGATGCTTAGAAATCCACATTAGTGGGAAATGGCTGTTCCAGGATCTTCATGTGCTAAAATAAGGAATAGCTTAACTTCTGTTGGTGGAAATGAAAAAAATCAATACAAATATTCCTGTAGGTCCTCTGGGATCAAAGGGACTCTATCATCAGCAAGAATTCCCAGAATGATTCCTTGTTGGTGCTCCTTCTCCAGTCACAGTGTACTCAGATTTTAGTATCTCCTCAGTTCCTGTGCTGCTTCCTTCAGCCAGGCTGCCTCACTTGGCTGAATTGCCATGACAAAAGGCTGGACTCAGGTGTACCTTGTGACATTGCTGCTGCCACTCAACCTGCTGAAGTTCTAATGATGGTTTCAAATGGAAAAAGATTCGATTCTGAGCATGCTTCAACACAATTCAAAAAAGTTCTCAAATTTCATTTCACTAGCAGGTGAACCTTGATTATATCATGAGTTCTTAACTATTAGGATCTTACTTCCTTGCTATAAAAAGTCCCTCTAAGTGGCAGCTCTTCTCCTCTTTAACAACTTTAGGAGAAGCTTTCAAAAACCTCACTTGGGGAGAAGTTTTTGAAGTACTAAGAACACTTTTTCACAGGAAAGTAATAAGACAGTGGTAGATTTCCCTGCAAATTGCTGTTTCTTTGCACGTGGAACGTGTATATAAATGAGGAAATCAGCATTATAAAGGATAATTCTTTAATGTAGGAAGAAATCCCTGTTTGTTCCAAGTTAACTAAAAAACCAAAAGTCAGCCAAAAAAATTCTAGGCCATGGAACTTTTCTATGTTGTTTTGTTAGGATAAAATGTGTTGGGCACAATATATTGATATTGGTAACAAACAGAGGGCTGTCAGTGTTGTAGGAAGCACAGCATGGTTCCATTTCATCTGGTGGTCTCATTGGTTTTGTTTTTTGGTTTTTTTAACCAAAGGCTAAAGTTCTAATTTTATTTTTTCCTCCTGTACTTTGTTCTGCTGTAAATATGATTGCATGTTTGGAGATGAGTGCCATTAGTTTTACAGGAAATGAATGTGATAAAAATTAATGCACTCTGGGAGGAGGAGGTTTGAGAGGGAAGAATAAGTGAAAGCTGAGTGATGGTTGCCCTCCAAATTAAAAAAAGACAAAACCAAAAACCTTGTTGGGATTAACTTTTGGGTTACCAAAAATGCCAAGATTTTCCTGTTCTTGATTGGCAAATTTTAAACCAAATACTGGTAGGGAAACTGCTTTATAGTAATCCTGTATAACTTCAGTAAATCCACAATATGTTAGAATGCAGTCTGCCTAAATGAGAGAGATCATCTTGCATTCTAAAGTGACTGTTCTCATGAATTAAATAGTACTATTATCATATTTTTGCTCAATACCCTTGACGTCCTTTGCTCCACATAATCATATGACCCTGTTAAATTTCAAGAGTGTACCAAAGCCATTGCTTTGGGGTCATTTCATGGAAGAACCTGATACATAGCTTCTCTCCTTTTGTCCCTGTTCTGCCAGAAATTTCTGGAAGCACTGCCAGTAGAGAGCTGGCCAAGCACTCACAGTTCTGCTTCACAGGAGCCACCCTTCTGTTGATTTTAAAAATAGAGGAGTGAAGGGTTTCCCTTAAAGCACTTTAGACTTGTTTTTCCTGATAATTCCTGCAATCTGGGAGTTTCTGGGCACTGCAGCTGTTCATGAATTCGATGCTGTTACTGTAAGGCAGTGAATTTACAGTATGCCACAGAATTACTGTGTAGGAAACTCTTAAAAAGCAGAACACCGGAAGTAATAAAAAATGATTTTTTTTTTTCCTTGAAGGGAAAGAGGATTATAAATGGTGCCTTTCAAAATGTGGCTAATAAAATGATTGTTCTTTGACACTTGGGGTCTTTGCATACCGTATGTCATAGATTTGTAAATCAAAACTAGCATATTCATTTTACAGAGCAGCTGTTGAAAGTTTCTTGGGACTGTTGCAGCTTTCAGAATGCTTTGCCCTGATAAAGACCTTCTGAGAATATAAATTATGAAGAATGCTACATTACATGTGGCTAGTTTTGGTGAGCACAGCAAATTGAAATGCAGAAATCCCCACTGTTTCTCTCTAACTTGCAGACATTTTAGCTAGACTTGGCCAGAGAACTTATTACTGCTTTAAATTCAAAATGTGAGAGTCTCTGTTTTAAATTGAAAATGTGAGGTTGGTTGTGTAGGTGTCTGTAGCATAGAAGTATTGCAAATACAATCAGTCTTAAAATAACGAATAAAGAAAAATATTCCAAGATTATTGTTTTTGCTTAAACAGCTCCTGTAATTGCTCAGTCACAATATCTGTAAGTGTGCCAGTGAGACAAAAGCTCTGCTGCTTCTACTTCACTGAAAATAAAGAGCACGTTTCAGCTTCTTTCATGTCTTTCTAACTAAGTTGGAAATTGCATTCTACTTTTTCAATTTAAAATGTATTAAAATTTTATTTTCAATATTAAACGTATTAAAAAGATTTACTGTAGGACAGCAAACCTGGGAGTTGTAAAAGCCTGTATGTGTTTGTAAGATTCTGGTAAAATATGTAGTATAGGGTGTAAAAATGTTCTAATATTCTTTTCTTTAATTTCTTTAGGCAATCAGAGTTTTCTTTATGCTCCGTTCACTGTCCCTGCACTTGCAAGGTGAGCTGGAAACTCAGTTACCGCTCACAAGGGAAGGAGATCTGATAAAGGCAGATGATGTTCTGGATTTGAGTAAGTAGTCCCTCAATTTGCTAACTAGTCTGACCTGAAAAAATTACTTTTTTTTTTTTTTCTCCTAAACTGCTCATTACTGCTATTCTTACTTAAACTGAATTGAAGTAGTGTGGTGTTGAAGTTCTACTGTGTGTTGTAGCATAAAAATGTATTTTCCAGTTTGAGTCTTTGCCCAGACAAGAGAGACAGGAGAATCCCAGCATTCTGGCATAAAGCACATAGGCTGCACATCATTGCACGGGTGCCATACCTTGGAGGAGACTTTGCAGTGGGCAAAGCGTGACCCAAAAAATTACATCTGTGTGCCTTTTTTAGTTACCACTTTGAAAGTGTTGTTGATTTAACAAATTTTCCTCAATCTCTATTAGTACAAGGCTTTTAAAATTTTTGGGAACATTAAGATGCCTTCAGTGTTTATGCTTGGTTGTATATAAATAGTGTCAAGAGGGGAGTAGAGGTTAAGATGATCCAGTAATGGTTTCAGCTACTGTTTTGATTTGGAAAAATCCCACAAAACTGTATCAAAATGGCTTCTTTTTTCCTTTTGCCTGAATGCAATGATGCATTGATGAGGGGGATTCAAGTTTCTTGTAAAGGAAGCATTTCTAGTATTTTGATGCACATATGTTGAATGCAAACTTTTAGGTGTAGTTACAAGGTTGTCACCAGTATGCATGAAGGTAAGAATAGAGAGTCAGGTAACTCCACAGAAGGTTCATTCCATACTGCTGGATATGCTGTCCCCAGAATTACAACTACTGTAACTTTGCAGTGTTTCTCTACTGTAAATAGTTTTGAAGAAATTACATATTATGTGATAACTGTCTGCCTTAGACTGCCGTGAAGCTGGAGGTGTTTTCAGTCTTATTTAGCAGCTCACTGTGTGAAGCTGGCAGCTCAAATTAACAGCCTCAGTGTTTGGTTTCAGGTGGTAACAGGATTCTGTTAGTGGCAAGGTTTTAAATGCCATGGCCAAGAGATAAATGAGGATACATTTAAAGCTGCTATTTCTTTGCTGAAACAGAAAAAACACTGTAGTTAAGTTTCTATGCTCACTGTGTCTGCCAAATATGCAAACTTTAAAAAGTCATCACAGTCAACATTTTTTTTTTAAGATTTTATAAAGTTTATGATGGAATAATTGAGGTTGGAAGGAACTTCAACAGATCATCTAGTCTGAACTCCCCTGCTCAACCTGGGGTCAGCTAGAAAAATGTGCCCAGGACAACTTGTTGTCATATTTGTGACAAAGAGAAAACCCAAAATGTGGTGCAGGTGTATGACCAGGGGTACATTCTCTAACTTCAACTAACTGTACTTCATGGGGACAAGGTGGGTTCATGATTGGCCATTTTCCTAATTAGTAAAGCAGAAATATCATCCCAGATGGGCTGCCTGCTGTTGGGAAGAGTTCTTCCTGTGAAGTGGGAGGTGCTGCATTCACTATTTCCAGCTTAATCCTTATCTCGGGCTGCCAGCTGTGTGTACGAAGGGCTAAAAGTTTTCTGTAAGAGCTTTTAATGTCTGCAGATGATTTCAGGAATTGGGATGACTGTAAACTATAAAATCATTAAAGATCAAGCCCCAAAGCAGATCAGGTGCATTTAGACCATCTCAAGTAGCTGTTACATCCATAAAGATTTCTTACAATACAATCTTCTCAGGCAAATATTTTCATAAACACAGGCAACTATTTTCACTTAATTTACATCTTCAGCACTGCAAGCAGCTGAGGTCTGTGAACTCCTCCTTCCTTGGCTGTATTTCCTAAACCTTGGATTTTTCTTGGAGAAAGTCCACTGAAATCTTGGATATGTGTAATGGAGGTGTAGTGTCCAAACTGGTTGCACGCTTTGTTTTGCATGAGGAGAAATTAGCCATTGCTGTTAATCACACAAAGGACACTCCAGTTTTTGCAGCAGTGCCACACCTGGAAGCCATTCAGCCTGTGGTTCACTGTAATCCCCAGACCAAATCTGAATAGCACTGAAGTTTACTGGGCTTGCTATTTTCATCTGAATGTGGTTGGGTATCTTGAGCTGTTTCATAGCATAGCTGTAAGTATTCTTAGATCAGTTCACTGTAAATGTGTTTGACCACACTTTCTCTTCTGTTTTTGTCATCAAGGATGACAGTTTGACTCTTCAGCAGCTGTGAACTAGAAACAGTCATGTAAATGGACTATATTCAGTTGTATAGGCTCAAAGGATTCCTGTAACAGTTGCCTAGTAAATGAGTAACTTTCCTTTCTGTTCTTTAAAAAGACTTTTACAGTAATGCTTTACTTCAAGATGTTGTCAGGTCTAAAACAAAAACTTTCTGTTCTGGAAAGCATTTTGCTCTTTTAGAGTTTTTGAACCAGTGCATTTTTGCAGTTGGGCAGTTGAATTTGTACAGCAAGTATTTTAACCTGTTTGCTGTTGCACTAAATACTGGTCAAAAACTAGTATTTGAGAACTCCACAACTCTGTTTGGTGTTGTGGCCTGTTTGTTGAGAATCTCCCAATAGACTCAAAATTCATCAGCCTGATATACCCGGTTTGGAAGAGTCCTAATCCAAGCACTTCGTGTCTTAAGGAGAATAGGACTGCTCCAGGAATTCAAGTCAACTGAAATAAGTATGTTGATGGAGTAATTTGGTTGAAGAATAAAAGAGGCAAGAAATAAAGCATAAATAAAATATCCAGTTCTGGCTGGTGTCTCAGCTCCTTCTCTAAACAGGAATAAATCCTCCACAGGTTCTTATAGTAATATTTGCCAATCTTGTATGGATTTTTTGAGCCTTCCAGGGCTAGGAGAAGGTAATGGCAATCAATCCTTATGTTAACTGAATCATGTCCTGTATGTATAGTGTTTATCGATTAAACTTGTTTTCTCAAATTTCAACAGCTCACAGTAGATTCGCACTGGTTAGCATTAATTATCCTCTTAATTGTGTTAGGGTTCTATATTTCATGCCTTTATTTCCCACCACCCAATCAATTTCGAATGGATCTTGCTGGTAAAGGGTAATTGGTAGATTCATAGAAATATTAATTGGAAAGGACCTCTCACTTGTGTTGCAGGGGGGGGTTTTGGGGGGAAGAGGAAGTTGCTTTGGTTTTTGAACCTTGGAAACCTTTGGTGATGTAAATTCCACAGTATCTCTGGGTAACTGCTGCACAGAAGAATTTCTTCCACCTCCTGACCATAGTTTATGGCTGTTGTTTATAGTTACATGACCTGCCACTCTGAAGAGCTGTACATTTGCGCTTGTAGTTTATCCTGCAAATGTTTCTAGTATGAAAATGGTGTTAAATGCTTATTTAGATGTTTGGATGAGTAAGTAAGTTCTACTGTTCTGTATAGCCTCCAGAATATTTTACTTGCTGTAAGCTGTACCAGATGAGAGAGAATAAAAGAACTGTGTGCATCAAGTGTATGAATGAAAGCATCAATATGAAGCAAAGGAAAAAGCAACTCCTAGTACTGAGTTAGCAGAGCTCTGCTAGGGGTTGGCACTGCCAGTTTAAGGGCTGCTTGGTAGATTTCAACTGGTGTAAAGAGGGTGATTTAATCCCTTTTCATGAATAATGGGTTTGAACTGGAATGGGGCAGTGAGGAAATGCTGGAGAATGTATTTTGGGGTGTGTTGGAGGTTTTTGGAGTAAGAAGAGGCTATGTTTGTTCAATATAAGTGAATGAAATACATGGATAAAGGAAAAAATGTTAACTCATTTAACAAAGATGGTCAAAATGCTGCTACAATTTACCTGGAGAGTCCAAATAATCTTGAAACTGACGTGTATTCAAGAGCCAGCATTGGTTTCAGGCCCGTACAAAAGTAGCTTGTGTCAGGAGCCAAAATTTATAACAAGGTAAAAGTACTGGCCTGCAGTAGTGTTGGGTCTGGCTATGGTTGTTAACAAGATTCCTTGGGACTTCCACTTAGTGAGAGAAATTGGCACTGTTGAAATTTCACCTCTGAGATGAAGGGAGCTTTTTCCTGAAATGTAATGAAGGTGGTAAGAGAAAGCAAGGTGCATATAGTACCAAATCTTTTATTTAACGTATAAGATGTCTGAACCACTGTTGTTAAAATCTCTCTTGCCCTTTCTATGTAACTATGATAGGGAAGTTAAAATACCTGTTAAAAATGTGAACAGAAGCTTGAACCATGTGTTGTCAAGGTTATTACATTTTTATATGCTAACATTTTCTTGTTATGTAAAATACACACACCCCAGAATCCTCAACTTCAGTGTTATGTAACCTTTTCCCTTCCTTCCTTCCTTCCTTCCGTTAGATAACAGTGATCTGATTGCTTGTACAGTAATAACAAAGGACGGGGGCCAAGTTCAGAGATTCCTGGCTGTGGATATTTACCAGATGAGTTTGGTTGAACCAGATATTGCAAGACTTGGATGGGGAGTGGTTAAGTTTGCAGGCCTTCTGCAGGTAAGGAAGGCTGAAGTTTGGGTGGCAATGTTTTCTGAGCTGGAAATCTACATTTTATGTTGGATAAATAGTAATACCAACATTAGCATAAATATATAAACTGTGTACCATGCTTCCTTATTTCTTTGGTCGCTAATCTTTTTTTCTGCTTCCTGCCTTTTAAAACATTTCTGATTTTCTGAAGATGTTTATGTAGATAAGCAGAGACACAATTGCAGAAGAGGTAACTGCCTTAACATACGTGGGACTGTGCTGATTTGAGCACTGAAATCACATCTAACAAAGTTAGGACTTTGTTCCAAGCACTTTACTCAAGTAGCACGTTAATGAACTCACTGAGAGTTCTGATTTTCCTACACAGGTAGAGAAGGTGAAAGGTTATAATTTCGATAATCTGTGCTTATCTAAGGAAGTTTTTCTCATTTGTCACTTTCTTGCCTTAACCATCGCTGTTTGTATTTCCTGAAAATTTTATATGCTCAATTAATTTAACTCAATCTCTGTGAATACTGATTTCTGAAGAAGTAAATCCAAGTTGTACAACTTGCAGGGTGTGATTCGGTTTTATTTTGTTGGGTTTTTTAACAGGGAAACCGTCTTTGAAAGAGCTTTAATGGAACATTCATAGGATTTTCTTTCAATGTTAATATTTGACCTGTAGTTTAGAAAGGGTAGTTTTAACCAGTTTCTTTAACTCCTTGCCTTCTGCTTCTGTGTAGGATATGCAGGTGACTGGAGTCGAGGATGACAGCAGAGCCCTGAACATCATCATCCACAAGCCTGCCTCCAGCCCTCACTCGAAGCCATTCCCGATCCTGCAGGCCACGTTCATCTTCGCGGATCACATCCGCTGCATCATCGCCAAGCAGCGCCTGGCCAAGGGCCGCATCCAGGCACGGCGCACCAAGATGCAGAGAATAGCAGGTGAGTGCTGCTCCTGAAATGATTCTGGGGGACACGACTTGGCTGCCATTGCAAGTCACGCTGGAATGAGCCACAATGAGGAGTGGTGGGCCACAGAAAGCTCTAAGCCAGGGCTGAGTTTCCAAGGAATAGATTTGGTTTCATATTTGAGTTTATAAAGTGGGTGTGTCACACTTCTATGGCTTGCTTCATGTAAAAAAAAATAAAGCAAGTTTGAGGATATTACAGTCTACTTGATATTAAAAATTTTAGGTTGAATGTAATGCAGAGGCATTTATTTTCCATTTTAAAGCAGATTGTCTCTTTAAGTGGCTTTCTGCAGTGTTCAGTTGTAACTAATTAATTGCTTTATTTGTGCAGAGAAAAACAAAAGGAGTTTTTTATTGTTAATAACTCCTATGGTTTTTTAGTGCAAGGGGCTTCCTGTAATCCTGGGTTTTTTTCCTTCTCCATTGTATTTTGAGGTTTCCCTAGTGTGAATGTGGCATGGACAGCAATGTAGAAAAGGTTACCAGAAGCATTGACTCTTTAGTTTGTCAGTGCATTTGTAACCATAATTAAGAGGCAAATGAAGGCAAGTCATGTTAAAATCTGGTTTAGTCTTAAGATCCTGAGCAAACTATCAATTTTCTTGTCACCTCCTCTTCCTTTTATGTATTTGAGTAACAAAAACTATCAATTGTGATTAAACATAGCTCTCCTGGATCTTCCTGTTCAGCCTTCAACTGAAGTTATGGGTTTTGGACACAGTTCTGGAGCTGCAGCCCAGCACCTCCCATTTAGATTCTATGACCAGTCCCGGCGTGGGAGCAGTGACCCCACAGTGCAGCGCTCTGTCTTTGCTTCTGTTGACAAAGTCCCAGGTAGGACTGGCATTCATTAACAAGCAGTTTTTGCTTTGTGATTTCTGTCTGCAGAAACTGTACTGTAATTTGTACAAGCAGTGGAAAGCTGATTGTAGTCTGTTCCTGAACACACAACTCCAGGATGAGGCTTATGGAAAAATTTATTCTGAGAGAAGCAAGTAAACCTGGGTGTGTATTCTGGGTATGTCATGACCAATACTTCCATGGCAGTTTTCCCAGATGTCTTAATACCTTGCCTTCCTTACAAATTAAGTTAGTTAAATCATGCTTTGCATACTCAGTATTTATGCAACACATGTCAGTTATGCATATTTCCTCTTTTAATTTGGTTATGAATATTTTCATGCTGGATTGTGAAAACAGCTGTGATGCTGTGCAATGCCTTGTTTTCCTCAAGTGAGAAAGACAGAAAAGGGCCACAGCTACTCCTAAAACATTAGCTTGGAACTGGGATTAAAGGAATGACTCTAAATCAATGAGCTCTTTGCTTTTTTGTCTCCTTATTGTCTGTTTCACAAATGGACTTCTCTGCAGAAATTCTTTTCCAGATGGTGACATTTTTCCTTTAGGGTTGAATCATTTTGAAGGGAAATCTCATACTGCTTGAAAGTACTTAACTGTGCTGTATTATACAAAAGATCTCATTACTACTTGCTGCTAGTTATTTCACAGAATTCAGCATTTCTCTTTAAATGTGATTCATAATTCAAATGCACAGAATTCAGATTACTTAGACCACAGGTGTTCTACTGCTTTAGGATTAAATTGGAGCTCAGTTGCCCAAGTCCTTACTGGGGAACAGAAGTTATAAAACCATAGATATTGTCAGTCAGGTGTTTCAAAGACGTGTATGTTCTGTGAGGGGAGTGTTTTCCCCTTGCTTGATGTGACTTCCACGGAAAAGGTGTGGTTGGAAAGATGCCAGTGTTACTGTTTCAGCTTTCTCTGAGGAGAGTGCACTTTTGTTCCTAGTAAATGACTTCAGTTGCTAATTTGAAGCGGGGGTATTGGGAATGATGCAGCATAATTTGTTCAAGCAACCACATACTTTATTTGAACCCAGGAAATGTAGACTTTACTTGCAGATCCAGAGGGAAAAGTATTTTGAAGCTTTTATTTGATACAAAGTATGAGAAATGAGGCATAGAACTTAAAGTATTTCACGTGCAACATCTTTGAAATGCATTTTATGACAGGTAGTAATATAATAAAAATGGATTAATAGCCTGTTTTATGTCTGATTACAAAACAAGTATCAGATGTGGATTTGTTCTCTTATCTCTGCTGAGGAATGAATAAGATTTCCTCATTCCTAGTGATTTTCGTAGGAATCTTTCTGTTAATCTCTTAATCAGGGTTGAAGTGGGTTTTACATCAAGAGGAGAATTCTGTAGCTTTGAAAAAATTACTGAACAAGTTGCAATTAAATTATTGGCTTCATGTATTCATTTCTTACTGCTACAGCTCCAACTGGTGTTTTGAGTTCTGCAAAGTTCACTCAGTCACTTAATCTGGTTGTACTTTTAAGAAACAAATTAAGCTGTCCTTTGTAGATTTAAAGGAGAGCTATGTTTTTCTAGCAACATTTTTAGAAGACTAATTACTGCTTTTGGTAGGACCATGTTGGCTGTCAGTGCTGTACATCCAGCATGGTTTTTAAGAAATTAACAATCATGTAAATGTTTTCATTCCTCCTGGAAATTTCAGTCGGTGAAGGACTTCAATACAGCTGTTGAATCACTTTCCTAATTCCTATTGTCAGTGAACTTAGAATTTTCAAGAACACTCATTGCACTTGTCTGGTTCAGTTTCTCTCACAGTGCCTACATAAAGCTCTGCATATGCCACTAGAGAGCCTGCAGTTAGTTACCTTCTGTGTTCCTTTATTGTTGTCAAACTGGGCTTCATTTTGCTTCGTTGTTCCCCAGTCCAAAGTTAAAGTCTTGGTGTGTGTGGGGAAGTGAGTTAGGATTGTTATAGCTTAAAACTGGATTTTGTGCAAGACAAGTGAAGGGTGATGAGAGTGTCACAGACGATGCTTCAGAACATCCCCCTGAACAGAATGAAAAGTGCAGGTTATCCAAGTGCAGGGACATGCTGTAATCATCTGCTGCTGCACTGGACACTTCTCAGCAGAGAACAACGTGAGCAAAATCCCTCACTCGATCAATTTTATCATCATGAAGTCATGGCTATGAATATACTCCAAGGTCTATTTTAAGTTACTGGCTTTTGCTAGAATGTTAGAGCATTTTAGGGATAGTATAGTTGGCTGGGCTGTTTACCATCTCATGTATTAGAGTGATGGTGACACACATAACCCATGACAATTAACTAAGTATGAATGTATTGTACTTCTGAAGCACTCTATGTAAATAAAGAATTGCACTGTTTTCAAAGAAACCAGCAGATTTGATAAGAGCCCTGTGAACAAAGGTCTTCTATTGAAAGTAAATAAATAATGACTTCCTGTTCAAGCAAACTCAAGAATTAGTTTCAGGTATCAGCTCTATTCTGAGATTTATATGCCCAGTGTGTCTTAAGGGAAATGTTAACGATTTCCAGCAAAAGGTACATCTAAATATTTTAACAACTGTGGTTGCTTACCTACTAAGTAAATTTATTTTGAAAAGCAAAAGTAATCAATAGATTTCTCTTACTATTTTATCCATTGTTAATATCTTAGTAGCTGATGGTAAGGTTTTGAGGGAAAACAAATAGGAAAAAAACTTCTTGTTAACATTAGCATGGCAAGAAAGCTGTAACCATCTTCGTTTTAAAGTCTGAAGGAAAAAAAATGACGCATAGCTTTGGAACCCTTTGTGTAGTATGAACTAATATTTCTGTCATCAGATGAACCTTCTAACTGTCATTTTGCTTCCTGTAGCTGTGATTAATTCTGCTCACTTTTCTTTGCAAATATTTCCTGAAGGAGTTTCCTGATTAAAATATCTTTTCTTAGTCAGTAGTTTCCCAGTTACAGTATTTTGAATGATTTAGGCTTACCTTTTCCTCCTACCTAAATTAGTTTCCATCAACACACTTAAAATCCTTCCTTTGCAGCTGTTTTGGGAGAAAAAAATACATTGAAGTAATTTTGAAGCAAATGCTCCCATGTAAGGACATGAATCCATGAGTGCTGTTCTGCAGAAGCTTTAGGCTGGCAATCCTGCTAAATCAGGCCAGTTTTCCCTGTGACAGTCATGGGAGACCTTATTTGCTGTTCTCTGAATTCTCATGAGGGTGGAAGATTTCTTCTTCCCTGAAGTGCAGACTGTTTGTGGATATAGAATACTTCAGATGGGTACAGCTTTTACCAGCAATGGAAGGGAAGCTAAATACCTTGATGTAAGCTCTTCTGTACCAGTGGCTTTTGGAACTGTTCTTAATTCCATTCACATTAACAGTTGGCTTTGCCTCACTTCTCTGGTCTTGAGTCTACTGGTTATTCCTTGTTTCCCCCATCCTAACTGGTATTGTGAAGTGTGTATGAAAAATCCAATGTACATTTTCTGTGATTAAAAACTATAGCACTCAGGGCCTGTGATACATGTGGAAGTCTTTCACATTTGAGGTGGTTCAGTTTGTGGTTAACTTTCTGCAGACTCTCAGGTGTCACTGTGTGTAACCTCAGTTTAACTTACCTAAATTATTGTAGAACATGGATCAGTTTGGTTTCTGAAATAAAATACATGGATTTATTTACATTTATGGAATAATTAGCTCCTCACCTACTATTTTCTTTTTCACTGAAAGACATCTCTCCTGCCTTGGTGGTGATTTACTTCTTTCAAGTGGTGTTGATCTTGATGAACATAATGAATTGTAATTTAACTTGGTAAAAGTGACATTTAGATACCTATCTAAAACTATGCTGCAGTGCTACAGAAATTCAGATAGCATTGTGTTTCTGCAAGTGGTTTTGAGTCTAGTTCTTGGGTAAGTGTGGGAGGTAGAAGGTAGGAGGTGGGACTGCAGATCAAGTCAGATTATTAACAGGACTGATGTTTGTTAGCCTTCTTGTGTGCTTTCTTCACTGTTTTCACTTGTAGCACAACCTGTTAGCATTTTCCTGAGTTTTCATCTGTTTTAAAGCTTTCAGAGCTTCTTGTAACATGTCCATTTAAACTGAATTTTGAGGGCTGCTCTCTGTATGGCACCAGCACATTCCCCATATAGGAGATTCTCTGAGTGAATCATCCATCCAGTGCCATGGGAGGTTCCTATATAAAGGGATAAAGACCTGTGTGGTGCATTTTCAGTCTTACCTGATTGTCAGATACTTTCCCTTTCAGTGTTGACAGTGAAGGCAGCAAGCAGAGTATTGTTAGGTGTTTATAGTGTACATTGTGGCTGTTTTCAGTAATTCACAGGACTGCCAAAAAAATCCTCTGCATTAGTCCTTTCCCGTGGAGAGGGAGGAGAGCTGCAGAAACAGAAAGTTTTGTACCTCACCTGACCTGCAGTCCATGATGAAGACACTTCTTTTGCTGTAAGAAGTGCCTCAACTTCTGAAAAGCTGCTTGCTATCAAAACCCGAAGAGGTGACTATAGGTATGTACTTATAGAAGAGAAAGGAATGAATGCAAGGTGGTTAGGAAAGAAAAGGATGCTACACTGCAAAGAGTTGGAAGTAGTATTGCACCAGAAGCCAGAAGATGACTCATCTAAGAAATGCTGTCAGACATTGTATAGACCTTTCCAGTCTTCAGGCTGGAAAAAGTTTAGTTTATGAGAGGCTGGATGAAATTCAATGCCAGCATTAGATGTGATTGATTAAAATTTTCTGGAGTTATGTCTAGTAAAAAAAATGTAGGTCTTCTATCCAAGATGGTTTTTTGTTCACTTTTGACTTAATTATTTTCCTTATTATGTTGAGGTCTGTGACCTGTGAATATCTTGACTATATCAAAAATTGAAGAGTTTTGGTATGTTTTGACTGTTTGTGCAATCTCTGTTTGTGCAAGTTTTAAAATGCTTTGAATCCCTTAACTCTACTTCCTTATTCTTCATCAGCACTTGTAGCCTGTTTTCAGTAAGGCACATTCAGATTTTCTGGTTTTCAAGATGAAGGTATGAGAGGGCACATCCTCTGGGTCACTGCATGAGGTTGGCACCACCTTGATACAGGATTTGCTTTTTACCTTTTCCCAATTTGTTCAACAGCTTAACTCATTCAGGATAATATTTAACTTGTACATTTGATGTGTAAACTTCACTGTCCTGTTTTGCAGGCTTTGCTGTAGCCCAGTGCATAAATCAGCACAATCCATCCCCACTCTCGTCACCATCCCCTTCCAGTGGCAGTGGCAGTACAGGGCGCTGTGATTCAGTGACTGCAAGCTCGACATCCACTCCTTCTGCTGCTCAGAGCCCAGCAGGTATTCACTCAGCACCTTCAGCCTAGGCACTGAGGGATACACAGCAGTTTATTGTAAAATTAGGTTTCTGTGTTATTGGATTAAAGGAGTAGGGCCTTCATGGTTTTAGATCACATTATCAACTAAGCCAATTAAAAGTAAATTGTGGTGTAAATTGCCTTCAGCTTTCTGGAAGTCAAAATACTTGCCTTGTTTCAATAGAGACTTGAAGTACCAGTGAAATAATGTCCTGCTTGCCTGACTTCTCTTGTAGCACAAACAGCTTAAAATATTGAGGGGTTTTTTTTGTCAGTGGTTTGTTTTAACTGACATATTGCTTTGAATAAATCTGTAATGTAAGCTGTTAGCCTTTCACCATAGTGGATTAGTTGATTTCCACATGAAGCATCTTTTTTTTAACTGGGTGACATTTGCTTTTGTATGTTTACCTGATGCTCAAATTAATTTGTAACAATGGGCCAAATACGAAATATGTGAAAATAGTTATTTAGTATGTTAACACTAAGGTTTTTGCAATAACGCTCTTGTGGCTGAACACCTCCACATTTCAGGAGGCTGTTTCATTGGTGCAGAAGAGGCTGCAATAGACTGACAGTGTAACTTTCTCAAATGTAGGTTGCATGTGTTTGCATTGGTCAGTATATTTAGTGGGTATGCTTAAACTGGAACTTCTTGTTGCATTATTCCTCCTTTTTATGTAGTAATTGTAGAGTATCTTGTAATGGTGTCTGTTCTGAGTGCAAACTGTGTGAGGCAAAGCCTCAGTGTGGAAACTGAATAAGGAAATCCCAAAGGGTACATCCTGAAATGCTTTCATGCTAGAAGTGACCTACTCTACTTCATTTTGGTTATAAAACAATAGAGGTAACTTGATTGTCAAGACCTTTTCAAGCAAGCCCTGATTTAAATGGTCACTTCCAATGTTGATCACTCCTTGAGAGGGTTGTTCTGGTTACCCTTTCTAAGACATGCCATTTGGAAAGCCCTCTATATCTAAAATTCCTTGCAGTCCTACAGGAAATGATGCAGCCTTTGTTAAGTATTGTGGTTTTAGGTTTCCCTGAACAGTATCAGCAGATCAGTGTGCATTCTGTGTTTAAAGAGAGTATCCCTGCAAGAAATACTGCTGGAAAGGGTAATGAAAGGCTGCTGATGAAGTTAAGGAACAATAAATATGTAAAGCATTCTAGCACCCAGACTGTAGATTAAAAACCATCTATTCCCTTCAGAGTCTAACATATAGTCAAAATAGTCCTGCAATGTGTCATTTCAGATTAAAATTTGGAATGTTTTTTCTGTATATCATCTATTCAAAATTTTATTTTCTCTGTTGGCAAGTGATTGCTGTTCCCCAGTCTCTTCATGGCCCAGGTAATAATATGTGGTCATTGCACAGAGAAGTGCTGTCATTCATCAGAACTCTCAGGCTGGATTGGCACTACAGGAAAACATGAATTTGATGACATGTTTCTCCTTAGCAGTGTCAAAAGGCTCATGTACAGTGTACTTTGCTGTACTTGAATCCTCTGTGGGCAGGAAGAGAAATGCAACTACAGGTTCTTGCCAATAGTGGCTAAGAGAAAACTATGGGAAAGTAGATGAAAATAAAGAATCTATATTATTTCTGTCAATATAATATGCTAGTTTACACAAATATAAAGTAAGACTATACCTTATTTCAGACTGAAGTCTTTCAAGCACACATAATCTGGCTGCTATGAAAAAATGCGTAGATCCAGAACACATTAGTCATCAAGTATAAAAAGATAGCGAATTATTGAAGTAAAATCACAGACTATAGTTAACAAAATTACAGTCTACTTACACAGTATGCTGGCATTTATGTAACACAAAATTGTTTTTACTGCATTTTAAAAAGTTTGATGACAGGAGGCTGCTCATTGGTTTCCGAAAAAAAAAAAGGAAAAACAACAACTATAAACCCCTACCATCCTCACCCCCCAAAATAAAAATAAGAATAATGAAAAAAAAAACAAAACCAGAGGAAAAGTATTTTGAAATGTCTGGTTTCAGTATGTACTTCACCAGTTAGGTTGCATGAACTGCCCACCTTGACCTTCATTGTGACTTAATCATAAAGTACGTGCAAAATGCCACGTGTCATGCAGGAAAACTGTCTTTGGATGTGCTTCAGGGGTCTTTTTTATGTGATGCTTTAGCAAATGTAGCTGTGAGGATCCACTTCTGTGCCCTGCCACTGGGCACAGTCACTTTCAGCCAGGTCAGAGGAAATGAACCTGACAATGGGCATCAGCTGCTTCAGTCCCAAATCAGCAGCTTGCACTAACCTGCTGCAGGGATGACTTTTTAGCTCAGCTCCTGTGGTTAAGTGTCTGATGGTGTCTCAAGGTCCTTATTATAGACTGGTGAGAATTCTGAAATCCCTGGAGCTAGGTCTTTTGGGAGATGTGAGTGTAGGGAGGGTTTTCCCCAACACCTGGAGTTCTGCTGACACTTTTTGCCAATATTCAGTGTCAGTTCAATAGTGTCATTTATTCCTGGGATCAGTATCTCTGCATTAACTGATCGAGCAGTTTACTGTGAGTTTGAATATTCTCCCTTTTGTAGTACTTACATGTAATTGTGGTCTGTAGTGGAAACTTGCCAGGTACGTGGCATGAAAGTGAGGGTCTGTTTGGAATGTGCAGGTGGCTGTTGTGTGGGCTTGTGCATGAACAGAACTCTGCTGAAGTGAGTGACAGTGCCATGAGCACAGTCAGTGTTATACCAGGTCATACTGACCACTCAGCTGGGATACGGAAACAGTTGGTATTCACCCACTTCTGTGTAAAGCAGTGGTTTTCCCTTTGCTTAACCACTTGAGGGCAGTTGAAACTGAACTGCCTTACTCTGCTGTGAAGCAGAAGAGGAGACTTGCATGATGTGAAGTGGCTCCTTTGAGGAGGAAGTAAGCAGTTGCTGATGGGCAGCCAGCAGTTACCAAAACCTGAATTATGAATTGTGTCCCAAGGTAGCACCTGAATGCTGCTGCAGTCTGTCATGTTTGATTGACTCTGTCTCATTTCCCATTCCATTTTGATCACACACACACAAACTTGTAGGAGCTCTCTTCCCTCATTCCCTGCTCCCCTGTTGATTCTGGCACCTGCTCAAGATGTTGAGCATGAAGAGCATCCTGGGTTGCTCAGGAACTTCAGACAAGAGAGCCAGACTGGATAAAGGGAGATGCCTATCTGGACTTCAAGGAAACTACCTCAACTACCTTCCTTAAGAGCAACATCTTAAACCACACAGCTTTTTATACTGTGAACTTGTGATTATAGTGTCCTAAGCTACAGTCTTTTGACAGATTTAAACTGGTCAGAGTTTGATGTGTTTGAGGTGATACATGTAAATCTTCAGAGTTGTTTCAGGAAATAAAATTTGGCACAAAGACACCGATTTTTATGTAACACAGTGATAGATGAGAACAAAATAAAGACAAATGGCGTGTTAGTTAAGAGAAAATGTTACAACATAGAGGGTATATCGATGATCAAACAGCAAAAGAGCTTTCAAGAATGTTTCACAGGAAAGTGTTACCTGAATTCAATATAAAAAAAATTTACTTGTTATCACTTGTACCTGTATCAAACAGTCACACAGTGTTGCATCAGCTGCTTTGTCATGAGTGAAATACTATGATTCCTGAGTTTATTGGCTATCCTACCTAGCAGTTGTCACACTGCTTTATGGCACAGATATTTTAAAGGCTAGCAACTCCCCCATTTGCTGTGCTTGGGGATTAAGCTTAGCCCTTTACAAGATTACTGGTCTTTAAAACTGAAAAAGCAGAAATCATCCCTTAAAGAGAGCACAATGCTTGGCAAGACAGAAAAATCAGTATCAGGTTCTGCAAGTGCTGCTGTCAGGTTGGTTTTTTCTTTGTATTTACATGTTTCTTTTTTTTAATTACATGTGCTTTTTGAAATGTTGCTGTGCATAAGGTAGAAATGTTCTCTTGTTAGGTAGATTTTAGTCATCAAGTTTCAGAGCCTAGAATACAGTCATGTCTTGGCTACCCTTGCTGGAACTGTGCACTTCTTTAAAGTGCTTATTTTCATATATGCCAAGGATTAGATATAGAAGCTCTCTTACTGTAAGTTAGCATTCTTCCAGAATTAGGAATGTGTTAATGTCATCTGTGCTGTATTTTATTACTTCTTAAGCTGTCTTAACTTCTAAAAAGCAATTGGCTTCAGTACTGAAGAAGATGTTTACATCGGAGCAATAGATAATGAGGACTTTGCAAGGCACTGATCTATGCACTTAAGCTGTATTTTATGTTTCTGGCAGGTATTGATGAGAAAAGATCTAAAATAAGTACTAGGAGCTGTCCCTTGTTGCAGAGAACATATTGGATTCCAGTCTGTAAAATTAAATTTCCATTCCAAAGAGAGGATGATTAATCAAGCATGGAGAGTTTATAAGAGCAGTGCCTGCCTTCCTATTGAAACCATCTCTGTCTCTTCCCTCTATAATCAGTAATGTAAATGTGGTTTGACCTCCTGTTCTATGATGCTCTAGTAATTTTCTGACTAGGTGAGGAAGTACTTTTGTTCTTAGAAAGTTTCTTTTCTAGGAACTTTCTATGCACCAAGCATCATCATCTGAACTGCTGTTATCTTTTCAAACCCTGTGTTTGGCTTTATCATAAACAAAATGTAAATGCTACTGTTGGGTATGAGAATAGTAGGGCTGAACAGTCTGAAGTGTTGTCACCTGCACAGTACTGCACCACAGATAATTCATGGGCAGGGAAAGGAGAATAATTCTGTGTCACCAGAATTTGTGGTAAATAAGAAAAGTAAAACCTTCTCTCAAAGTTTCTAAAGCAGGTGAGTAGATTATAATGCAAATAAATACCTGCCAGCCCTCCTTGGTGTAAGTGCTGTTGATATTGCCAGACATAGCCCAAAGTTTCAGACTTTCAGATAGGAAGCAAAAAATTGAATTCCTATAAACTCATTTATTTCTAAAGAATGAATACTTCCAGCTTCAGAAGTATTTCCCGAACATAGAAGGTTCTTGGTGAGGCATCAAATTGCATTCAAGATACCAGCAGTTACAGGTGTGTCCTTGTCACTTATTCTTGTTGCTGCTCTAACATTTATCCTTTGTCTCCATTCCAGTTTCCCTTCCCTGTGTCATTGTTCAAGGCTCTGTATGATTTCTGGCTGTGTTTCCCTCTAGTAAGGTCTGGCAGGAAAGGACGCCGGCGGGTGTTTAGTCTGTCGGAGGCTGACAGTCACGGTGGACACTGGGTTTAGGCCTTCCAGCAGCAGCTGCAACAGAAACTCCCGCAATACCCACTCAGGCAGGTTCCTCCATAAGCCTTCACAAGCCCATAACAATCAGTAGAACATATTTGCTTTCCATGCTGACAGCAATGACAGTGAGGTAGAAAACGGAAGAAAGCATCATTATACGCCTCTACGTTTTTGTTCTGGGAGAACTGTAAAGCAATAATGAGCTGTTTCTGAAAGCCTTGTCTGCAGCTTCTCCCATATCTCTGGGCACTCCTGCCAAAGGTGGAAATTGTGCTATCAAGCCTCCAGCTTCAAAGCAGCCATGTCTTCATTTGCACAGGGCAGCCCTGGCTGTAGTGAAATTTAGTAAGCACAGGCTCCTGAATGGACAGTAATATGCAGGTCCTTGGCCAGCAGAAAGAAATCTGTTTATAGCACAGGTCAAATGGACAGGCAATTCAGCATAAGACTGTCCCTGAACTCTGATGGCACAAGCTTAATATTTCTGTGATCATCAGATTCTGGCAGATGACTTTATGGACTGTTTGTCCTCACCTGAGGAGGGGGAGCAGATGCAAAAAAATACGGAAATATGCTCCAGATGACCTTTGTTATATCTGTTTAACTCGTATCTAATTTATTTCTTCTGTTATTATCATGACATGAAGATACTTTACTCTGCTATTATTATTTCGACACCCTTTTTCATCTTTGTAGATTTAATTTGCAACTTTTTGCTTAATGTCTTGTAATTTGTGTTTTTGTCATCCTTTCATGGTATGTTGCTGTACAGCTTAGGACACTTCTCTGTGGGTGTTATTCATTCTTTCCATTTTCTGTTCTTTTCCAGCTTGTTTCACAATAACCCTTCTTAATATAAATTAATATAACAACTTGAGTGTTTTAGTTGGGATTTTTGCTGTAATGATAATCTTTGCAGCATTAAAGAAGTGCTGAAATACATGTAAAGCTGTTGAAGGTTCTGCATCCAAAGAGAGCTAATAATATCCCAAAACTTGCTAAATTACATCTTGTTTTCAACAAGTACAGTAACTTTGGAGGTATTGAAGGCTGTTTGTTAGAACTCAGTGTTAAGATCAGAACCGTTTTTAGAAACTGACTTCACTCTCCCTGGTTTCGTTGCAGATCTGGCACATATTTTGTGCCAGAACACTCTTGCTTAAATACATGGAGGCTGGGGAGAGATAAATGCAAATACTGTTTTGTAGTATTAGGTGATAATCTTTAGATATTTAAGAGCAGAGTATATCTCAGTGACTGGTAGTTTTATCCAGGAAAAAATTACAAACTTTTTTTTCTTTGTATCTGAAAGTCAAGCTGGAACAAAGTGTTGGGAGTGCAGGTTTTTTGAAATCCAGTTAGTATTTTTATATGCAGTATAAAGGGAAGTTCCAGATAACAAGTAGAGAAATTAATCTGTAAACATGCCAGGTACATGAAGCTCTTTAGAAGCAAGAGCTTGGTACCTATCTTGGTGCCTGGTTAAAGACAGACATTCTTGTGAGCTCTAGACCAGGTTCAGAGCTCTCCCACCTCCATCCCTTTGTGCGTTGGGATTTGCTTTCTGGTCATTTTGGCAATAGTGCCACTCTGGGTTACAAAAATCGGCCACTGTCCCTGAAATTGAGTGCCAGAGTGATGGAAGTGAGGCTGGCAGTGACTAAGGACATCCTGAGAGGAGAGAGAAACTGGCTTCAGGCAGTGGTAAATAAAAGCTGCAGGGAAGCAGAGCTCTGATCCTGTATTCTCTACAAATGCTGCCACTAAAATACTGGGCAGTATATTCTGCTTACAGTTTTTGATATTTTTATCTTTCCTCTTAATGTTTTTTAAGACCTCTGTGTAGAAAGTTTGGTCTTGTTAACTCCAGATACTTTTTTCTATGAAGACCTTTTTCAAATACTTCTTGTTTGTGGCATTAAGAAGGGAGTCACTTTAGCATTAACTTAGAACCTTCCTGGAAGGTTTTGGGGACAATCCAGCATAACAAAAGAATGTGTATGCCTTTCATTATTTCAGTAAATGCTAGTATTAAGAAAATACATTGATTCTCTATTGAGAGAGGGGAAGGAACGATTTAAGAAATGAAGTGCAGATTGGGAAGTTAAATAGAACTGTAGTAGGAATGTGCTGTATAGAACACTTTGAACAGAATGCCATTGGTTGATAATACTTTACTTACCAGAATGCCTCAGGTTGCTGAATCCTGGATTTAGGTGACTATTCATGCTAAAGTATAGCTAAGATTAAAAAATACCTTGGCAAAGAACATTTGATATCCTATTAAGATTTTATAGATTCAGAAAGCAGAAACTCACTGTTCTGTGCATACTGAAATGTTAGTGTTTAGCTTGGAATTCAGAGAAATAAGCCCGTGTTTCATTGTTTTAGCAGTTCATTTTCCATGCGATTCTTGCATCACCTTCTCTGTTATCACTTGCTGCATTCTCACTAAAGCTTCTTGACAGATAAAAAGAATCTGTAGGGTTACTTTGAATCTGTCTTTATAGTTTAAAAACAACCACTAATGTCTCCTTTTATTTAAAAGTAAAGTTTTTTTACCATCTGTAAATCTTGGTTTTATCAAAGCAAGAAGCTTTAGCCACCAATTCAGCAAAAAGTACCTGCAAGTGGTTTCTGAAGTGAGTATGCATCATTGTTTGAGTTATCTTAGCAGAAAGGCAAAAATAAGTCAGTAATTTCCATGTTATCCACTGATACCCATTCCATTCTCTACTTTGTTTTTCTTTTTTCCTATTTTTTTTCTTTGTCTTACGTTCATGCATTCTGTTCTTTTCCAGGACTAATTGGAATCATAATGAAACGGAAATATTTTTAAGGTCACTGTATATTAAAACAATAACTTAATTCTTAGCTTCTGTGTTCACTACATTGCCTTGTAGGCTTTTCTGCAGGTGCCTGTACACTTGAACACATGCTGTTTCTTACAAAAGCTTTAAAACTGGTTTGTCTTGAAGCTGGATACATGTTACTTTAATGGCATCTATTATTGTAGCCTGAAAAGGAAAAAAAAAGCTGACTTTTCTGGGCATACTTGATCATCTAAGGCTGTATCACCTCATCCCCTCCATTCCCTCTCCATCCTGAGCCAAATGAACAGATTGCTTGACAGTTCACTAGGATTTGTAGGGGGAAAGGACAGTACAAATAGCTATTAATGTGGAAGGTGCACTAGCATATCAGTTTTCTATAGCATTTATGCTTATTCTCAATTTTATCAGTGTTGGATGCTCCATGCTTAGGAGGACAAAACCCCCAAGGCTGTGTAAACCAGGCCTCTTTGCAGCACCTTGCAGTTGCAATAAGGACATTACCCTCCTTCCTCTTCTGCCATAATTCTGCTTTCCATGGTAGAGGTGTCACTTAAATGTGAATCTGGAGGATGAATTGAGAGAATTACTTCAAATTTTTGTAAGAAACAGGCCCCCTTTTGGGAAAGCTGTCTGTAGAGTGGTTCTTCAGTTTTTTCTTTTATTTCTAAAGATCTTCCTGATACGGGGTAGTGGTTCATTTTAGTTCATACTAAATACTGGAGAGGTTTTCTTTCCCTCTACTTCCTCTCTCTAAGAATTATTCTAATATTGCTACATATTCTGATACTAAATGTATATAATTGTCTGGTTCCTAATTTGGACAGAATCCTGCTGGCATTTTAGGTTATGCCTTTGTAATATTTTGGTTTATTTCTAATTGCTAAAACATGGATGTGTAAGCATAGTGCTTCACAGAACTGTATTTTCCACTCTGTTATTCTTGAGTGCTCAGGAATAGTGGTGTATTGTTAGGCTTAATGTGCATACTGACCTGAATATTGATTGTTCTTGGTGTTTTCTTTTCTCAGATGATGCTTCAGCTCCAGAGCAGCCTCTGATGGCCAGTTCCGGTCAGACGATGTTGACTGATGAAACTCATTCAGCTGTTTCAAAGTCCAGCAAAAATACTGTAAAAACCAGTGACATAGAAACAGCCAACCTGTCTCCCAGCCTGATTCCTGCACAGCAGCCCACAATATCCTTGATCACAGATGACAACACGGACACGCTGAGCGTGGAGTCACTCACACTGGTGCCACCAGTGGATCCACACAGCATTCGAACATTCAGCTGCATCCCTCAGGCCTCTTTGCAGTCCGAAGCTGAAGTTGACAAAGTGAAAGAGGTAGAGGAAGAATGTTCTGACTAAAACGACTTTGCAGACTGTAATAAACAGTGAAGGAAGTGCAACCAAATTGTGATTTGTTTTATCTCTGGGAGTGCAGATACTTCTGGAGGCCTGGGAGGCCTCAGGTTCATACCAAGGGACCAACTGGTGACAGAGGATGTCAGCAGCTTTTAGAGCCAACATCGGATACTCAGCATATCTGAACTGGAAAAGACAGAAAAATTCAAACTTTGGAATCTGGACCAGTTCTTTCCTACCAGTTTCTGTTATACAACAACATGAACATATTTCAGAGGACCTACTGTCTTTCTAATAGGAACTAATTAATTGTGAAAGATCTACAGTATTATGGCAAAGTGAAGAGATTTTTGGATACCCAGAATCATGGCACTGCATTATTACATCTCTGAAACGGGAGACTTGCCATTGACCAGAAAAAATGATATATTGTAGGAGAGAGGTAAAACTTCCATTTGAGTCAGGGTGTGTTTTTTCACTTTTGGAGTTTGGTTTGGGATTTTTTTTGTGGAGGAGGGGTTTGGGGCTTTTATTTGGGTTTTTTTTGGTTGGTTGGTTTTGTTTTTTAATCCTGATCTTGTTCATCTTTTGGTGGTCTGCACAATACTAGCAGGCTTGGCCACATTCAGTATTGTCTTTGTAGGACTCCAGAATTAAATCTTACGTTTTCCATATGTAATATTTATTTCAAGGTTTGGTTCAAAGTTAAAATACAGTGCTTGTTCAAATTAAGCTAAGGGATTTTTGAGACTACTTTAGTCTTTGCTTAGCTACCTAGAGAGGGGTGTAAAATATTTTAAAAGATTGCTATAGCTTGTTTGTTCACTTCTGACAGTCAAATTGCTACATGTCTGAGGAATGGTGATATCCCTTCAACTGAAAGGCAACTTCAAGAAGCAGACAGAAGCAGTTTTAAGAGATTTTTCAAATTTTTCATAGTCATGTAGGAAGAAGGTCACCATATCTAACTGATAATTCCCTTGCAAGTCTGATCTCGAAAGGTATTGTGTAATTTTTCTTTCCTTTCCGGGATAGTATTCCAGTTAAACAGATTGCTACATAAAAGTGGTTCTGAGTTAGCATTGCTTCCTAGATCCTGACACCAGGTTGACAGAAAAGGGAAAGATGCTGATGGAAGTTTGGAATTTAAGATTTTTCATCAATTTCCAAAGTAAGTTAATTTAAATTAATAGTAAAATGATCAGATTGTTATTGCTGGGTCTGTTCATACCACTGAGTTGGCAGTTCCTCAAAGGAGGACTGCTGTTTACTTGGTATTGATTTCAGTCACCACTGCAATCTGTTTCCTCATGCTGTCTCTACTGGCATTGAGTTCTTACCAAATAGGTGAATCTGCAAAGTTTTTACCTTCTCCCAGTGCTTATTGTACCTCTTCCTGGCTGTCATAGGGAATACTTGAAGTGATTTTTCGGTGGGTATTTTTAATATATATAAAAAGAGTGACTAATTCACAGGTACCACTTTTCTCACTTTGTCCTCTCCTTTACATACTTGAATCTTTGCCAACTGGCTATATGGCTATATTTTTACCCCTTATTAACTTTTTCATGCAGTTTTGATTTCTGATTTTCTGTGACTTCTGCTTTCTCTCAAATTGAAATAACTGATACTCTCACCATTCCAGAGCGACCCAAACTCTAAATGAACTCAGTTAGGTGTCCTCAGCACTGCAGTGGATTTTTTGTGAAAATTTGACATTACTGGAGTAAGAACCTACTTTTTGGGTTTTTTGGTCTCATGCTTAAGATGAATTTGCACTCACGCAGTCACTGTTGCAGCTAATGTGCATGTACCTGAACAAGCCAAGACATCAGTAGCAATCTGGGCAGGAGGACCACATGAATTTTTATTAGCTGAACTGATTGCAGTCTAGACTTTCTCTGAAATGTTGCAGCATTACCCTGTAGTGTCAGTAATATTCTGAAGACCATTATAAAAAATGCCTCACTTAATTTAAAAGCATTTTATGTTAGTTATTAACCTTAAATTCTTGACCTAGATTACACAAAATACCACTGTGCAGGCTGAGTTCCCTTAAATAGAATCCATTTTAGACTGGAAAACCTTGATCCGTATTTATCTTATTTCAATTTCAGTTCTACCATGATTAGCCCTATGCACATGAAGTCTTTTCAATGCATGTGCATTATCTGACCCCTGAGCCACACTGCACAAGAAATGGGGCAAAGGGAAAGAAAGGTGGCTTTGTGCTTTCCATTACTTTTGAGTGGCTTCTAAATCTCATGATCACTTGTCTAGTGAGAGCTTCACAGGAAATGACTGAGATAGATACAACTGTTGTGGAAAGAAAAGAATAGGTCTGCTGTTCAGTTGCCCGAGCCTCCTCTGGGGGAAAAACCTTTCTGAGATCCAACCTAAACCTGCCCCGACTCGGGTCCAGCAATTTCCTAATTAAGCAGTAAGGTGTGAGTGACTAATTTCCATACCGACTTCAAGTGTCTTGGGGTGTTTACATCAAGCAACCTAGGAATTCAGAAGTTGCCCTGGAATTACATTGTCATTTCACTATCAGTAAATAAACTTTATGCTTGAAGACATAGGTAATCTATCAGAGAAGCAGGTCACACTGTGTGTGTAAGGATGAAGCCACTTCTGAGAGTAAACACTTCACTCACGTGGTGCTGTGCTCTGGTGTAATCAGTCACTTCGCTGCAGGAGACAGGGAGCTGCACAACAGCCTCAGGAGCACTGACCACCAGGGAGTAGTGGTCAGCAAACCCCCACCAAACTAAACATTCTGCTCTTGTCTCCACTAACCAGCTGAAGTTGAAGTTGCTTTTAAAAGAGCATTGCCCAGGCAGCCAGCTGCTGTCTGAGAAAATAAATGGTTTAGCCCTGTAGTTGGATCAGAGATCTACAGAGACTTCAGCTGGGGGCAAAGGAGCTCAAGGCCTTTTGCCTCCAAGGTAATTAGTCTCCTCCTTTCAGACAGCTTCATGTAGCCATCTAAATATATGTTGAAAATTCTATTAACTGCTACTGTCCTCCTTCTTGAAAGAGTTTTTTGGTGTCCCTGGTTCACCACCACTGCCCTACCCTAGGATATCACTCACCTGGGCACTGCTCTTCTATTATCTAGCAATCTTTGGAGAAGTTCTCCTGTGCTTGCCTGCTTTGTTTCTCTTGACCTTTCCCAACTTTTGCAGCATGAATTAGAAACAAATAGAATAACTCTTCCCATCTCCCATTGGTTCTGAAAAGCAGAGGGTGATCCATGCAAGGCTTGCTAGGGTGGGATGTTTTTAGGGGTTGGTAGGGGGGTAGTGCTTGGGGGGTTTTCTGCAGCTCAGGACTTGAGCAGCAACAAAGACGTAGGAGATGCAGTTCTTGACTGAATCTCAAACAGAGGGTTCTTTCATATGGAAACATATTTTTATATTGCATTTGTACAGAATTTTCCCTATTTTGATCTCCCAACATTTTTAGATTTGCACGTTGCTCAGATTTGATTTCTTTTGCAAGGTGTTATAAAATATATATTTTGTGTTTGTTAATGTATTATAAATGTAAAACTAAATTTTGGTTGTCTAATAAATGTGCACTGTAGTGGTATCTGGTTTATTGTTTTGCTAACTTGAATTCATTGGTTCTTAATATGAAAAGGAAAAGCTTGTCATTGTTGGGACTGTCTTGTTAGCATAAATAAATGTGTGGAGTGCATTTATTTTAAAAGTAACTAAAAACGGCTCAAGCAGGTAATGACTAAGAATACTTGATAACAAAAGTTCAAGTCCAGACTATTCACTGGGTTCTTTTAAGATCATAATCTGAAGATTCATGAGATTTCTTTTATCTTGTTTCCCATTACTTTCGGTTATGGATACTCATTCTAAAGTGAGTTTAAGACACAGAGTAATTGCAATCTGATCAATTCAGTATGTCTGAGAAGATCTGAGGGTTAGTGTTTGGGTGTATTTAAGGACTAATTGTGGCAGAAGTATTTACAATGAACATGAAGATAATTTTTTTAAAGATTGAGAATAGATTCAATTGTGCAAATTTATAGACTATTACAATGTCTAGGAGCTTTGTTTTGCCCAGGGACAGCACTGATATACATTGTCAAAACTTCACATTGTCAGAACTTCAGTAAACCCTCTGGAAGCATTACAAACTTTAGAAGGTAACTTTAGGCATCTCCACTTGTGAATAGCTGTGTTGATATTTTTGTTGCAAACTTTTTCCTTCGTTTTTAGCTGTTTTGTAAGTTTGATTGTTTTCAGTGCAAAGAGGAAGAAATGTATTTTTCTAGAAGAATGAATGTACCTGGGATTTAAGCACTACAAAAAGCATGTAATGAACATGGACTGTCCTCCTATGAAGTATATTTCAGTAAAGTTGTCTGAAATATAGTTCATTTGAGAAAAAAATGTCCTGAACATGCACTTAATTTACATGAAGAAAAAGCCCAAACATGGTGGGAATTGAATTCTGAAATGTCTTTCTACGGGCAATAAGTATTAATTATTTAATGTAAGTTATGTTAGGCATTTGGAGTAAATGTAATATCTTATGTTAATTTAAAGAACAATGTAACTGAACATCTGAGAAGGGAGTGGAATTAGAAAATATTGGGGTGTGTTTCTGAAATCCAGACTTCTGAGTCTGTATTTGCTCTCATTGATAATTTGTTGTGGCTGTTGAGAACCTGGACAAGAACAAGGAACAGACCTTTCTTTGTAAATGGAACTTGGCAATAAAAATGCTGTTACTAAGAAAGCTTCCTTCCCTTTCATGTTCTGTTGCTGCACTGATGCACAAGGACATCCAAAAGCAGTGAAAGGCAAAATTTTCAGAACCTTGCTTTTATTTAGAAGAATGTTGTGCATATGTGACTATTAGGCATTTTCATTTTTAAGCCAGGGTAATTTGCACTGTGTGTGCAGGAAAGACATGGCAGGAGAGGGAGCAGAAACAAGCCTGGAAGGGCAATGGAAAGTAGATGAGACCAAGGATTAAGAGGGACTGGGCAACATCTAAAATATCTGTGAACCACTTTGAAAGTGCCTGTCATGTGTGATTTCTCCCCCAAATACATGTTTTCACCCTCTGCCTCTTTCTCTGTTGCATGTTGCCAGTTCAGTATATGGATTAAATGCAACCAAGTTATTAGTTAGGTTCTTGTTTATTAGCCTCTACATCTACAGGAATTCATCACAGTCAATATACATTCCTTGGGAAATGTTATTTCTCAAAATAGTCATTGCTCCAGAAGCTTTCTTAGGAAGAAATTCAATTACATTGTACCACCTAATAAGCAAGCTAGGTATCAGAGATAGGAGACAACACCGTAATTTACTCTAAGATGCAATATTAAATCATGGTGTATTATGGCAAATGAGCTTAAACCTGCTCCTGGCAGCTGAACTTTATAAATTTTGCCAGTAATACTGCTTTAAGATGCCAATTTGTGGCCAGGAAGGTCCCTTCCTTCACGTTTGAAACTGCTTTGTGGTTCTGTGTCATGATGCTTCAGAATTCTTGCAGCCTTTTGTCTTGTCATTTTTCCTGTGTCTCTGTACTAAACCTTTCTAGACTCAGACACTTGAGTCAGATTGAGCCTCTTTTAGGAATGAGTTACTAATGATCAGAGAGGGAATGAAAGCACAGCCTCCAAACCTCTTCTCATGCTGACTGGGTTGAAAGTGAACTAGACAGAAATGCAGTGCTGCATTAGTCCACTCTTGTCTCAGTCCCCAGAAGCATCTAAGTGCAGCAACTTGAACAGTCCTATAGTGGGTAAATCCACATCTTTATCAGCAAGATAATTCCAGCATAGTTATAAAAAGAAGAAAGTGAAACTCTGTCAATACATGTATCTTTGTCAAAGTAACTCTTGCCTAAATAAAGATACAGCATTTAGAGATGAATTCTTTGTTCTTTGATACTTAACCTTTGTTTCTCTGTCAAGGAGGGAGTTCTTTGGGACTTCATGGATGCTGCTGTTGGGGCAGAAGAAACTGCATTTCTATTCTGCCATGTTAGAGCTTGTGTGAAGACAAAAGCTGTTTTGGTACTTTCTGGTGATCTTGAATATGTACTGCATACAACTGGGCATGACAGGTGGCTGTTTATGTGAGTGTATTCTCTGAAAATTCTATTGAATTTTAAACTCACAGGTTTAATCTCTCGAATAAGGAGAAGTAGAGGGAGTTGCAGCACCTGGAATTGCAGATGTCCTGTGGCAAAATCGGAAGAAAAGTTTCAGGCAAATGCTCACACACTGTTAAGATAGTTGAGATGATGGAGATGTATGTCAGTTTGGTTGGATGGTGCTCAGTTGTGTGTCTGCTTTTACCTGAAGGGTTTTGCCATCAGCTTATTTGCAAATATATCTAGGTCTTAAAATTATTACTGATTTTAGACGCCAGCTCTCTAAAATGGATTTTATGGGGTGAAGTTTTTGACTATTAAGTGCCTTATTATTCAGACTTGAGACTTTTTGAAATAAGTTGAAAATTCTTGCCTGTCCTCAGACACTCAACTCTACAAAGCTGGGAAATGTACTTGTTGAGTAGAAAATACTGGTCTCAGCATTCCATTCTCACTGTCTTGTCCCCAGATAAAGGTTTATATTTCACACAGGCCACAGTTTAATTTATTTTTTTTTGCCTGTTTGGATGGCTGATAAGGACAGATGAATTCTTGGGCTCTGTTTCTTAGTTCCACAACATTTTTCTCAGCTTTGGTATGGAATAAACATCGTGGCACCGGATGGGAAAACAAGCTGTTATTTTGCTACAGCAACAAATTTTGTCTTTTGCTTAATTGAATGAAAACATCTTTGTGTAAATTTGTCCTCATTTAGGGGTCATTCATTTGAAGCAGATGTAAGCAGCTGCTTGAAATTGCATTGTTGTTGGACCAGTACACTGAGAAGGAAGATAGCCAGACTGGGTCACCACTACAGAGGTGCTCAGAGCTGGCTCTGCCTCAGCAGCCAGAACTACCAGAGATAGAAAAAGAAGTTTCTGATGGAGGAGAGAGGCAGATAACCATAATGTCTTAGGAAAAAGAATTTCTTGTCTGCAGAGAGAGGTGGGATCTGCAAAGGAGGAAAGTAGTCTCGCTCTTCCTAATAGCTAATTTGAGGGACAAGAGAAAAGAAACATCATTTTATAGTATTTCATATGAAACCTTGACCTCTGTTCAGGATATCAGTTACTTAACTGATACTACAAAAATTTCACTTCTTACAGGTGATATTACACATCACCTGTAAGGAATATCAGATACAACTGTCCATAGCCACACCTGTGTTTAGGTCTTACTCTTTCTCCACCACATTATCCTATGCAAACCCAGTTGCTGATGTGCAAGGGGCGTAGCATAATTCCAGAGTTCTTGGGAACAAGATATGAGCAGCTTTGCTTTGCTGCTTCTCCACTGTGCAGTTCACTTGAATTTGCTTATCACACTTTATCAGCTTCAAGGCTTTCCTGCGAAAGTGTTGTTGGTAACCACTGTCTGTTAGATAACTTGTAATTCTTACATAGCTGCTGAAGTGCTTTGGAGGGAGATAGGGTCACTCAGCTCACTAAATTTTGGTTAAAACATGTCTTGCAAACCTCTTTGAGAGTTTCTGAACTGATCTTCAGGTGAGATGTTTCATGAGGGAGGGCTGCTTGTCAAATTTTGTCAAACTACAGATCTCTTTGAAAGTCTTGGAGCTAAGCTTCCTCTGTTTTGTCAGAATCTGCAAAGAAAACCAGACCTGTTACGAGAAATCAGAGGTGTCTTTTCTTTCGCTATGCTTAGATCAGCTCACACTGCACAGTCTGTGCTATGCTGGGATCAGCAGGGTTCACCTGTGCTTTAGCTTAACGGGACATTGGACAGGTCCTTCCTGTTTTTCAGTTGACCCATTTTAAATAGATTAGTAGTGCACTTGGGAAGCCTAGTTCGTGTTTGTAAAGTGCTTTAATGTTGATGTTAAGCATTAATCTTTTTATCATCCCGTCATAAAGAAATGTCATGAAGAGCATCACTCCAGTCTTACTGCTTGCACCAGTTAACATAGTTCCTGCTGAATACCTGTAATTTTCAAAGCAAATAATTTTGGGGTTTTTGTTTGCAGCATATCTCTGAATCATCTGAACAACCTCAAAATTATAAGAAAACAAGTCTTTCTCGTAGCTTCTAGGAATATTTGATTTAAGATTTGGTCATAATTTGCAATAGTTCACCATTGTCCAGAATGATTAGTTCACAGGAATGAGTTTGTTTGAACAGAAGCCTGGTTTCTTTTAAATCTAAGGAAACCAAAAAAAAGGAAGGGAAATAAATCAGTATATTTAAAACCTTTTCAATCTTTCCTGCTTCATAGTAATGATAGTAAGGAAATGATTAATCTTCTTAGAAATCAAATGGCATGTGTGAGTCAGTCTTAGAATGTTGAAACTGTTATAAGCATCTCTTTATGCATAGGCTAAAAGAAATGTGAGACTGCTAAGAAAAGGCAGAAACTGTGAAGAGTTTGCCTTCAATTTAAGTATAGCAGTATGATGTACAGACCACCTCTAGAAGTCTCAGATTGCACAATTTGGAAAAAAAAATTGCAAGAATGGCATCATTTAAGACATGACAATAAAATGTCAGGTCACTGAAAAGGAACATGGGAACACTTTTCATCTGCTTCAGTGGCAGCCAGATGTCTTATCTGAAACTGATAGGAATTGTCATATGAAATAATGTGGAGAGGTTGGTGTAGGTGAGTAGATGTTCCCTTTTGCCATCTCTGAGTTGGGACATGACAAACTTTCCTCCTTTGCTCTGTTAGAGGGAAGTGTTACATGTTGGTAGTCATGAAGAAATCCTTAACTGCTTGAGAGTTAACAGTTACAGCATTGAAAATAAGGTATCTGTGAGCCTAAGAACCTCCAACAAAGGTCAAATAGAATAAAGAACTGTTCATCTGAGCAACTGAACAGTTACACTTGGTCAGTCTCTTGCACAGAGTATATGTCAAAGACCACAGGAAGCTTGGTTTTGGTACAATTTTTCATTTGGGGCTTGTTTGTTAGAATAAGAATTATCAGGAACTAGCTGAGAACAACTGGAGTGGGAATAGAAAGTCTGTATGCAGAAGGAAACAGAGAATTCCTTCTAAAGCTTTTAGATATCCCAAAATTAAGAACCAGAAGTGGCCAGCAGTGTGGGTCCTATAAGGTACTACAACAATGAGACCTAAGCAAGACTCACTCATTAAGTATTAAACATTACCTGAGTGAATTTAGGGAATGTATCTGAAGGAAACTAGTCTGTTGATTTTTCAGTATTTTCAAGAAAACAAATGCAGAATTCACTGCAACCTGGTGCTAGAATATTCCCTTGTCTGTTGGCAGGATTTCCTCAGCTCCCTGGTTGATAATGTACCATTCATTCTGGAAACTGAAATTTCTGGGTAGTCCTGTGACTAACCTTGTTAATGTGAAACACTGAATGATGTATTCTTTTGTATTTACTTACTGACTCTGAGCTGGGTAACCAGAAGTTGATTCAAGGACTTCTCATTTCCCACCATGGTATGTCACAGATGTCCCTGCTTGCTCTGAAAATGCAATAATGAGCCAGATGGGAATTGAGTCAAACCCTGTTACAGCAAGTTTACAGCGTGTAGGGATGACTTGTGTGTAGGGGAGGTGTGTGACTTGTGCAAGGCAGTGGCACTGTTTCTCTGTTTCAGATAAGGAGAGCTTATCATAGGCTGATGGCTCAGAACTGTACATGGAGTCTGTGAATGACTCAAGAATTGAACACAGAGCAACTGCCTTTGCTGATGACTGGTTTGAATTTCCAGCGGCAAGAGAGATTATATGTAATATCTGATCTTAAAATATACCTTCTAGACAAGATCTTTTTCCTAGTATGTATGAGGAAGCTTTTCTATGTAATGCTAGTCCTCAGAATAATATGATGACTAACTAGATGTTTTAAGAAAAGTAATAGGAGAAACCCAGAATGATCAGCCAGTCTGGATGAGAATCATCTGGAATATTGCCTCAGCTGTCAACAAGAATTGATAAAAGAGCGGTTTTGCATGGTTTGGTTACATGTGAACAGTCTAAACCAACAATTTTTTGGGGACATTAAATGAAAAAGACTCTGATTTCAGGCTTTTTGATAAGAGAAAATGAGAATTAAAAAAATATATATTTCAGATTATTTGAATGGGCGTCTTTAATTCATAACTGCATTAAGAAATTGCCATGCAATTCTTCCTTAGCCAGAATTACTGGAAATCTTGCAAGAAGTTATCTCTTCTGCCTAAGCAAGCACAGACACAAGGTGTGTTTCAGAGCTCAGTAGGTTGCACTTTTCCTCTGAAGAGCTGTTTCAGGGGAAAGGCCACAGACAGACAGATTTAGTGGTGACTGGCGATTTGTCAGTGTTAGCTCTTGTTATTCTGCTTTACCCACGGAGCTGTGATGTTTCTGAATTTCTTCTAGATTAAGGAAACAATAGGAAAGAAAACCACAGTATTTCTCAACTCTCAGAAATAAAGTTCTGCAAATGGGCAATTTTCAGAAATTGCAGTGCAAATACTCCGCCTTTGTTGCCTCGGGCTGGAGTCCTGGGGCAGTTATAAATTTACCATTTTGATGTTTTTTGTTGTTTTGTTTTGGCTTGCTTTGTCTCATTGTAAGAGAAAGAACTTAAAAACATAATCTATCCTACCTGAAAACAGAAAGCTGTGACATACTTCCACATGTGGCCCTTGTGAAGACACTCCTGTGCACTGGGGTTTAGATCGGCAGCTGCATCCAGCTTCAGTCTGCCGGGAGAAGGAAACTTGCACCTCTTCACTCAGACACGCCTTTGTGAGATCGAGCCGGTGTTTGGCCCCTGGTGTGGAGGGTTCATTTTGGAGCAATTCCAAATCTCTGCACAATATCGTTTCCCTGTAAGATGTTTTATTTTTAGGTGGTGGGTCCAGTACATTTCTGTATAGTGAACCCAGAGGATCTCTAAGAAGTTGAACCTCACAGGCAGATGGGAGCAGCTGCTCCTTGTTTTCTTAGCTTTCCTCTTCAATTCCAGGAGGCTTGGGAGGATGGATCCTCAGTTCAATGTGCAATGTGAAATCCTATTCTTTATATTAAAACAGGCAGCAAATAAAAAGAATAAAGTGGGAATCTGTGATTAAGCCAAGATAGCAAACCAAAACCTGGATGTGCAAGGCATAAAATCAGTAAGGGGCCCTTGATGAACTTTTGGAGCAAAGCAAGCAGCTTTTTGCTCCCTGCTGCTTCCAGAGTTAGTCTGGAACATGTGGCAGTGGGAGGGTGACTGGGAGCTCTGCTCTCTGAACAGTGTGCAGTGGCTGGTTTGTAAAATGAAAGGAAATCTCTCCCTGTACAAGAGTTACCACAGTGCTGAGCAGCACTGCAGCAAGGAAGAGGCATCCTGAATTGTACTACCTACCATGCCAGGGAACTCCTGATCTTTTCTGCCACCTCTTAGGCTTTGATTCTGCAGTTTCCAAGCCCTGTGGCTGACAGATAATCTTTTTTATAGCCCAACTGATTACAGGACCTAAGTATGTAAAAAAAGTACTTATCTGTCTCTTTTCCTTCACTGAGGATTTGTTGCCTGCCACAGGGCAGCATGTTTGGAATGGTCCAGCCATACTGGAACTGCAGAACCACATTCCTGCTTCCCTGGTTTGGTTACTGGCCTCCAATGTAAGGTCCAGGTGTAAGATTTTTGTGGGAACATTAATTTCAGCAGTTTTATTAACAGAGACTATTTATTTGTGTTTATATTTGTGCACTCACTTGAATAGCACTTATATTTTTGCCTGGAGGTTGTTTGGTGCTTGCAGTAAAACCTGCACAGCTGCTTCCAGTAAAAATACAGGGTTTTTTTAATAAGTAGATTAATTAGGATGAGCATCAGTACATGTGTGCATTTGGACTCAGGAATATTCACTTTGTATCTCTGCCTCCATGTTAATTCAACAAGAGATTAAGTAGAAAGCCAAGAGAGGAAGTGGAGCATTACCTGGTTGCAGGTGTTTGGTACAGAACACGACTGGCCTGGTTCTGGTTCTCACTGCAGAATGGAGACCTGTGGGACTGATCTGGGAGCCTGCTCTGCCTGCACAGCCACTCTGGAGTCTCCTTGGTTTCCCTTTTGCTGTTCCAGCTCCTCTAGGATGTGGTTAATTCTCCAATGTTGCAGTGCGGCTACAGGGCAATTACTGTTTGTGTGAAACGGGAGAGAAATGGGTGGTTAAGTCTGCCTCAGATGTAATTAAGTCTGAAATGTCTCAGTGGTCACATTAGAAACACTAATTTTAAGCTCTCTTATTGGTTTAGACCATAGCCATTTGTAATATAGAGGCAAAGGATTTTTTTTTTTGTCCTTCAAATGATTTTCTGTGGGAACATGAAAAAACCAGAGTTCTTCAAAGCATCAAGACAGTAATACCCACTATAGACTTCTTGGCCTGCCAAAATAAATTAGTTAAGAAACCTCAAACCATTTTTTTTTTGAATGGAAAAAATATCTAATCATCCTTTTTAATCCATTGGTGAAACAAGCCATGCCTGCAAGCTCATCCTATGGGTGACTATTTCACTATCTGTGGTCCAGAGATGGAATTTTAATATCAACTTAGTCATGCAAAAGCTTAAATTGCTTGTTCTCAGGACTGCATCATTCAAATGCATTTCTCCATGCAGAAAATGGTCTAAGAAGTCATTTGCTCCTGCCTTTATTTTTTAAGTTTCTATGTCCTTGTTTATATTAATGCAATTCATTTTGGGTTGCAACGCTTGCAACCAGTTTTGAGTAAATGAGATGTATTTGAAAGTACAAAAACATAAAATATACTAGATGTGGGGGAATATAAGGTAGAAGTAGCTAATACTAAATTGTTGATAGGAGTATTTTTGCTATACTCGGTCCACTAGTGAGAACAAACAACAGAAACAAATTTAGGTTAAGTAGGTGAAACCGTGTCCAGAACTAAAATACCATAATTTTTGTGTTTTGAAGGACAACCAGAGCAGGGGGAATCTGATTTATGCATTCCTGGCCTTTGAACATGGTATTTTATGTGTCATAAGCTTGCTAGTTCCTGGGAATGTTTGTGGAAATGTTTTAGGATTCCTCAGTTTTGGAGGCACTCCATGTTAAACTGCAGGAGACCTACAGGTAATGAGACTGTTTCTGAGAAACAGAAAGAAAACTCCTCGTTTTCAGAAAGGCACAGCTAGAATGAAAAGTGAAACTACCACTGTTCCCTCAGGGATTTCAACCAAGATGGAATGGAACAGCAATTTGAGATATTACCCGAGTTGGAACTCAGATCTGGCTCAACTTTGACAGCTGGTTATTTAACTCATCCACCCCTGGCTCCCTGCTAATGCACCAGGTAAGGACCCTGAGCACAGGAATCAGCAGGTGGTGAAAATCGTGTCTGCTGACTGGGCTCTTACATTCCCACCACTGAAATAGGTGTGGCATTTCAAAGTTAGCTCAGTTTAAAGTTGGGGTTATTCTTAAACCACTTCAGAAAATGTATTAAAACATATATTCCTTTTCAAAGTGGTGTTTGAATTTCCTATGAACTAGACAGAGACCTTTTATATTACCTAGCTTTGAATGGGTGGGTTAGGCTGATGCAGATTTTGTCTGATGCAATTCAGTAGTCTGATTTCTCCTGCCTTGCAGCTTTTGTGTAAGTTACTTTCACTTTTACATAGCTCCACGTCCTGATGTGGTCATGCCAAAATGTTAATTTAACACATGTTATGGAAGTAAGCATAAGTATCATAAACAGACCTGAGTTAATAATTGTCCATCTAAAAGAAAGACAGCCCTACAAAGGGGTGTGTGTTAAGCCCAGGTGTGTAATGGTACAATTACTCTAAAAAGACTAATCACTCAGGTGGTGGTGGTGGCTTCTGTTTCCCTTCTCTCCTCTGTCAAAACAGAAAGCACCACTACCAAAAGAGTGAGATGGCAAATAAAATGAATGATAAATAAGTGGAAAGCTGTAAGGGGCACAGTCAATAACAGCAGAAGTCAAGAACTGTGTCTAGAAAGCTGGCTCTGGAGTTACTAATTTCCCGAGTGTTCTGCACACGTGTGCCATTGCTTTTCCTGTAGTTCCCCTGTGGATCCCTCACACAGTTCCTCAAACTTCTGACAAGTTTGAGTGACAGGACAGGGTGTGGGGCTTCTTGTTTTGTTTTCCCCTCACACTGTCTTCACAGGGTTAACTTCCTGAATTTGGCATGGCAGAAGCAAGACTTCATGGAAAAAATTTTAAGGAATGAGTGATTTTAATTGGAAACTAGATTGATTGCAAGGAAAATTATTATTTGGGGTTGTTTTTCTGGAGATTTTCCTACAAATGCCTGCCATCAGATGACTGAATGAGCATTCACTCAGCTGATAAGTCAAATTAAAGACATGTCTTCAATGTAACCTCCAGAAGCTGAGAGAAGAGCATTTTTAGCTATTGAGAGAGTTTAGATAACAAATATTTAGATAACAAATAGGTAACAAGAATCTAGCAGACAGATATGTAAGTACTCGTTCAGTATTGTCCCCTTTTCTACCAGCACATAGCTTTTTTGGAAAATGAAGCAGCAAAGCAAAGAAAGCGAAATAAAGTCTGAAGCCAGAACAACTGTCAAAGCTTTTTGGAAAACAACCCTTTGATATCTCTCACATCCCTGAGTTGTTCTTTGCAGCTTTCTCACTCATCACTATCTTACTTTAGCTGCTTGATCTTCCATCATCTCACTTCCACCTTCTGTTTAGCTAATGCACTTGGATATGGTTTCACAGAAAGGATTTAATCCTAAAACCAAAAAGTACTTGGAGCCCATGGGCGCCGTCATATGGATACAGAGCTGCTTGTCTTGTGCCCCTTGCCCAGGCTGGGGCTGTTCTGCCTGCCTGGGTGGGACACTGCTGCTGCAGCACCTGCACTGGCCTCTGATGGGTTGGGGCCGTAGGCCTGCCCCAGGAAACAGCTCTGAGTGATCAGGTGGGAGGGGGTAAGATGGAATGGAGAAGAATTGAGCTTTCATTTCTCTGGTTTTTTGCAGGTTTGTGGGTGTGAATTGACAGTGGTCTGGAGCAGGAAAGGGAGAGGACAGAGTGAGGAAGTGTGGAGTTCAGGGCAAACAAGGGAGGAAGCAGAACAGCAGGTTATAAAAAAAGACAATGTTTTATTGATACACATCAGTCAGGATGTGCAGATTAATGTTGGAAGCATCCTCCTGTGTGATCAGTGTGCCCAGAAAAGAGAGGAACAGGTATTGATGCATGCCCAACAAACTCTCTTTGAGTCAACTGTCTCAGATTGTTTTCTAGCCACTGAAGACAGGTCACAGTATTCTTGGGAGAGTAACATGCACGACATGTGTAACTTTCATCACTGAAGGGAAAGGCTTAATAACAGTGGGAATAGTTAAACATTAAATTCTCTTCTAGGAGTAGAGTTGATTCAGCTCCTTACCCAGGAAAAGTTCATTTATGCCTTTTGCTCAGGCAGGAACCCCCTGAGTGCAGAGTTTCAGCTGACCCGTGTAACCAATTACATGCCTTTCTCTGACAGCACTTGTTCTTTATCAGCCCATTAAGTGTGGGCTTTCAGCCAGTGAAAACATTGGATATTTGGCAAAGCATTTATAATTAGTAAGTGTTGTGGCAGAATAATGGAATCTCAGGTCTCAGAAATGATCAACTATGTCTGTTTCCAGCCAATAATCCCATGGAGACAACAAAATGGAAAGTGAAGAATACCAGATTGAAGGAGGTAGTATGCAGTGTTTGGATTCACTGCAGAGTAGTTCCCAGAGTCTTTCCAGAGATTATTAGTGCCTGAAGACCTTGCAGAGAAGGATGTGTTTAACAGGCATTGCCAAGCCATCTTGCCTGTACCGTTTGTTCCTTCCGAGTGCAGAACGATTTTGTGTTTTGACAAGAGGTGCACTATGGGAACACATTTTCATAATCTTGAAATGGTTTGATATTAAGGACACAGTCACATTGCTGGGAAGAGCTGACAGAGGCTTGAAGTACACTGTAGGTGTGGCTGTGCAGATTTCTACTCAGTCTCACCATTTATAAAGTGGGAATCTCCTTCATTTGTTTTTGGCTGATGATCTAGAATGTTTGTAGCCAGCCATCAGCCACTTTCTCATCTCAGGCAGGAGCATCAAGACATGGCCACTTTCTGTCAGCCATGTTTTTGTTTTCCCCTCTCTTGGCATGCATTTGACAAGCATGATTTGGTATCTTCCATGTCTTGCAGCCTCTTTCCTAAGAACTGGCTTCCAAGCTTTTGACATTTTCTGGCTAGATGTCATCTTCCCATAACAGAAATTCTTCTCTGCTCACATCAGTGTCCATTTGGTACTGGGAGCCAACCTGTACAACTCAGATGAAAAGCTTTTCTGCACTCAAACTGGAGAGTCTGAAGATAAAGTGTTCCAGTGGTTCAGTTTATTAATGCCAAATGGGTTGGCAGTGTTTGAGATTTTTAAAAATATTTTTTCTAGAAGGTTGCAAAGAGCTGAGGTGAGGACTTTGTGAACTTGTTTACTAGCAAATAGTGCTTCTGTGACTGTGGTGAGGGAAATAATCTGCCTGAACTCTAACTGCAAGAAATAAAGTTCCAAAATACTTAATTTCTTCTTTCGTTGCCAGACATTTTTGTTACGGAGCCACATGAGCTTTACTGCTGGCAAAAGAGAGAGGTGGGGAGGGAGGGACAGGCACAGGACCACAGCATCCGGTTTGAAATTCACTTAAACTTCCATGCAGTCTTACTCAAAGCTCTCAGCATGTGCCAGCTCAAGTGCCAGGAATGTGCTTTCTCTGAGCTACAGTCTCTGCTGCTATTGCTCTCTGCTGCCTTCTTACCTCTGTAATAAAGCGTGGCATTCACTTTGTGTCTCCTTCATCTGTGTCCAGTTTCAAGGAAGTCCTTCAGAAGTATGATTTATTCCTTGTCAGGACTTGGTATGTGCAGCAGTACTGTGGGCTGTAGCTTCCTTTTGGTTTTATCTGTTATACAAATATTTGCATAGAAAGGAACAGGATTAGTTTTGTTCTTAGTCTGAAGTGCTGAGTGACAGGTGCTGAGGAGATCTATGGGATTTGCACTGAGGGATCAAAACTGTACTGGAAAGCAGTCCTTAATGGCATGATGGCAGTATCCTTTCCCTTTAAAATGAGGGCTCAGAACATATGAAACAGATTTCTTCTAAATGCCTAGAAGGGGGACTGAGAAAAGCAAAACATCTTATTTTTGAATCACTGTATCTAGCACTGGAGCCAGCAGAGTCTATATCCTTCTTCTCTTTTTGGTTTGTGTCCTTCTTTGGAGCATGAGGGATGGTCTGGGGAGGGAAGACACTGGCTCAGTAGATACAGGGTTTGTGGTCCAGGGGCTCAGTTCCAAACGCAAAAATCATCTCTTCTCAAATGCTCGTTTCTGCACTAACATAAGAGACAGTGGACTGTGCAGCTGTGCATTCAGGCTTTTCCCTCTGCAGTCTGAGCAGTCTGCAGTGCACTCAGACACTGAGCAGTGTCTCTGGGTGTGTTGGCCGCAGAGTACAGGCCCAGGGCATTTGAAGTGTGCGAGTTACAGAGCACCCCTATGCCATGCTGCCAGTACATGAGCACTGGAGATGTCTGGCAAGTCATAACGAGTGTTTTGCAAAACTAAATGCAGGAGTGCAGTATGGGCACATCAGTAATGCATGTGCTATTGATTAGAAGCCAGGCTTTTACCACTGCGCCTATAAATGGCACTTAGTCCTCTTTTTGTTCCAGATGGGGTGAAGCTCTTCCCCTGGTGAGTACTTGGCCCAGTCCAGGTGTTAGAGCAACTTCCTACAGAGCCAACTCCTGCAGAGTTGTGATCTGTAGTGCTGGTTTGTTTCCAGGGCTTGTGGCAGACTGGCATTGGCACATGCATTGGCACGTGCAGTGTTGGACAAGAAGGAATTGCAGGATTTTTTAGCAGAGTAATTTCAGTACTGGCCCTTGGGCAGCCTCAGTACAAACCATATCCATGGAAATTTGCCAGACTGACTTTACTGCAGCTGAACTGATCTCAGTGTTGGAGGCTTTTTTGTCCAACACTCTTTCCTCCCTCAGCAACAAGCAAGGCTGCTTCTATGCAGAAGTTTGTTCCCAAAACCTACGGGAGGTTTGTTTTTCCAAGTGTTTTCTTCCTTACTCACTGATTAATTTAAGGTGTACTTTTGTGCCACCACTGAAGTGTCTTACAGCAACTTCGCGATGGAAGCCATGTGAGCTCTTTCGCAGCTATTCAGAGCTGTATTCTAGTGTTCTAGTAAATGCCTCACCTGGTGTTAGACCCTGAGATAAGACAGATCAGTAGAGTCAGATAACATTTTATGAGACTGTTTCACTTTCAGCTTCTTGGATTTATTGCTTTTCCCTGATGCAGTAAATGCATCGGGGAAATTGAAATACAACTTTTATTCTCCAGTTTTGAAACAGAAGTAGTAATCTTAAATTTTTCAGTTTAGTTTAAATAAATAAAAACTTGCTTTCATAAAGATGGACCTCTTCCGAGTTCAGCATGCACACTGTATTTTTTTTTCTTTTAAAGTTTAGAAATATCTGCAGTGACATTTTCCAACTGGCTCAGAATTTAAACAAACTTTTGTAGCCTCTTATTTCCCAATAGGAAATTTCTGAATAAACCTTGCTTTGTCTGAGGCCTGTCTCCCACTCTTCCTTTTCCCTGCTGAAAGGTATAGTCTCATTCAATTCTCCTTGAGGGAGTGGATGGAAATCCTAATGTCTTCATAGTCATGGGAGAAGGCAGATGGAGAACACAGAGACAGAAGCAGAGAACTTCATTAAGAAGCAGCAGTAGATAACCTTTGACATAAACAATGACACACAAATTACCTGATAGGATATGGGGCAAAGGCATGTTTGAATAGGGACAACCTTGTGGAGAATGGTTGATGTAGAATGGATCACAGGAGATCCAGTGCTCCAGAGAAATAAATCCACTGGTGCCTAACTATAAACACTCTCCCCCTGCTGCCCTGACAGCACTAGCAATAATTCAGAACTCTGTTACAATCCCACCCTTAGAACCACGTCCAAAGCCAGCATGCTGTCTGGAGAGCATTTAAGTCTTTGACAATAAACCTAAAAGTGATCTCTGGAGTTAAGAGAATCTTCTGAGCTCAAAAATTGCTCAGCAGAATCGCACATTTGTGAGAACAGTTTGGAATTTAGGAACCCAGAATTTGTCATAATCTTGCTTCATAAACCTATATTTCTTATCCAGCTTGCTGGGAGGAGGATGTTCTTTCATAAATGTCTTATGAAAATAAAAACCTCATCCTATGAAAGAAGAACATGGACATAAATTATGTAAGAATTGATTTATCAAATATAAGCTAGGAAAGAGTTTATATATGTGAATTATATACTGAGATGAAGTAGAATAATATTACTACCCATCTCTATGCTTTTTTCCTTCTCAGTTTTAGCCTCTTTTGGAACAAGATTAAATAAATACCTGTATAACATGTAACTGAAGGATAGCAGGGAAGTAGCTGGAGAACTTAAGCTTATACTGTAATGGACTATCAACAGCAAGCAGGGAAGGTAGTTGTGATTTTTCCATGTATTCAGGTATTTTTTTCCTCTTCATGAATTTTTTGTTACCCCTAGTAAAGTGAGGAACTGCAAAATGAGGCAGTCTTTTAAAACTGTACAATTCTTCTGACAGTGATGCATTGGTATTTATACAGGAACTATTTTACCAGAAGTACAGATAATGGGGAGGGAGGGATACATGCTACATTATTCCCTCACAGAAAAGAAAAAATCAATCCCTTCTCATAAATAATATACAAAATTCTGAGGAAGATGTAAATTGAATACACTTAAGATGTCACCAGGGTTCTAAGCCTCACTGGCCAAAGAGCTGGCTGGGGAAGAGCTTTATTCAGTTCAATTACTAGCAAAATCTGGGTGAACCTGATCACCCTCACTGTCCATCACAGCGTCTGGGGAGAGGACAGCTCTTTTCCCTGGATAACTGAACAGTCAGTGCATTGCTGCAGTAAAACATTTCCAGGGGGCTGCTCCTACCTCCAGGAGATTAAGCAGCACAGCCAGGGGCATGGGCTATAGTGGTAGATTTTTTACCTTCAACTGAAATAATGCCGGATTTGTGTAAATGCAGAAATTGCCTGGTTTAATTGATCAGTTGATGTTGTAATTTACTTAACCCTAACAGAAGTTTAATATGCCAGGAGCTGTAGTGTTCAAAATAAAAATGATATCAGGTCTTGTTTACCGGGGTTTGGAATTTTTACCTTGCAAATCCAATGTTAATTCCCCTATTTTATATCTGCCTTTCTACTTTTCCTCTATATTTGCAGAGCAAGATAACTGAGCTACAGATTGTTTTGAAAAGGCTGTACTCAATGACTACATTTAATTGTTTTCTGGACAACTGGTTAATTAAAGACTTGAGTACATTCAGATGGCAAAATGTTGACATTTTGATTCTCCTGGATTTCAGTGTCCTTATCAGAAATTTCACTGATTGCTCCATAGCCTTGTTTCTGATGTTTTCTTTTAGCTTGCCTTCTAATGTTGTAAAAACCACGGGGTTTAAATCCAGCAATATAGAACGAGTTAGTACATCCTAAGCTTTCCATCACTGTAGTTAATGTTTCCACTGATTCTATGACTAATGGCTTGTGATGGCAAACGAGGAGCACCTGGGCTCCCTGTGGGTCTCTGAGTTCAGGTGCTCCTGAACCTCCTTGTAGCACCATCTTGTTTGATGGTTTTTCATTGTTGCTGAACTAAGTTTGTTGCTATTGCTTCTGGTCCCCGAGTGGTTAATCTGTTGTTTGTAAGCAGAAGTTGTAATACAGCCAAAGTCATTAACTTTTCAGGACTAATTAAGAAAGAGATGGGGCCCTCTGCCTTTTGGGTGATGAGTGCAGTGGGGGAGCAGCTCAGCCATTAACAGCAGACCTTGCACAACTGCATCTTTCTGTGACTTTGTCCTGCATTTCTAAGCTCCTCCTCAGGTCTTGTATAAATTCCTACACAGATGGACTTTTAACTCCCTTCCTGTCAGTCTGTAGTGGCCAAGCCTCCACCTCCTTTTATTTGCCTACTCACAGGGCAGGGAGCAGCACATCCTGTGGTTGGCCAAAAGCTGAGTAGCTGCTGGCTCTTGCCTCCCAAGGAGGACATGGGTCATCCCAGGCAAATCTAAGTGGAGCTGTTTATACTTTTTCCTCTGAGATTAGATGAGCAGAGAAAACGAAAGTAGTTTCCCCTCACTTCTCCACTGTACTTATTCAGAGGGCTGGAGAAAGTGGGTAACTCTGGAATTTTAAGGTTTGTACCAAACTGAATTAGAATCAACCAATCCATTATAGCCTTCATGGCAGGAATAGGAGGCAGAAGAGTCACATTACATGAACTATATTTTCTCGAAAAATCAAGACAAAAAGCAGTGTGCTTTGAGAAAATTCTAAGTGCGTCAGCAGCTGCTGAATTGAAAGCAAGGGAGCTGTTCCACTGAAATTTCCTGGCTGTCCCATGGAACCGCAATTCTGTCTCCACTGTATTTCTACTGCAGCTGTTTTTCTCTCCTAGGCATTCTTTCTAAAGTAAGCTAACACTTCCCTCCTCAGTCCCCTCCCAAAAAAACCAAAAGCAAATAAATCCTCGATCATTTTCTAAAAGCAAGTCCCACTCAGGTGGTTTAAATACTGAGTGCCCTTCTATTTAGAAATTAAAGTATTTTCCTTATCTCTGGGCTGACATCTTTAACTAATGGACGTTTTTTCCTATAATAGAAAGTTTTTTTAACTATTCAAAAAGACTTTGGCAAATATTTCTCTGTCAGGCAGTAATTGAATAAAGTCTCAAGATGCTTGATGCTGCCCCTCCCTTTTCTTCTGAGGGTTTGTATGCATTGCTTTTTGCCTATAAATAACACAGAGATATCTGAAAATGGAAACCTTTTTTGAGAGGAGATATTGTCATCTGGCTGCTACCCAGTAAGGCCCTATTGGCTCTAAGTCAGTGCTGAGCTTCCCTAAGAAAACGTCTAATGTTAGTTTAGGCAAAATACCAAACCAACAAAGTAACAAAAAAATCCACTCAAAACCTCACAGTATTGTGTTTGCTGTTTAAAGGGAAAGGAACAGAGAATTGTTTATTTTCCTGTATAATCACACATGGATGAACTGTAATGCTGCAGCCAAAAGCATTTCTCAATTCCTTTTATCCACTGTAAAGCTGAGGATGATCCTTCCTGGCAGGTACCTGAGAGCAAAGCACCAGCAGCCAGAGCACAAAGACCAGTGCCAGGTTTTTGTCTGTGCAGATAGCTCCAAGTGCTGGGACTAAGAACTCTGTGCATCTGCAGAGCCGAAGGCTGCCTTTGCCTTGGCTCAGTGCTTCAGCTGTACCACCGCATGTAGAATGAGGAACCCAGTAGGCCAGAGAGTTTTGTGATGTTTACGTGGATATGTCTGTCATGCCATTGTAACTGTGCTCAAAAATAATGTAGCAGAAAACCGAGTGTGTGTTGATGTCATGGTTGAAAACATAAGCTGGTCAGCTCACTGCCAATAGTTATTTTTACTTGCCCATGCCTAGGAACTGAAACTGTGCAACAGTCTGTTCTGGCCAGTGAGGCATCCAAAAAAGAGTGCCTACTTCCCACGTCTTGTCCTGTTGATTTCTTAGTTGCATCCATGCTATTTTTCTAAAACAGCCTGATCTGGTTAGTATTACTTCGTCACATATTAGGATGTGATATTAGGGTCATAAAAATGGTATTTTTAAAGACTCTTGAGTTCAGAAACTCCAAATTAGATTGAAATGGTCACAATAACTTTATGCAAATGGCCTCCTTACACCTTAAAATGTTAAAATATTAAGTACCAAAGTAAATTACATCTTTATCAGATGGGGTTTTTCCTCTTCTCTGTCTAGATATAATTCAGTGGTATTAGTGCTCAAACAGCCATAGTTTATAAGTAAGTTACTGAATTTGACACGTTCTCTGACCTCTGCTTAATACACGGAAGCTTATCTTGGAATTTCGGTTACATATTACCATAGATATTCAAAGCTGATTTTTCTGTTGTTATTATGAAAAATGTGCAAGGAGCAAATCTCCATTTTAGACAGGATTCCAGCCTGAAAATAACTTTCTTTGTAGTTTGGATGTAGCCAAAATTTCCTTGTAAATTTAGATAATTGTTTCTGTGCTTCTGGAAACAAAAGGAAACAAACTTGAAATTAAATGCTAAACATTAAGTTGATAGTTAGGCTTTAATCAGATTTGAGCATAGTCAAACAGCAGTCCTTATTAGAACTTTAATCCCTCGTTCTCTGCCCCATATTAAACTTCAGAAATCTGAAGCACAAATAACATGAAGCATGCACATGAAAATCAGGTCAGTGTATCCATATGTTGATTTATGGCTCAGTACTTTCAAAAGCTTAATGAGTTCTGGAAAGGTAATTTCCTGATGCCCCCTCCTCTAGCTATCCAGAGCTCTGTGAGCTGCTGCCTCCTTTCTCTCAGCTATATCAACTTTGATCAGCTTTGGACTGTACCAAAGCCACTCATACTTTGCTTATATCTTGAACACAGCAGGAGGATGTACCCCAGGTTCTCTTACAGGGTATTATCCCAGGGCACTTCTGGTTTGCAACAGGAGCAGGGAAGAAGGTTCAGAAGTCAAGTGACCTGGAAGAAGGGAATAATAGACTGTGATGAGAAGTGTGTGGAGAAAGTAGGCTCATCCTCGTACCCAGAAGGTAAATTCATTTTAGGAGATGCCTTGGGCTGTCTCTTGGTGAGACGTCAACATAAAAATACAGAGGTTTTCATTATTTCAAAATTGAATCATTGCTGCTGCTGCTTCTTTTCTGGTTAATATCACCAAAATTTCCTAGGAAGTGTTTCACAAAGAAGGACTGTCTGGTTTCTGTTTCTGCTCATTGTTTTCCTTCAATGAAATAAATAGTTAATTGCTCAACTGAAGCATTTGGAACCATGGAAGTAGTATCTGATTCATCAGAAGGTGAAATTTGCTTTTCTTAATTGCTGTTATGCAATAAAACATGACTGTTAAAGTCTTTGTAACCAAATCCCACTCCATGATAAGCAAATATGGGAAGGCCAGGGAATTGTTGGAAGTTTAGACTCTCTTTTCCTGGAATAAGGAAATAGATTTCTTGTGTAAAGCTGGTACGGCTCAGGGTTTTGTAATGGTTCATGACCCTGTAAAGACAGTGCTGAGACAAAACCACACAACGGCTTGCATTGGTAGGGACCACAGTGGCTCATCTGGTCCCACTTCCCTGCTCAGGCAGGGTCATTCCAGAGCACACAGCACAGGAATTGTGTCCTGACTGTTCTGGAATATCTCCAGCAAGGGAGACTCCACAGCCTCTCTGGACAATCTGTCCCAGGGCTCACAGAGAAGAAGCTCTTCTCATGTTTGGGTGGAACCTCCTGGGCATCAGTTCCTGCCCGTTCCTCCTGTGCCATTGCTGGGCCCAGGGAGCAGAGCCCGGCCCCTGCTCTGAGCCCTCCCTGCTCACAGGGACAGCCATGGGTGGTGTCCCCTCTCAGCCACCTCCTCTGGAGACTCAACAGCCACAGCTCCTTCAGCCTTTCCTCATAAGAGAGATGCTCCAGTCCCCTCATCCTCTTTGTCACCCTCTGCTCCAGGAGTTGTCCTGAGGAGCCCAGAACTGGAGCCAGCACTCCAGATGTGCCCCAGCAGGGCTGAGCAGAGGGGCAGGATCATCTCCCTGACCTGCTGGCAGTTCTCTTCCTAATGCAGGATCCCAAGGCTGAGCTCGGTGTAAGGATTGTGACTGGGGGGAGGAGAAGATTTCCTGTTCTTCACAAAACAAATGAAAGTGCTCTAAGTATGTTACAGTCCCCTTCAGGATCCTCCTGGCTCTGATAACTTTCTGTGTTTGTTGTGGGGTGATCTTCCCACTGTGTGAGCATTCCTTGGGCTCCCACAGCCCTTTAGCAGCCACACAAATGCTCATGAGCTGTAATTGCACTTCCAGAGAAAAGAAAGAATGAATTTTGAGGCAGGGACCAATTTTCTTCTGGGTTTGTTTGTTTTTGTTTTTTTCTCTGCTTATTTTGGATATCGAAAGTAAGCCAGCAGAAATCACAGAGAATAATGCAAAGGATGTTTCTCAAATCGTTTTTAGGGGAGAAGCTGTGCCAGAAAGACTGCTGGAGAGTAGAGCATATCACATCAGCCTACATGAATAGGAGATCTGCATATGTGCACATTTCTCTCTTTTCAACAAAGCATTTTAGCAAAAGCGATGATCAGAAGAAACATGTAAAGTTACTGAGAAATTATTTTACTGTCATCAAGGATGGTTTTACTCTCCTTAACCTTTTTTCTTCAGTAGATTAATTGAAAAAATAAAAGTTAACCTACTCCTAACATTCTCTTGAGCAGAAACTGGTGGATATAAACTACTAAGCAAAGTCAGTGGGCAGCTTGTTGCAGGCTGTATCTTCTAAAGATATTCCATATCGTGTTGAATTGTTTATCAGGAAGGAGCCTTGAACCTGGCAACAGTGGTCAAGCTGTTTCTGTGGAAGTCCACAGAAAATTTCCCACCTAGTTCTACTTTTCAGTTATGCTGAACACTGTTAAGTGTCTGAAGGAAGTCCTTCAGTGAATCCATCAGGAGTTATTTCCCTAAGTGGCAGCTCCGGTATCTTGATAAAGGAATCAGGGCGAACTGTGCAATTCACACAAAGCCAAGATAGCTGGGAAGTTATCTGTGCTGGCCGTGGGGCTTCCCCACCCAGCTGAGAGCCCATGCTGTGTTCAGCACCCTGCTCAGTAAATTAGTGCTGCTTCTCTACCACCCAGCAGCTTGATGATCCTCAGGCTGTTATCTCTTATGCTACAGCTGATCCATTAACTTGCCCCAAAACCATTCAGTCCGCAGCCATACTCCACAGTTAGTCCTTTATAAAGTCATTCACTCAAAACCAGGAGGGTGTCCAGACAATTCCAAAGAGCCATTGTGCCGTTGTTGATAGAGTGCAGATCGTGCAGCACTTCAGTCAGAAAGTGTTCTAAGGAGACAAGTGGATGCTGCATCCTCAGCCAGCTGCTGCCTCACACCTTCCTGCTGCCACTCAGCAGCTGTAAGGGATCCCTGCATTCCCAGTGACCTACTTTTGTTGCAGAGATGTTTCCTTGATAAAGAAACTAGCAGATGGATGAAATTCCCCTGGAAACTTGTAATGCATGTTATCCAAACATTCATGGATATCTATAAGATTCTCTATGTACATATTTTTGGGTTCTCAGCCTTGACAGTACCCATAAGTATTTTAACTTAAGTTCATTCTAGAGGTAATTGCATTCTTTGGCTCTCTAAGCTTTTGTTGAGAGTACAGCAGTTTTCCAAAAAGCTTGATAGAAATTTTGGCACCACCATACGTAAAGTCAGGATATAAAACACTTTGTGGTGTATGTTAACACGCACATGCAGCTGCTCAGCTGGAATTGTGTCTGTAGGCATTACCTGTTTAAGTATTCCCCAGATCAGGCTGCTAACAGGTGCTTTCTTTTGCAATTAGCAGGGTTATGTCATATTTACTCTGGTGAGTTGCAGAGCAGGATACATTCCCAGGCTGCCTGCCACAAGTGCTACAGAACAGAATAGAGAAACAGACTGGGTGTGATGCAGATCTTAGGATCCAAAGCTAAAATTCTGCGCCAAGTCAAATCACAGAGACAAAAAGGCTGTGGGGCAGGTTAAAAAAAAAGGGGGTGGGAGGGAGGAATCGTCATTAGACAAACTGTTGCTTAAAATGACTGTGTGGAACCACCCCCAGAATGGAGAGTGCCCAGAAATATCACAATGAAAGTGGCAGACAGCTCATAGTTACCAAAACAAGTCCAAGACTCTATTGACTAATAACTGTATCATACAAAAATATTTGGGATCTGTCGCTGCTGGAAGCATTTGTTGTATGGCAGTTGTCTGGGAAATCAAAGCAGTCCATGATGAACTGGTTCCTTATCTCTGTCTCTGGTGAGAGAGAACTACCCAGAGCAAGTCTGGAGGTGCACAACACCCTCAGTATTTCCATGAGATCCATCTTTACTGACTTTCTCAGAGTAACATTTTCTCAAGCAAACTCATTTCATTTTTAGCGTCTTTCTTGACACTATCATATCACTGAAAAGAGTCCTCATCCTTTGGGAAGAAGAAATTTCAGTGTAATTCAGACATCTTCATGACTAGTGTATTACAGATTGAGAGGTGTCATGTCTTACCACCCCAAGAGACTTCAGCCTGTGTGTTTTGTGTAACATATTGCACTAAAAGTGGTGTGAGACCTGACTCACCAGGGGTTTTTATGTCTCCTGAGTGCCTGCTGGATTCTGCCATCCTATTAAATCCTGTTGCCTTCATCTGTTTAATTCTGCCTTCATCCACTTCACAATAGAGGTCACCACAACCAGAAAGGGTTGTGGTCTAGAAACGAAACAAAAGGGATTTTTATGCCTTTATCTTCAAATTGAGGAAACTAATATTCAAATTGTTTAGGAACCTTTGGAAAGCACAGAACCCTGGCTGCCTTTCCTGCAGGAAGCATTTTTCTCTTCCCAGTGCTGCAACAGGAGACAGATTTTGTGTCCTTGGCTTTTCTGCATTAGCAATCAATGCTGCCCTTTGCCTGCCACCTGCATGGCCACATTACTTTCCTCTACCCTGGTGCCCTCATGTTCCACTTTGCCCACTGCTTGCTTATGGCAGCAGAGAGCATCTGCCCCAGCCAAATATTAGTAAGATGGCCACATTTCTGTTAAAACTCTTGTAGGTTTTTAAGAAGAGTTTGAAGGAACTGTAGAAAATTCTGATTACTCTTTGAAATTAGACTGAATTACAAAAATGCTTTTTATTTACTGGTATGGTGCAGCAGCAGTGCAGCCACCATAGCCATGCAGGGCTGTAAGGACAGAGCATTGCATGGCCATGGGAGTACCTTCTTGTGCTGAGTTGCATCACACAAAGCAAGCATTTTATAAGGCTTCTTGCTGTGGTTTGCTTTATAGCAGCTCAAATGTGAAACCTGAAACATTTCATTTTTCTGAAGGAGAGGTTTAGAAGTCAATAGAGAACTTTTTTAACATCCTACACCCAAAACCTGCTAAGTTCTCTACATCTAAACATAGGTTATACAGGAAAGTGTAAAGATGTCCAGAGGAGCTTGCGATTACTAGAGAATTGGTGCTAGAGTTTACTCCAACGCTGAAAAGAGATACATTAGGTCAAAACCTAAAATACTTACTTGGATTTTATTGGTATTTTCTGGCACCTTCTCAGTACATTTAGTTCTGTCTCAGCGACAAGGGATTTAATGTGATATGTGTAGGATGAGCCATGATGTCTCTGTGTTGGTGTCAAAAGTTGCTGATGGCCAGTGACTGAGACTTCTGCCTCCAGAAACAAGGGATATGGAACATCTTAACTGAGAAATTAAACAGGGTAGTAGAAGGGAAATCCTGGAAGCCGTGTGCAGAAGCTCTGACCAAAAAAGCTGAACCAAGGGCAAATCTGGGGCTTTAATAATGTTTTCCTACTGATTCGTACAGTAAAGGTTCCTGGGGAAAAAAATCTGATGATTTATTCCATTACTGACTGGCCTGCAGTGTCTTTGGTGTGCAGCATACCAGTGACTTGGGATGTAGTGAGAAGTAATCCCTCCCTGCTGTCCTCCTTGCACAGAAAGAAATCAGTAATGTCAGTCGTGTTGAGACTGGAGAGCGCAGGTTAAGGACAGATCACACAGCAAGTCCTGTGATTCTTGTGCTGCTTCTCTCAAAATGGAGCTGCAGAGCAAGGTCAGAGCAAAAGACAACTTCATCTGAAGAAAGCAGCTGTGTGAGAGCTGCAGGCCCCCTCCTGTTGTGTGATGGGGCCAGCACTGACTCAGCCAGTCCCCTAGGAGTTGGGAATGTTTGCAAGGAGAAGTGTGAGGAGCCAGTGCTTAGCCTAGCTGCTCCCATCTGGGAACCTCATCCAAACACAAATGCTGGAGCTAAATTGGTTTTCCAGGCCAGCGACTTAGATTTATCTCTGATCTGCTTCAGTTTACTGGAGTCATTCAAGGCCAAGTCTGACAGGAGCATACCTGGCAGAGCTGAACATCAGGTTTCAGGATGGGGAAATACAGAGGTGTGGGAAGAAGGGAAGGTTGGTATGGAGCCTTTTTCCTTCACGTTGTGAGGATGAACGTGACCCCTTACCCAAACACAGTGAATCAAGGGTTCCAGGATTACTGAGGCTTCACTTCCTCCACACTTGACAAGTTAAGAGTTGTCATGTTGAGGAGTAACATATAATGCTGTAAATCATTTTTCTTTATCTTACTATTGTGCTCTTATGGATCTCCCATACTAACAACATACTCTCTGCTTTTCTTATTGGCTCAAGGCTTTGACCCCTATTGGCACCTCTTCAGAGCAGGGAAAGCACTGGCCTCATCTGCCAGTCACAATTCCTGCCCCAGTGCAGTGTCTGGGGCAGGGCACAGGATGGTCCTGCCTTCCCAGTGCTTTGGCTGCAGTCTGCAAGGAATGGTTACTTTGTGGCAGATGCAGAAAAGACCAAAAACTCCCTTCTCCTATTTCAAATTAAAAAGCTGGCTCCATATTTTATTTTTTTAATGAATGCAAGCCCAGCAAATGAAGAATTCTAACCAAGAGGCTGATTATACTCAGTGACCACAAATAACAGGAACAATGGACTAGTGGTCCTCTGTGATACTCAGTCCCAAAAGACTGTGGCCTCTTCCTTATTTTTAACAAGCATATTTATGTGCTCCAAACCTCATCCACAGGAATGAAAACAGCATCCACTTAAATTCAGGTGGTGTGAGCATGAATGATTTTGTCTAAAATAAATAAAAAAAAAAACATTGTTTCAATTTCAAAGCATGTTTTACCAGTTGGCAAAAGAAATCTCTCTTGCAAGGGAGAGAGGAGGTTTCATCATTTCCCATCCCCAACAGAGGCACGGCTCTCCTGTCACATGAATGAAAGGCTTGATGCTCTGATGATAGAGCTTCCCAGCTTTTTCGGGATTTTTCTCTCATGTGAGAAGAGACTTTCAAAGCAGCTATGTTTAGCAAGGATATGTTATGTCATGAGGAGGGAGAAGAATTCAGTGTTTGTCCAGGCATAACAATGGCTTGGCATGGGCTCTGTTCTGCTCAGCAGCTTCTTGTCTGGGGCCAGCCTATAAAACTCAGGAGCAAAATATCTAATCAGCTGGTCCAACTGCTGTAGGGTGGTTTCTTTTTTAAAACTGCCATCATGTCAGAGCATGTGATTTATCTTCTAACAAAATAACATCCCCACCCTTAATTTGTGATTTAAGGACACAGACACTATGATGAGCCTTTTATAAATAACATTCATAAAATCATTTACATGTGTCATAACTGTGCTGGAGGTTGCCAAGGCTTTGCCCTTCTCTGGAGAGAAAAGGCATGAGATAGGGTTAGAGTGTGCATGTGTCTTTTCACACCATAAGAGTGTTGATTTGTGGTATATTTTTTGCATCCCAGTCACCTGAACAGCTGTTGGAACAGCTACAAAGCTCCATCAGATGAGTTCATACACAGCAGTTTCAAGGGCTGTCTGTGTAGCACTCTTCTTTTTTCACTTATTTCCTTCCTCAATTAAATTAAATTAAAAAAAAAAAAAAGTAGGAGTTAAGAGATAACTGCACGGTAAACACTAAAACACTAAATGAGCAATATTGTGAAAGCAGGAGTGTCCCGGGATGCAGAGAGCTGGATACACACAGGAAACACGCTTGAAAAGAAACAGGAGATTTACATCTTCTGTCTTGCTTAAGCCTGCCTGTGCACAGGATGGGTGAAGGTAATGTGTGAAACACCCACAGCAGTGCTACAGGCCAGGCATTAAACTGCTTCCAGCTGATTATTGGAGGGCATCCTTTGGCGGTGCCAGCAGCTGCAGGAGGCCCCTCAGTCACTCCTGCTGTGTTCTGCTGGCTGTGTTCCAGCATTATGCAGGGAAGATTTCCTTGCAGAGCTCTAAGAGCTGTACTGGTGTCTCAGTCAGGCATCTTCTCACTCAGGGTGGGCTATTTCTAGCGCTGCTCCAGGTGCCCAGTGTCCTCAGAGCTGATGCGCCACGGAGACCTCGCGTTTCAGGAAAAGGGAAACGCATTTGGCATTCCAGGCGTCAGTTTTAGTCCCTGTAGAAAAAAAAAATATTCTCCCCGCCTTTCCAAAATACGAAGATTAGTGGCAGAGGATCAATCGGGTTGTCATTAAGCCAGAAGCTGATCAGGTCCCCTGAAGGAATGTTTGTGTGTTCCAGGTGTACCTGTTAATGGCTTTCCAAGAAAAACAAGGGATCATCAGTGTCTGGAGGGGCCACCTAAGGAGTGGGTCATTGACACATCTTTGCCGTGAGCTCAGAAAACTTTTCAGAAGTGAGAGCAGTGTTAAGTTTCCCTGGAAAGGAAATTCAAATTCCTGTTAATCACACGTTCTAACACAAAAACTGAACTACACCACATGCCTCTCCTATGTTTTTCTTCATCATCTCAGTCCATTGTTTTTCAGAGGCCAAGTTTTCCTAAGGCTAATTTTTCTTTGCTTTTTTTCTTCAATTGGATTGATTCTTTGTTTCTTTCTTGGAAATGGCCTCGCTTTTCCTATTCCCATATATCTTTTTTACCCTCTTTCTCTTTTCCTTCTGAAAAAGTGCAGCTGAAAGAGCTGGAATCACCACACAATGCCTGCCTCTGGGATGCAGGAGAATAGAGATGGTATCCCTTCCCTGGCACACAGCATGGATGTGTGTACCCTAAGCTCTCTTTGGAGTCAGTGGAGAGAAATGAGCATTTTGAGGGCAGAAATGCCCTGAAGTGTGTTAGATTATGCTGTAGGTTGGGATGAAACACACCTAGATTCTTTAATGTCCAAATCAATCAGGAACATGACTACATTTAATTAAATTTATGTTTAACCCCACTCTTTGAGTCAGCTAGTGACAGACATAGTGAATGACTTGGGCAAGTCACCAACCTGTAAATGGAATACTAATACGATTTTACTGAAGACTATAACTTGGTTAAGTCTTATTTTGGCTACAGAAGGATTTGGCTTTGTGTAGTGCTGTTATCCTATATTACTTTTGACCTTTGGACTCTTTTGCAATAGGAAGTTGTGTCATTTCTTTAATTGGCAAGGGCTGGTCCAACATCTGCACGCTCAGAGATCAGAGCTGGAGTTTAAGACCCCTCTCTTAGAGGCCAGGGCTCTTTTGTCCAGAGAGCAGCTAACCGCTCTCTTTCCAGAGGGGTGCTGCTGTTTTGGGGAAGAGAGCAAGAGGATGTTGAGTGCTGTCCTGTTTGTTAAGGAGCAGTTTCTTTCCCTGGCTACATGATGGGACTAGAAAGGTTCACTGTATCACAACAGCCCTGCAGGCTGTGACAGGTGGAGGGAGCAAAAGGCCAGGGACTGCCCCTCTGTTCTTGTCTCCTTGAGGGAAGGTGGGGATGGGACAGCTGGAAGCATCAGGGGGACACAGAGCACCTGAACTCAGACAAATCACAAGTCATGGGTGAAAGGCTGAGCAGAAGGCTCAGCAGAAAATGTGCCTGATGCAGTGGCTTTGGCAGCATTACCAGCTCTCTCAGTTTCATTATGGATTCATAATATTTAGTGATATAAAATTCTCAGTCTGTTTTCAAAAGTAAACAAACAAATTCCCCAAACAAAACCAAGCTTTTGTCAAGGAGAAAAAATTGCCAAGTATAAACCTCCAGACAAAAAAAAACCCCAACTTGACCAGCAGGATCCAAGGTTACTTGTGAAGCTGCACAGTTTTACACAGTCCTATCAATTTTTAGGGTGCAATTCACAGATGTTGAGCATCCCCAAGCTTCCTCTATTTTCTGTAGTATTGGGACACATCAAGGTGACCCTGTGGTATTTTCTATCTTACTCTCTGCTTTATCCCATTTTTAATTGAATCTCAAATCTGAGGTCACAGGATGCAGCTATGCTTGCTTTTGCACAATTACTGAAGTGCACATCAGCACAGTTGAAAGCCTTCTGCTCTTTTCATCTATGCTTTTTACCCAACAACATTTGTATTCTTCATTTTTATATCGCACAGCTTTACCAAATTCTTTTGCCATGCAGTTCTCTGCTAGGTTTGCAGAGAACTATATATTATTTCCTCATTACCATACATTATTATCTCATTACTACCATACATTATTTCCTCACAGGAACATCTTGACTGATAAAGGAGAGGACAGTTCATCCTTCATCCTTTGAAGGTTGGGTTCACAGGCTCTGTAGGTTGAGGTGCTGGTCATGTTCTTGAAGAAAAACCCCAGCATGTTCAGTTCCATGCATGACAAATGAAAGAACAGGATATCCGGTTATTAGTTTTCTTAAACACTTCTGGCTTTTGGTACAGGATGTACCCAAGGGAACGACCTTGCTCAGTCATCATTATGGTGACAGCTTCCTCCATCTGCCCTCTGTGGGGGCATCTGCAGGGACTCGCTGTTCTTTCACTTCTGCCCAAAAGGCAAGAGAGATGTTCAGTTTGATGTCCACAGTCAGTAGGCGCTGTGTTGTTTTGGCAAGGTGCTATCTTACTTTTGTGTGTTGGACCACAAGCATGAAAGTGGCCTTCACCTGTCAGAGGATCAGCATTTGAATAAGACAGGATGGTTCTGATGTTGTGCAGGACTGTGGGATAGCACTTCTCAGCTTGTCAGTTAGATGTGCAGTACCTTTGACCCTTGTAACCCCCAAGATTTACAACTTTCAAAGCTGCTGCCGGAAAAATCTCATGCTGTGATGGTGTGAAAAAAAATTGCATGAGAAAAAACAGCTTCTCAATGCAAACCCCTTTGGTTACATCTTCTCTCCTTTCACTTCCTCCTCACCAGCTGAGCAAAAGCAAGCAAGAACAGCAAGGACCACAAAAGCAATTGTAGCACAGAAAAGCTGCCCATGGTTCTGTTGTAGGCAGCTGAGCCCCTCGCTCGCTCCCTCACAGTGAGAGGGAGTTAGAAGAGTAAAAGTGAGAAAACCTGTGGGTTGAGATAAAGACAGTTTAATAGGAAATGCAAAAGCCCCATGCAGAAACAAAGCAAAATAAGGGATTCATTCACCACTTGCCATGGGCAGGTGGGTCTTCAGCCATCCCAGGAAAGCAGGGCTCTGTCATGCCAGTCACTTGGGAACAAAATGCTGTCATTCTGAACATACCCCCTTTCTTCTCAAGATTTATGCACTGAGCACAACACCAGTATGGTCTGGGATATCCCATGGGTCAGTTGGGGCCAGGTGCCCTGGCTGGTTTCTGCACACCCCCAACCTTCTGCCTAGTTGGGTGGGGTGAGGAGCAGAAAAGGCCTTGGCTCTGTGTAAGCACCGCTTGGCAGTAACGAAAACATCCCTGAATTATGAACTCTATTTTCAGCACAAATTGAAAATACAGCCCCATACCAGCTAGCTAGTCAAAACCAACAAAAGTTCTAGCTCAGCTGACTAGCAGTTCTTCCTATCACAGCTAAAGTAGAAGCTGATACAGAAGATGTTTTCTATATCCTTAGATTTTTGGCAGTTACAAGCACTAAAAATACATATGAAAGAAGAGGATATAGTCTGAAACCAGCAAGGACTGCCTAAATTTGAGATAGCAAAGTGACTGAGTTTCCCATGTATCATTTGGAAATGGGCATCAGAACAGACTGTGTCTGTTAGTGCTTTCTCCAGTTGTATTTGAGCTTGTGGGTCCAGTTTTAAACCTCAGTAATTAGTCCAGCTTCTGTAATTTACTCTGCTCATACTAATAGATGTCTTTCCTCTTTCCCATTTAATTATGGGGAAACATACCCTAACTATGAATATAAGTTAACTTATATAAGTCTGTGCTACTTGAAAAGCTGCAGCTGGCATATGGAGGCAGCCTTGAAATCTTCTGTTCTGAATCAACAGCTGTTTTTCCCAGGAAACATTCCTGGAATAGAATACATCAACATTTTCCTGCAAGACATTTGGCTAAATCATTAAGCACACAGTGCCATTGGTATCTTTTACCTTATCTGTTCAGAGTGCTCTAGTATCTAGTGAGCTGCTGTTGCCTGCACAGAATGTACTCATTTGGTTGAAATTCTTGTTAACATCAGCTGAGCTCTGTGTAACTTGGGAACAATCTGTGTTTCCTGTAGTCAGACCCTGCTTTCATGTGCCTCAAAGGCACTTGTGCTCTGCAAGATCTATCCCACTAGGACAGCTGGTGGCAACCCAGTGCTTTTTTAGTTCCTGGATCTCCTTGAAAGAAGATGTATGGAATGCTGTTGTAAACAGATGTGAAAATAGCTTTGAACTGATACCATAAATCATTAAGAGAAAGATCCATTCCACACTGATGCAGATACACAGCCCTGCAGGCAGTGAAGAAAATGTTCTTTGAATTACAGTCCCTGCCACAGTTAGGAGTGGAACACAGGAGTAAGAAGCATTAAGAAAAATCTGGAGTTCGGGTAACCAGTTAAAACAATGTATTCTCCCAGAATGGTTGAGTCTGAAGTACATAGAAGGGTCATTAATAACATGCAAAGGATCTTGCAGCTGCCCAGGATGTGGGGAAATAAATGTGGGTTTTTTTCTTAAGATTGTATCTATCTTTAATTCTGCAAGTATAAAGCCCTTGCTTTGTAGTTTAAACAAAGTGGTACCAAAAGTTAAAAGGAAAAGGCTGTTCTCAGGCAGAAGCATGCTTGCATAAGAGGAGGCATTTACAAGAAATATGAAGCTATAACTCCTTTTGGTTTCAACCTCTTCTGCCAGAATTGAGACCATTATCTCTCTAAAGGCAGAAGACCTTGTTCATGATTGTAGAATTATATAATGGAGTCCAGCAGCATCAGATGATTAGAAATTCACTGAGCAGCAGGTGCCTTAAGGTAATTAAGGTAACTCTTACTGGAGTGGAAAGTGAACTTCATATTGGGGCATATTCTGGTATAACTATTTTGACCAAGTAAGGTTAGCAGTATAAAACTAGGCTTGATTAGACCAAAAGTTAGTGTGGAAATTCATTAGTAGTAGCAGACCTTGTAGCACAGTTTGTGCTTCAACTCAGTTCCTGCACAATTGTCTTTCTGAATTGTCACCTCACAAGGTTCATAAGGCTAAAATTCAAAGACTTAGAAGACAAGAACTTAATGTCTTTTTAATATAGACAGAATTTTGATATACTTTTATCTTTGAGGCAATTAAGGTAGCTTCATGTTTCCTTGTTATTTTTCCCCCCAAGACACAAGGGGGATTGTGGTCTTTTGCTGTGTTGCGCCCAGATTAAAGCCTAACTCTGGCAAGATATTCAAAGCTGTTAGGAGACAAAGCTGAGAGCAGGAAGATGAAAAGAGTGACCCACATGAATGACGAGTTTGTGCTAAAGTCTTTCTCTTTTCACCCACAACCAAATCTCTGACCTGCCTAGCTAGCTAGTCTTGTTTTTAAAGGAGCAGTTTGGCTTGAGGGTAAGACTTAAGATCCTGGGATATGTGAGCCCTTTCATAACAACTTTGATCTTCACTGTGGGAGGTCTAAAGCCTGCTTTCCATACACAACATCAACAAAAGAGTAGAAGCTTTATAAACAGTAGATTGTTTGCTGGTGTCATTAGTTTTAGCCCAAAACATTGGTCCTTAGCACCTTGCCTTTGAAGATCTGGCACTGCTGTCACACACAGCATTCCCCTCACCACACAAGCTGCCTGGCCCTGCACCAAGCAGCTGCTGCCTGTGTTTGTTGGTACTGGTGGTGGCAGCTGAAGGGCTGCAGGCAGTGTTGCAGTCCCTGCAGCCCTTGTTGCAGTCCCTGCAGCCCGAGCAGGTGACTCCGTGAAGCAGTGGGCACTGCAGTGAGGCTAAGAGCTGAGCCAGCCCACAGCTGCTGTGGGAGCCATTCATGGGCTGCTCTTGCTTGCAAGTTCTGCTGTCTTCTTCTCTTCCTAGCAGCAATTTAGGAACTGGATTTGGAGCCACATGTGATCAAACTTGTGTCAAAATGTTCTTTATGCTTAGAGCTGGAGCTCAGAACTCCCTCTCCACACACCATTTTGAAGGTTCGTTCTTGAAATGAGAAATATCTTAAAGGAAAAGAAAATGTTTTGGCAGCTCTATGATTCTTGGCAGTGTCTTGCTTAATTGGAGAACATGTTCAGCAGATGCCACTGAGTTAACCTCAGCAGGCTGCTGGGTGAAATTGTGCTTTAAAATCCTGCTCACAGGTATACACATTTCTTCTGATAGAGTTCACGGCAACCCAATATAGCATTCCAGAAATCCATTCAACTACACTCTGATATATTTTCTCCACCAAAATCTTTTATATGTCACTTACCTAATACCCAGCTGAAATTTAAGACAGTTCAAGTGCCTGTGCCCTTTTAAATTTGGGGCCCAGTGACAGAATTGTTCTGTTAATCCTCTTCTAGGGCTCTGCAGTATATATTTTTCTTTTATACTAAAACTAATAAAGCACATTTTAAGAATAAAATAAGAAAATGTTTATACTGAAATATATGTAGAAAGGGACTCCTTGCATGGTTCATAGATGGGACATTTTACTGGGTGTTTTTAAATCAGTATAGGATTTTGTCCCATCTCAGACCAAACCATATCTAGTAAAGGTGCCAAAGTAAACTAGGGATAATAGCTTTACAATAGCTGTGTTCCTGTAAGACACTTCTTCCTTATCTGTGGACTTTTAATTTTTTTCTGCAGCTTCTTTCTTATTTCCTTCTTGCCCCTGTTTTGACCATAGAGGGTTGATATTCTCTTTCAGCCCCCTCTGGCCTTTTGCTCTGGGGTTCACTGCAGACACTCCAATCTCACATTTTCCATTTTTTCTCTTCAAATGTTTCTTTTTCGCTTCTCTGAACCTGTGTGTATTTCTCCTGCTCTTAAAATATTAAAGTGGTGTCCTTTTAGATATAAGTTCACTAAAAGTACTGTATATTAGTCTAATTGACTATGCTCTATAAGAAGCTGTTATAAATACAGCTTTTTCCAAAAGTAAAATAAACAATCTAATAAACTGAGATCTATCAGATAGAAGAATAAATATCCACCTATATTAAACAGACTCAGGAAACTGTGAATTGGAGTATTTACCATGTGAGTGTTTTCATTTTGTGATTTACCAAAGATAAATTTTGTGCAGGTTTTCTACTCAATGTGATCTTGATAATAACTGAAGGTGTGTGTTTTTTGTCAGTAGGAGTGAGTGGCATAGTGCAGCCTAGAGTGGAAATAGAAATTATGCTCAACTTCTCACGGCACAACAGCAGGATTTTCCCTTCTCTCCAGCATGCTTCCTGCTGCTTTTCCCAGTAATTTTAACTACCAAATAAGGGTTGTTCTGGGACACTTTCCTGAGCTAGTTAAGCTCAGTGATACTAAACTATATTTTCCTTTGGTGATGTTGAATTCTTTGCCTACTCTTCTATTGCTCTTTAATATCCCCTCCATACCATTCATCCTGATTGTTGGTTCATGTTTACTACAGCAGGAGTATTTGTTCAGGAGAGGAAGGGCTCTGTGGTCAAGGGGGAGGATGCACGTCTGAATGAGCAGCCAGTCAGAACTGGCAGCACCACCAGCATCTCACCAAAGTGGTGTGGCTGAATGGCTGCTGGATGCTGTGGGTACCCACCTGCCTGAGGAGCTTGCATGGGGGACAGGACGTGAGTGCCTGAGGTAAAATCTGAGGTCATTCATTTCCTGTTCCAGAACAGGTGAGTGACATGAGTTCTGAGGGGGGCATTGCAGCAAGGCATTTCTGAATGTTCCTGGTAACAGAGCTTGCATAAAATGCTCCATCCTCCAACAATGAATCAGTTTCCTTTTTTCTATGATCAACATATGTATAATCCCCCTCTGAACCTTGTAATTGCTGCTAAGATGTGGATTGTGTGTCTGACTGTGGCCAATTCCTGTAATTTGTACTGCAGCACTGAAGGAGCCTGTCAAGGGATGACTTGAAAAGAACAATACTATCAATAGTATTGTCTGCCACTTTTCATCACACTGAGTCAGTTCCACAAAGGATACATTTTTTCCAGTCTAGGGTTTGGTGGTTTTTCTTTTTTTTTTGGTCATAAAGCAAACCCTTGATTCATTACTGAGTAATTCTGGTGCTTAAGTCCAGTGTTTCCTCTCTCCAACCAGCAAACATATAGATCTCCAGAAATGGATAAGGGTTAACAGGAAATGGTGATTAGAACAGGGAGTTTGATTATAGGACGAAAGTAAAATGTGAGTTAAAAATAAACTACTTTTTTAACATTGGTGAAGGTGGCACTTACTCAAAATGCTTATCTTTGAAACACTAGATGGCATTCAGTGAAGCATGAATTTTGGATGTGGGCTGAAAATACCTGGACTTAAGTCCTGGTTAAAGGACTTCATCTTAGAATCTGTATCTTAAAAACTTCTGACAAGAAGCATTTCAGCCCTGCCTCAGTCAGACTGGGCTGCAGAATACTGGGATGCATTTTGTTACTTTCTATGTTGCAGTTATCTCCAGAAGCAGAGGGGAATTCTCAGCATTTAAATACTTGGCAATGGGATTATTGCTTAAAGAAAAGTTTAATGCGTCTGGATATGCTTCAAAATTCCCTAGTATTTTGAGGAAGAACAGTGTAAATATGAATCATTGCTCTCAGTGAACATCAGTTCTGGAGGGCTGCCAGATGAGGTGGCTTTGGAGTTCTGCATTTGGCAGAAATGAACAGAGATGCTTGCTCACTTTGCTGAGCTTTAATGGAGCTATTTTGGGACCTGGAACTCCTGCTCATCATCCACAGACGTCTGGGCTAAATAATTCTCTCACCAGATTATTTTCAATTAAGGCACTCTGTCTCAAATGGATTGTGGGCACTGTAGAGTAATTCTGGTTTGAATGAACGGACACCCAGCTAAGTACTTACTGCTACATCTGTCTCTAGCTTTATGTGTATTTCTTATATCAGATCATACAATCAGCCTGTGTGTAGGCTAAAGAGAAGTTTGCTGTTTCTTTCCTTGTTTTCAACCCTGAAGCTTCTCCCATCTGCTTGACAAAGATGAGCTGAAGTGTCTGTACTCTCCCTGGACACCCCATCTGGAATTCAGCCTCATTTTTCTAGACTTAGGGAAACATTACTACAATAGCAAAGGCAGCTTTAGCCTGCAGGACACTTGCTTTTGCTCTGTCATTTCTCCCCACAGAAAATCCTGCAAACCCAGCAAAATACCAGGCATTACCTGGGCAGAGAGGCAGTACCATGATAGGGGAGACAGAGAGATCCAGGACTCCTGTGCCTGCACAGGGAGGGAGGAAGGAAGCAAATGCAGTCCATGTAGTGTAGTCATAGCTGCTGCTGTTTGACAGTGTCATCACGATGAGGGTGTCTGCTTGCACTGGATGGGGCTGTGAGGAGGAGAGAGTTGGGACAAAGCCAGTTGCAGTTCTCTGGAATGGAGGAAAATCTCTCTCGGGTTGTGTAGAGGAAGGAATGTTAAAATCCAAGCTAACACAACTGCTGACTGGTCCTTCATGCAGGGAGAAAGAAGGTTGTAAAGAGGTCAGTATGCAGCTGCAGCAAAGCTTTCACACACCCTCAGCTGCAGTGCTCCTGTAGGATGCAACTGTCTCTAAAAGGAAAAGGAAGCCCATCCTCTGACCAGGATTGACATGTTTTTCCCTTATTTACCAACCCTACAGAGAGACAGCCATGTCTAAATCTGCAATCAAGTTCTCACCAGGCCTTGGTTTCATTGAAATGATGTGACATTCTGAATGCCCCAATATGGACAAGATTCACTGAGGTTTGGGACCCTCCTTCTAAATAAAATTGTGTTCAGGACTCTTTATGGTACAGGTTCTTCAATAGGAGCATTCTTTAGCCTGGGAATGATGGTGAAGATTTTGTGGTGACTGTCACAAGGCAGCCTCTTAGCCAAAGAGCACACTTGTAAATTTTGATTGGTTTTGCTCTTTGTTTTTCTAGCTGTGTTTATAAACCCAAGTTTCCTCTACAGAACAGCAGAAGACTCTGAGGGAAAAGGAAAGTTATGACAGTTTCTTCTTAGAAATCTTTTAACTTTAACTAAAAATAGCTTAATCATAAATTATGTTGTGGCAGTGTTGAATTCTGTTATTCCTGCTAAAAGAGATGAGTCTCTTAAAGGAAAGCTTTGGATTTTTTAAAGACTAAATCCTCTGTCTTTAGCTGCTATTTCTGCTCTTGAGTGTTCACTCCGTGATTATAACAGACGAGGCAAATGAAACTTAAGGAGACAGGACACACTAGTTGATGGTAGGGGAAAAGAGAAATAATTAGGAAGGTGTCCTTCTGTCCAATGGACAGGCCAGAGGGACAGTTATGTCCATGTATATCTTACAAGGACAAAGCAGAAAGGCAACTAGTTGCATTTATGTTATGGTACCATAATTCACCACAAAGTCATCTCCATTTGTAGTGTGTGTGTGTATGTATACTATTCCAAAGACAGACGAGCTAAACTTTCTTTTAAAAAAAGACCCAAGATAAAACAAATGCAAAAAATTGCCTTGCTGCAGTCCTTTGCCCACAACCCTGTCACCATGTTTCTCAGAATATGCCACTTTTAGCTTTTCCATGTGTCACTTATACTGTGAACTCCTTAGAAGTTTATAGAAGTCAGCTCCTCCCCAGTACTGACAGAAACCTGGCTTGTCTCTGAAGTGATCTGGCATTTCAGATAACTTGGATTATGAGAACTGTCAGCTGTAGCACATTCACTTTCAGTGCTCAGGTCTTTCAGTTTGTGCTGTTCCTTCCACAGAGGGACCAGGCCCCTCATCTGCACAGCTCCAGCAGCACCAGGGAGACTGCCCTGGATCCTCAGGGTCTGAGCTCTGGCTCTGTCTGCTGGGAACATTTGTTAAATTATGACCAGACTTTTGCAATACCAACTCTTCCTCACAAACCTGACACTTCTAGAGGGAGAGAGAGGGGGTTTTCCTGGGCCTTTCATGTATGTGTCATGAGGACAAATTTCTTAAAAAGAAATAGGATTACTATAACCCATTTACAATCCTGTTAAAAGCAAAAAAGAAACTGAAATTGCACATGCAGATCTGTTAATGAGAGGTTTGAGGTAATTTTGTTTTAATTCAATGACCATTTGACAAGGAATAAAATCCACTGACTCAGATCTGTGTTTGTTTAGTGTCTTTTAGATTAAATACTTTTTAAAAGCTTTCTGAGTTTTCTTTGCCATGCCACTAACATGTTGCTTGAATCCCTGATAAAAACCCAATGTTGATCTAAACCAATGTTACAAGTTAAGAGTGAAATGCTAGAAAAAAGCAGCTTCTTTCCTGGAAACCCTTCATCCAAGGGCTATTTCTGCTACACAGGCTCCAAGCAGCTGCTGCACAATATGACGTGATTATCTGAAAGGCTGTACTTTGGAGTAAAAGGAGCACTATTGATTTTCATTTTGAAGAGTTATTGAAACCGAGGAGGAAAGAGAGTGAGGGGTTGTTAAGTTCAGGTAAAGTAAAACAGAGATAATGACAGCTGCATGGAAAGCAAGCAGATGGGCAGCCAAAATGTCTGGCTGCCTCTAAAGCTGCATAATTCTGTACCAGCAAACTTCGGGGAAACAGACAGGTTTGTTTTCCAGGAAGAGATAATAATGTAGAAACCTCTTTCTTGTGGCTTTCTTTAATCACATGGAGGGATGGTGTTAAAAACCAAACATGTAGAGAGACGCTCCCTTTGAACTACAAAAGCAAAAGGTATCCCAGGCTCGGTTCACTAAACGGGCACTTTACTGAAACTTACAGTCACTTCTCATGTTGAGCTGACCTCCTGTAGCTCTTTTAAAAACAACTATTTTAGCAACCTATGCTGCTACAGTACTGTCAGGACAATTCAAGTGTGCAGAGAGCACATCACTGGAACTGACACCAACGTGCATGTGCCACATTGAATGTTTCTCTGCAAACATGTTTGAGCATATTTGACAACAGCCATGCTAATCTGGTTAAAATACTTTGCCTAGCTGAGTAGTCATTTCTCCAGAACTGTGCCTGGGAACATTTGGTGATGTACACCATAATATCCTCTTTTGTTTCAGATTTATAGGTCACCTCTTGCTTCTAGTGCAGATTGAGCTGTCACTTTTTGTGAATGTGTGAGAACAAATAAATCCCTCTCGTTGTGTATTCCCTCAGTGTTTCCTAGGACAGCTGAGTTCTTTGGTGCTATGCATGCTGCATCTGAAGCACCTTCAGAAAGCACAGGTGTGCCAAGTTCTGCTACAGGCAGCAAGACAGAGACACATGATCCTGGCAGGGATTTCTGTGGCACAGAAGCACTTTGCTAGTCAGTGAACAGTGAAAAAGTTAATTTGTCCTGCCCCAGCAGCCAAGGGTTGATTTCTGTTGCATTGAGTTGAGGTGAGACAATACTATAGCAGAGCAGTTGGTTTATGGCCCCTTTTGTTCTCCCTCATTAAATCCATGCCATGTTCTTCGGCCAGGAGTAACCAAAGCACAGCAGGCTCAGTACCTGGCCTTAGCCCACAGTCCCTGCTGCTTCCCTGAGTGGGAAGAACATCCTCCAGGGAGAAACTACTGCCCTGAGGGGTTCCTCTCAGAGAGCTGCTCTCTTGCTTCATGTATGATTCAAACACTGAGAAAGCTGAAGTTTTAAAAAAGTATTCTGCAGCAAGATGAAAGGACTTAACAGCTCCTGTGCAAGAAAATAAGCCTACTGGCCTAAAGTCTGCTCTTTCTTTTCAAGGAATTACCAACAGGCTGATTGCAACAATAATTTTCCAAATTATAGTAACCAACCACATTTTCTGTGAAAATAATTTTGGATTCCAGTAAGTTAAAAATTACTGTTGTTTTTCCCCCCTCCTTTTTCCCTTCCTCTTCCCATTTTTCCAAGAATCCAGTATTATCTTGTATGCCTTCTCTGAAGCAGTGATGATGTGTATGTACTAGTTATCCAAAGGAAGACTTGTGGTAGTCCTTGCATGTGCCTGCTCTTGGCCAAGAGGCTTTGATTCTTTGTGCACTCAGAAAAGACTCTGCTATTTCTTCATCTTCCGAGGTCTATGCCTCCACAGATCATTGGAAACATTCTCTCCATTGCCAGTAGCTTTTGGATCAGACACTCGGGCTCTTACTCAGCTGCAGCTCTCCCCTGAGGAGAGCACAGTTTGTGCAAAGTGAACATTTGTGGCCCTACCCATTGAATCACAAATTAAATCCAACCTGATGCAGAAGGTGTAACTAATGAAATAAAACTGGCTGCTTTTCCTCCAGCCCCTCAATTGCTTTTTGCACAAAATAAATTTCTTATGTTTCAGGAAGAACACAATTTTTTTGAGATTTCTTTAAAAATTAGTTTTGTGGTCACTGTCAACTTTCTGCAGAAAATTCAATGAGAATTTTGCCTAATTTGAAATATTCTTTGATTAGTCAGTGACATGTTTTTTCTCTTGGGCAGTCTTTCATTTTACTCCATAAGTATTCAGCCTTAATTACAGCTTTTTGGGGTTTTTTGAGTACACTTGTACTCAACCTTTTCTTCAGGATTTTCATATCAGAAAGGCACTTTCTGTGACAGAATTAGCAAAATCAATCCCTTTACCTGCTTTTTTGGATCCTACGTGCAACATTATTAATAGACTTTGAATGATTTCTCTCAGCTATGGGGTATGTACTTTCAGTTCAGCATTTTATTTCCAATCTGATTCTGCCAAACTCAACAGCAGGTTCCTGCAATAGCTGCCCAGTGACTCTGGTGTGGAATGAGAAGTCTGTCTTTTATTGATGTTCTGCATGATGGGTTTGCCAGTTTTGTAAACAAACAGGAGCCTGCCCATCCTGGCCATGTGCTCTTGCTCTGCTTTGTGCCCACATTTCTTGGACACTTTTTTAAAGCCATTTTTTCTCCTGACTGTGACATGACTGGATTTTTTTTCCCCCTAAAATAACAAGTTGTCTTGGCTCTAGAAGAGTCTGGAGCCACCATAAAGGATCCACCACAGGATTCCATGGCCCTGGAGAGGGCGTGGAGAAAAGCCAGGTTGAGGCAGAAGCTGCTGGATTGTCGTTGTCACAGCTGTCTGTGACACCACACTCTTAAGTTGTTTTAAAAATGCTCTCTCTACATTGTTTCTATCATGCAAAATACACAGCCAGCAGCCTTCTAGTTTCTGGCTCACAAAAAAAGAAGGATAAATTATGGAGAAAAATTTCACTTTCAGGAATGCAGAATGTGGATTGGGACTGGCTTTACTTACCAGACTTGAGCAGTTTTGATTTAGAGCAACTCAAAGAAAGGTTATACTGGCTGCTGAGGGTCCCAGCTACTTGGACTAAGTCCTTCTGGTTACCTTTAACACTTTTAAAGGTAAAAGTAAGGTAAAAGGGTGGAGACAACAAAAACAGTATGGATAAGTCTGGTTTTTCGGAGCTTTTTTTAACCTGCCTACCAGTTTCAGCGTGGAGGATCAACCACTCAGTTACAGGAACCGACTGAGGGCACTGCAGCGTTTATGTGGGAAGTGGAAAGAATTATCTGCTACAGCTAGAAAGAGGAGTAGGATCTGCCATGTGTGAATGGTTAAAGGAATTACCTTACAGCCCCTTGGATGAAGTGAGATCCTTTTTCACTTTCCATGAGTAACTGCATTTGCCCTACCAAGTAAAGACTTCAAAGTGTAACAAATCACCATCTTAAGGAAAATTATGGAAATTTCACATAGCAACATCATAACGAGTGAACAGGCACCACTCTCCCAATGCTAACTGTTCCCATCATTACTTTCAAACAGTGCAGCACTCTCTGCTTTGGTTCTCACTTACCTGAGTATATTCATTGGCCCAACACGTGTCTTTGTGTGCTCACACCACACCCACCACCTCTGTTTGGCTTTCCCCCAGCCGCTGGCAGCGTATCTTTCAGCTGATAGGGGTGCCTGGGGCTCCTATCAGCGTGCACATGGCACGGGGATTCCAGCTTGCCAAGAAGTAGCTGGGCGGCTGTATTTAGACCACTATCAAAATGACTAATGCCTGCTGAGAGCCTGAGTAGGTTGGCTCAGAACCAGCTCCTCCTGTACTACAGAACTTCTTACTCGTGCCAGGATAGACACAGGGTGAGAAATTCTGCCTGCCTCTGTCCTTTGCTGTCATTCAGCTCCAGCAAGTCTGTGCTTGCCCCCTCCCACTCGGAAGGGACAGGGCAGATTCCACAACTTGTGTAACAGCAGTTTGGGAAATCACACAGGAGGAGACACGCAGGGAAATGCCACAATAGTTTCCTTATAGATTTTTCCAGGGGAAGAGGAGGGAAATCCTCCACTTAGTTCCGGGTGAGGGCATGATCCCCTTCCCCTACCACTGTATTTTCCAGCTTTTTGAGGGTAAAGGAGTCAGGACAGCCACACTTGCCACTTTTTCCTATCTCTTCCTTGCTTATTTGCAGCCTGGTTGCCATGTAGGAGTTTTACAAGGCTTCTGAAGCCAGCAGAGGAGTTTTTAAGAGGGCTCCCATCCCCCAGATTGTCTGTGAGTGCAAATACTCCTTAAGTGCCATTGGTTCGAAGAGAAGGCAAATGGTGGAGAAGGGAGAATGAGGTCGTGAAATGATTTCCCTGATTTGCCTCTGTAGAAAGTTCTCTGCAAAGCCCTGTTTGTTCATGTAGAGCAACTGAGTGCCTTTCCACTAGCCAGGTATTGATCAAAAATCCAGCTATTAGAATTATACAATGTTAATACACAATTTTTCTCTGATTCCCAGGCAAATAATTTTTCCAAGAGATTCAATAATCAGATGTGAAAATCTTGACCTAGATATGACTATGGCTTTTAGCTATGTCCTTTGGGATTGTCAAAATAAAACAAAGGAAAGGGCAAAAAGAAATCTCAGTGTTACTCATATCAAGTGCTAAAAATCAGAACAGAGCCTCTAAGCATCTGAGCACTGGCAAGCTCCTGAAATATAAGAGCCACCACATTCAAGTTTATCATTGGTGAGATGACAGATGAAAGACTAATATTCTGATCTGCAAGCAGATTCTCCTGAATTAGGTCATGCACTTTCTGTCTCTGCAGGAAGAATTGGCGAGGAAGCACTTCTGGCTTTGTTGTACTCCTGAATTTTCTGTCAGTACTGACACCCTGTTTCTGTTACTGTCAGAGCTATGCAGACATTTCGCAGGTAGAACTGACTGGTGCAGGCCAGGTGATGTTATGTGATGGGTCACACAGTGAGTAAATCTTTGTACTGAAATCAAGTCTCTTGACTAGTCCTAGGAGGGAGAACACCTGTTGTGTCAGCCTGATATGTGTGTGATCCAGTTCTGCTTTTGCTGCCTCTGCAATCCATAGCAAAACTTCCCTTACTTCAGCAGAGATTTATGGAAGTATTTAGTTCTTGAGAAGTTCTCCTTTTCATACTTTTGGTCTTGGGAAATGGTTATCTTAGGAATATAGATAGGCTTGGCCTTTCACAGCATTTCCCAATCCAACATGAGAGTCCTGATGCAGTAGCTGTATTTGCCAAGACTTTTCCTTCCCTCAGCAGCCAAACAGATCCAGTGCCAGGAGTGGATTTGGTTTGGGTCCTTGTATCCCTTACAGGTGAAGATCCTGCATTCCACAGGTTTCTGTGGCAGAGGGGAAGGCACTGTGGCCTGTGAAGGCTGTGCAACAGTGGGGCATCCCTTGGGCATCTCTGCCTGAGCAGAAGAGGGCAGGGGAGGTCTGCGAGCTGCTGCTTCAGTTGCTCCCTGTGCCTGAGAAATCTTGTGATTTAGTCATTGTTCTAGAAATATTTCTGGATTTTATTTCTTCACTGTTAAATCCTTATTCTGTCTCCTAAGCACACTCCCATGCACTTTCCAGATGCTTAATTTATTTTCCTGGACTTATTCCTAGGTTATCAGCTCCATTTCCTAAAGTGGCTGAAACAAAGGTCACAGATTGGAGTATTTCCAAAGCAGGACTAGTGTTTGCTAGTCTGAGCTCCAAGTTGATCATATGAGTATATTTCTTTCATTTAGACTTACAGTAAAATTAATAAAACTGATTTTGAATATTGACTAGTTCATCCTCCTCAGACCTCTTTGTATTGAACTATATAGAGCAGAAAACATGAAGTGATTCATAAAACAGAAACTGAGTTCAGTGGAAAGATGGTTGCTCCCCTCCCCCATCCAATAACATTAGAAAGAATTGTTTGATGATACTCTTTCCCTCCTCAGCCCTTAATTTCCCAGAGAATCATATCTGACCAGCAAATTAGGACAGCTGGGACTGTGAGATATGTTCTTTAACTCTGATAGTTGTTTTACAGTAAATGTGTCATTTATTGTACATCCTGCATGGAACGGGGCATGACACTGTTTGTTCTGTTTAGATTTTTAAACATCATATCTGCTTAAAATGGTATTAATAGCAAAAAGGATTACCACATGCAATTTAGTTGTTAGGAGTTACAAGGAGGAGATAATATTTATGCCAGCCTTTTCATGGCAGGTCAGTTATTTTGTTAGCACAGGCAAGAGTATATTTGTATTGTGCAACTCTTCCTAGGAACTGAACTGCACTGGAGAACAGGAAATCATGGGAAGCCGGATGGACTTGAATTAAAAGGAAGGGATTTGTTTTCCTTGTGTTTGAATGCTACTGCCTATTTCACTAGTGATTTACTGTAGAAACTTCTCATTATGCAACTAACTAAAATAAAAACCTGCAGAAAATTAAAGTGAGTGGACTGTACCTATTCTTACTTTGAATTTCTTTTCTCTTAATCAGTTTTGATGTGGTGCCACATGGTCTCCACAAGTCAAGGCTCTAGATTCTCAACAAATTTTCAAGGTGCTATTTTGAAGAACTTTCTGAGCTACACTTGGTCAGAGCCATTCTAGTACAAATGTATAAATGATCATATAACTCAACAGAGAGTAGTTAAAGTTCAGCCACTTCTGGATGTTTTAGAACTACTGAGACCTAGCTACTCTCATAATCTGCCTGCTACATAAGCACTTTATGACTCAGGCTGGGGGAGTTTCATAAATACTTTGCTAATGGTTATTTTAAAAGATGCTACCTTATGAAGGTGCTCAAAAGGTGTCTCTTCCTTTTCCTTGTTTTCCTCTTCAATCAGCACATTATCTTAATTGTACTCTTAATGTGGCTTAAGCTTCAATAAAAGGAACTGCATTAATTTCAGCTCAAGCACTAGAGGCTGTTAAAAGTGACTTGTAGTCAGTTCAAGTTTTAAGAATTTGGACTAACAGTAGCATAAGTTGTATGGAAAATAATTGGCTTCTTCAAGTCCTCAGTAAAGGCTCAGGCCTTCATTGTTGTCCGTGGAAGCTGAGCAGTTTTGGACTATGCTGGATTACATAACAGGCCAGAATCTTAGAGTTAGGAGCTCTAAATTAGGTGTAGAACTGTTCTGCACCTGGGAGTCCATTTTTGTAATGGGGATTAGTGCTGGCAGAGAACTTGTGAGAACCACCTGTATCCCCTTGCAACTGTTTTTCCCTGTGCAACTGTTTTTCCTTCTTTCAAAACTCCGCTCATAGTTTATCTGGCTCTCTCAAATACATGACCTCCTTACAAAGTTTCACAGCCTTCCAGAATACTTTTCTCTGGCATGCTACAGTCTTCCCATATTTCACACTGAATTTTTCTTTAGAAAGAAAAGATTTTCTTCCAAGGTTACTTTTCAGCTCAGTTCTGTTGATTTCACTAGAGAGTGAATTAAGCCCCTTCAATCAGGCTCTGAAGTCCTCTGGCCATAAGTTAAACCTAGCTTCAAGCTGGTCCTGCAGTTATTTTTTGTTGTTCCACCAATGGCCAACACTCAAGCTACAACATTCATGGAATTACACATGCACTCATGAATTCACTCAAAGCCTATTTATACCAGCTTGGAATGTGTCTGTGGGTTGTGTTTAGCATTTATATGCAATTGCCCTTGGGCTTCAGCTGAGTTTATTTCAACATTAACAGATAATAGTAGGTGTGCAGCAGAGTGTGTGCAGCAGTCAGCTCTTCCTCACCATGAATCAAGCTCATGTCTGGCAGATAAAGTGTAGTATTTTAAACTCCAGGGGGTCAGAAGAGATTGTTCTTCCCCAGTAGAAATGTCACTGGCAAAACCTATCTATTTGAGCTTCCAGGCCCAAAGTATACTTTGGGATGATGTGAAATATCCTGCATTTTAAAATCATTGTCTTCTTAAACCTGTATTGAAATTACAAAGGAAATTAGATATGTAGGAGAGCAAGGAGAAAATAAGATGGCTGAGAAAAGCAGCCCTGGACTGTATAGTCCTCCCTTGATACTTAGTATACAGAAATAGCCTTACCTGTACTCTTCATTTTTGCCTTTTAATGCAGATTTGGAAGTCCTAAGCTAGTTCAGTATCAGTGATTGAAATTGTCATTGTGTTCACCTTGGCAATGAGGTTGATTATGGTCTTGCACATTGTGCATAAATTACACTTACTGGGAAGAAATATTACCTAAGTTTAATTAGTTCCAAAGCATAATAAAAAGATACGCAGTGCAAACAATGCAGTTCACAAGGATAATGTCTTCCTTGATAGACTTATTTGCTTTAAAGGCAGATATAAAATAATACTTGGATATATGAGAGAATAATCAGCAAGCATTTCTTGATACCTAGCTAGATCTTTGTACTTCTAGTCCCTAAAGACTCTTCCTAAATACATTTGTGTATTATAGTAAGACTTCCAGGACTAGAGCATGCACTGATAAGGAAGTGAGTGCATGGGGAGGTTTATAGTCTGAGTTTGTATCAAGAGACTTTTATTCTGTTGTCAAAAAGGTGTGAAGTTTGCCGTTGTTTCAGCAGGGTAGCTCCTAAAAGAAAAGCTGACCTCCTTTATTTGCATTTAGATGCCAGGGAAAATCCCTCTCACCAGTATGTACGTGTCCTATTCCTAAAATTCAAAGCCAGAGTAGGCTACTCTTTCAATTTTGCGTATTAGAACTTACCAAGTGTTCCAGGTGTGTTCTGTACTAAGCTGGAAGTCCTCAGAACTGTGTTGGGGCACCAAGTTGAAGACATTTAGCGTCACCAGTGCTTGAGACCTTTAAAACTGCAACACACAAACTGGGTGAGATGTTCTTATTTAATTCCCAAGGACAAATGACACTGCAGCCTGTTGAGAAATCCCTTAACAACATCCCTAATGGCAACGTGCCCCGGACCATGACAGCTGTGGCCCTAAAGACAAACAAGGTAGCTGAGAAGGTCACCCACACCACCCCGTGAAGTGCTTACTGTGTCTGGCTTCTCAGGCTTTAGAGGAAGATGGAGGAATCACTGTCCCTGTGTGCAAACACTCATCTCTGAGCCTCCTTCTAGACTCTTGTTGCCTCAGTTATCCACTCTAGAAAAGAGTGAAGTGCTTTTTTCAGCGAGGTGAGGAGCACATGCACGTCCCAGTTGTTGGGTGTGCACCACAGCACTGAGTGTTCCAACACTCTGCATGAGCCTTGGGGTGCTTTAAATAGCTCTGCCCCCTGAGCCAATAGTGATTTCCCTGTCAGGTCAAACATTTCTCTCACTACAGCCTTTTCTCCTTTTCTTTACAGACCAGAAACTCAGAGGAATCATTGTCAGCATAGCTGACAAATTAGAAGAACAATATTGGTTGTAGATGCCATTGTACACCTAAACCTTTGTAATCAGCATCCTTAGAGAGGAAAACTGTAGCAAACTCAGGTTGAACAACAGGTCAGTGTTATGTTCTGTTATCACAGCTCAGCCTGACACAGCCTCAGCTTGTTCTGTGCAGTAACAGTAATGAGAAAATTTACAGTAACCAGAAACTTGTATGAAAATCAAAATTGCATTGCCAAATGTACTAGCCTGAGAATACTGGAACTGAAAAATTTTATTTAAGAAAGGTACCATCTACTTTGCATAGAATTATACAAATATGGTGCCTGCTGAACACATACAAGAGGTAACAGGTATGTGATACTTTACAGAGCTTGGGCTACAAGAGTGTACTTGTGCTCGGGACGGCTGTGCTGTTGTAATGTCTTGTTTGTGAAAAGCTTCTGTTGGCTGCCAGTTTTACAGGCATTGACAAGAATTTTCTCCTTTTCCTACAAAAACATACTATTTTCTGCTTCTTCAAAACAAAAAGACCTGCATTTGCATAAGAGAGTGATTTCTACACCATACATTTAGTCTTAGGCCAGCGATGGATTTACCGTTAATCACGTAATTGTTGACTGTGAGAGATTAGATAAAGAAGATTCTGTACTTGTAAAGGGAAGATCCTATCTCAAGCTGAAAAAGGCTTGAGGTACTGAAATGTAGTTTCAGTTTATTTTAAACAGAAAGCAGTTGTATATAACACTCTTAAAGCTTTCACGGCTCACTTCATTTTACTTTGTATCGCTGGCCTTGCTGGGAACTAGGGAGAAATGTGGGGAAGGTTCACACAATGACTTTCTGGCACCTAGTTGGCACATCCTGGCAGTTATGCAACTTTCTGAAAGCTGCTGATTTTCATCTAATTCAGCTGTTTAAATTAGCTGGTGTGAACAACTTACCTGGTGAGCAAATGAGAATGTAAATGTGACAGAAAACGAAGTAATTTCTGAAACATTTGTCAAAGCTATTTCTGAACAAATTGTATATGTAGAATAGATGTCAGAAAAGTGTAGCAAAAAGGTTTTTTACCTGGGCAGAGCTAAGAAAATAGCTACTAACCTTACTTGTTGTGTAGCAGATATATCTCCCAAATCTAGTGATAGAGATAATAGCTATCCCTACTTCAGTTTCATGCGTCTCCAGGATATACCAGCTCCGCCTCCAGATCTGTCTAGACTGTCTGAAAAGTGATGGTAGGCAGGTCAAGAAATAACCAAAGGAGACTACTACACTGAGAATTACAAAATCTGTAACCCTCAGTCGAGTCTGTGTTGTAACATTTTGGGGACAATATTTTATGTTCGCTTCTGTTTTCAGTGCTCAGTCTGGGAACCAGAAGTTGTTCAGATCCCAGAGAGGATACCTAAAATCTCAGCCTGAAAGCTCAATCTGACTCAAATTCCAGTAATAATTAGTTTCTGCTGTAGGGAAGTTGATTTGGGGAAAGCTTGGTTTGAAGGGCAGTTTCAGTTTGAAGGGCACAGGGCTGACTTGCAAGTACTCTGCAGAGCTGCAAGGAATGGGGTAGGAAATTGCACACAACCTTGTGTACACACAGCATCAAAACAGAGCACTCTCTGTGAGTTTGTTGAGGCTCTATCAAGTAAGAAATCCTTGTGATGCAATCATAACCCTTGCATTTAATTTAAAAAAATATACTTACTGTTATTTAATAAAACTATCTGCAGAAAGGTCAGTCATTCCCAGGAAATTGATTTTGGTGGACCTAAAAGTTTACTACAGATGTTTGGACAATATTGTCTGTATCACTTTAAGAGTGATGACCAGATTTACCATTCTTTTACCTGGCTGGGAGCTACGAAGAATAACTGAAATTAAGAGTAACTGAGATGAGAATGACAACAGAAAGGTGATCCTACTTTCCCTTGCTAAAATTCTGAAGAACAGAATGAAAGAAACTTGACAAATGGGGCTTATGGTACACTTAGTTATTTGGTTTATTATGTTTGGCTGATAATCCACCTTCACAGTGTATCTGCTCCTCTCACAGCTGAAGACCATAGTTTTGCTGTGCACAATCATCTGTCATTCTTGTCTGCAATAGCTACATCCAAAGCATGTCACTGAGCTGCAGACAGAGGGGAAATACTTCTGACCTGTGGGTAACTCAGCTGTCTGTCAGTCAGGAGTTTCTGACTCTTTGGCATTTGCTGCTTTGCCCTACTTGAGCAGTGGTTTTTGTGGGAGAAGTTGGGCTTCTCTTTACACCTCCTGCTGGCCCACGTTTCTGGTATTCCATGGTGACACAAGGAGCAAATTGGACTAAGGTGTTGCACATTTGGCTGCTCTACTGGGAAACAGCTGTACAGATACAGTGACAGGATCTGAGTTATGCAGAAGTATGATAAGTTAGAGGCAATGAAAAGCCTTGGCACTTTGTGGCAATTGGGAGAAACTTCCTGGAAACTTACGGCAAGGGCATTTGTTAGCTTTACACAGAAAGCCATGTATAGAGCCCAAATGAAGTCCCTGTTACACTGCCTTTGTCTCAAATCAGTGCAATCAGTGAATAAATGCGTTTCTCACACAGCTGTTGGCACCGTGACTGGAGGGTGGCAGAGTGGGGACCTGAATACCAGCCCAGCACAACAGGAAGGGCTGACCCTGGAGCCGAGAGGGTTCAGGAGGTGGATGTGCTGTTCCACAGAGATTCAGTACCAGCAGGGTGAAGAGTATTGACGGCTAGATACGGGCAGCGTGTTGCCCTAGGGGACAGGTTTTTTTCTTCCCTGTTGAAAATAGCATCAGTGCTGACTGCAGCTGAAGCCTCACTTCTTGTAAATGACTTCAATCATAACAGAATTAGTGTGACCACAGCCTCAGCGCGGCGACGGCCCTGCTTGGCGTTCAGCAAGCTCCTCCTCCTCCTCCTGAGCCCTCAGCAGCTGAAATAAACAGTTTTCTGAACTTCTACATGTCTGTTAATTGGCTCTGATCGTTAGCAAGTGTTTTACAGCTGTTGCATTGTATGTAATTCAACCTACTCAGAAAGTGTTTCAGTCTAAAGGGTGAGGAAGCCTCAGTCCTGTGGGGTCCCAGGAGCAGGGCTGGGTCCTCAGAGCCCACCCTGCTGCTCTGGGGGACACGGCCACGCTGCAAATGGCATTATTTTAAAGCTCTCCCTTCCCCACTAAGTGTAAATATTGCAGACTCTTCAAAAGCATGACTTTGCTGTGCTCCTGAGCATGGCTCAAATTCTCCCATAGTCCTTTAAGAGATTGACTGTTTACTTCACTTTTCAGCCACAGTCAAAAGGTCAGGGGAAAGAGCTGGATGAGGGAAAGGGACTGGAATCACCGCTCTTCATGTGCTGTTTAGCAGGAGGGAGTAAAATCTGTTGCATGTTTCTATTGCTTTAGGTGCAGAGTACTGCAAATTCCCTATTTGACCTTGCTGGTGCTTTATTAAAACTGAGGATGAGAGATTTGACAGCTGAAATTACTACAGAAATCTTCAAGAGATTCCTGTTGTGCCCCTTAGATGTGACAGCACCCTTAAATCAGTGTACACAGGTAAGCAGACATTTTAGAGAGCCCTTCATTTGCTCTTACAGAAGGAAAGTCAGAGTGAATTGTGAACACACATCCTGTGGTTAGGATTTCCTTATTGCATTGGAGCAACCCACATATACCTACTAGAGAAACTGCCTGGCCACTATATTGTATGCTGGGGAGAAAGAGAAGGAAAGGAAGGGGGAAAAAATAAAGCACGTAAAGATAATGTAATTTAAAAATACAAATCAGCTTTGCCTCCTTTTAAGAGATATTTTATACAATTCTGACCTTCTTGTCCTGATTTATAGTTTTGGTTATGTATTTTTTTCTGAGCTATCCCATGTTTGCATTTCATAATAAAGACAAAATGAAGGTATTTAGGCACCTCATGTGGAGGATATGGCTTATTTCTGCTAAACTTACTCTAAAGCAATAGAAGAGAGAAAGAAAACAGGTTTTTTTCTAATAGGAAGAGAATGAAATTAACTCAATCCCTATACTTTTTATTCCACACCTCTCAGTGGGAAGCCCCTTATTCTGTATCTAGATCTAGTTTTGGTTTGTTTTCTCAGAGGTAGCAGAGAACCTTCTAAGTTACATTGTGCTTGTTCTACCAGTAATGCTGCCAGGTGGGCACTATTCTGTGTACCAGAGCAAGAAGCCATTCGTTTGGAGCCTGAAGGGTTAAAAGATACTCTTGTGGAGCTGGGAAAGAGTATAGGGAAGGGATAACAATCTCTGCTGACAGCAAACCAGTCTGGCAGCCTTCACCCTACAAAGACTTTTCTCCAGTTTAACAATGCTATTCACATTCAGGCAGTAGCTTTGCTCCAGCCTCCTATCTGCTGCATAGCACAGCATTCACTACTTCCCAAATTTATTTCCTTGCAGCTGCTGTGGGAAAATGCATCATTTGACAACTAATTCCAGCTTTAGAATTAAGCAGAAATGCTTTCTGTTGTTCTAGGACTGATCCAGAGAACATTTTTAGGGAAGCAACACACCAGAAACTCACATGATAGTGCCTGTGTGTTGTTTTTTCCCTTTTTTCATAATGTCCAGTCCACTGAGTGATCCTTAGTCATGTCTGAGGAGGAAACCTATTTATTCCAAAGAAACATCAATGAAGAGCTGATTTGGCAAATATTAAACAAATGATTCAGTAAGAATCACTATAGAACACACACTCATTGTCTCCTAAAAGTGGCTTTATCTTTAAAAGGAATGTGAATTACAGTAGGGGGAGAGACATTTTATCTCCCGAACTCTGAAGATGACTTTATTTACTGCTTGCAGTTCCTGTAAGCACTGTAGATCTGGGCTGATAGAGTACACTTCTGTGAAAGACTCTGTGTCTTCTTTGAAGTGATTTGGTTCAGCTGGTTTTCTAAGTCAGCTTTTCATGGATTTCAGGAAATGCTTGGGGGAGAGAAGAATCACTTTCTCATAATGCAGGTGACACTTTGCCAACTCAGGCATCTCAAGTCATTCACAGCTACAGTTTCTGGGGGCTGTTTTTGTGTTTCATGAGCAGATGGAAACAGAACAGTCTAATGTAGTTTAACTTTCTTTGAATGCAGTTTAGCCACTAGAAATTACAGCTGCAAATGCAGAGCCTTATGTTCTCTGGATCCTGTAATGGAGCTAAGTGATAGATTCTTTTAATGTGTCAAATCTCTGCTCTCTAGATCAGGAGAAATTTCAGATGAGAAACATCTTTTTTAGGTCTAAGGATGTCTGCACCTTTGGCATTTGTGTATGCAAATTTTCAAAGGGAACTAAGTTATCCTTTCCCCAGTGCACCGCAATGATACAGTGGTCACTTAAAGAAGTGTGTGAAAAGCATTTCTGGACAGTTTTTTTTTCCCCACCAAGGTTCATGGGGGTTGGTTATATCAGACAGCAACCTCTTCTAGCTAAGGGCTTTGCACCTTCTAACAGAAATGAGGCAAGCCAGTGTTGGTGCAGTTTGCTCAGCCAAGGGCTTGATTTACTCCATCAAAAACTATGCATCACTGCAGTCTTAATACAGTGTCCCTGCTCTCATGGATTTAGGAGAGACATGGATTCCTGGGCAGATTCACCCTGGGTATATTTTCTACTTGCTTGCCCTTTTTTTGTTGTAGGCTTTTACAGGCAGGAGTCCTCTGCCTGCTGGACTAGAACTAAGACTAATTTGGTAGGGCAAAAAAGCAGGACCACGTGGAGACCTTTCTGCACTTACACACTCAGTTAAGCAGTTAATCTGCCAGCAGGATAGCTGCCAGAGCCTTTAAAACTGAAAACAGAGATGCTACTTTTTTTTAAAAACTGTGACAATAAAGTTTATTATGTTAATACCATTAAAAATATTATAAAATAGTAAAATATTCTGCTTGGCAGAAAAATTATGCCAGGGTTTTAAAACCCCAGGTTTGTGCAAACAGTTTTTGTAAACATAAGAAGTCAAGTGTTCAGGTTCCATCGCAAAATACAGTAAATTGCTACAAAAATAAGTTTGCTCACTGTCAAACATATTTAAAAACCCAGGAAGCTGGATTTCATTACACATGTCTAATGTGTCCCTATACAGTTAATGCTGCACTTATATCTGAAATGGGAAGGATTTCAGATAGTCCTTTAAAACAGGATTGAGTGGGATCTGATTTAAGTTCTCTCTTCCAAAACTCTTCACGATGCTCTTCCGGCAGAGCTCCTGCAGCGGCTGCACCCGGACCTTGCGAAGGGGGGTAATCAGTACCTTCCTCGGGGAGCTTAGGTAATGTTCCAGCAGCTTAAAAAGACAGTCAAAAGTCTCTTTGCTGCCATCCAGGCTGAAACGCCCGGTCTGAAAGTTAATCCGGATACTGGTGGGTCCAGTTGCAGTCTTAACACTGATGGCAAAGAAGCAATTCTTTTGCGTGCTGTCCCTGATGAGGAAGGTGCCCTCAGGCTCAGACTTCAGCTTCTCGTGGGCAGCGCTGACGGTCAGAGGCCCCCAGTAGAAGCCACAGGCATCCAGCAGGCTGCTGGCTCGAGTGATGCTACTGAAATCCGCTTGGGAGCGAAAGGTTCTGAAGTGTGTGTTGCCCTGTGCCTGCACAGTGCCGGGCCGGCCGGGGCCCTGGAAGCCTCGTGCCTGTGAGCGATCCCGTGCCGGAGGGTCAAGAAGCCGTCTTGGGTCTGCTCCAAGTGCATTATCTGCTGACACCTTGCTGTGCACTACCATCCTACAGCCGAGAGCAGCGGATGCGGTCTTCCATAGCGTCAGCGGCTACGGCAGGGCGGCCTTCCAGCAGCTACTCTGAAATGCCAAGGAGAGAAACCATGAGAGATCGATCCTCAGGGACAGGCGGCTGCACTCGCTGAATGACCGACTCTCCCATTGATACACCTCCCACCCATTATAAAATAATAAAATATATTTATTTTCCAATTTACACCAGGCACACAACTGCTCTCTTTTGGACAAGATTAGCAGCCTATCACTACAGCAAACTCCAAAGCTCTAAAAATGTTTAGCAAGAATCATTAACAGCTACAGAAGATAATACAGTTTCCCTGCTATGAGCCCTTTCAGGGTTTTACATCTGAATTACCAATTTTTCTGCCTTCCCAACTACGATGTCAGAACTCAGCACACTATGTCATTATTTGGTGCATGCATTGTGTAAGAAAGAGAAAATTGATGATGGCTATGTTCCCACATAATTGGGGAAGAGAGTGAGGTGAGGTGCCATTGTAGGACTGAAGTGTAACTTGGAGGGGCAGCCTATAACACGGTCAGTTTACACACTAATCCTAAAACTTCTTTCCTCGCTCCTGTTAACCTGAGGCTCAGCCATAAAAGGCAATTTCCATTCCCCCAAGTTCCCCTTGGGACAGCAATGCTACAACCTACTAGCTTATACAAATCAACCTCTGTGAACCCTTAAAGCATTACTCCGCAGTCTCTCTCTCTTTTTTGTATCAGATGCACTTTAAGTAGCCCAATCTAAATTGCTTCCTATTGATATATCTTTCAACATAAGGGACTAAATTCATCCCTCGTGTTACTTCAAAGGAATTAGCAGTGCTGCACCAGGAATGAGTTTGGCCTGAAATGTCTGCCTCTGACAGTGTGGTTCAATACATCTCCGCTGGCTGCCTTGACCTTACTGGCAAGCATAGATTTTAGGATTTATCCCTATAGTCAGATATAGATCTGCAGCAGCGGCTTGTTGAGAAACCTTGAAGGATTCTCAGAAATGAATCCCTCAGCCGTCTCGCAGTTCAGGGTAACATGCTAATGAGGATTTCAAAGAAAGCATGCCGCTGGATTCCTGTCTATGCTAATTTAACAACTTGATGTTTGGTTTAATTTAGGTCATATTACCTCCTCAAGCACCTACGAGGGTTGTAAAATCCTTAAGCTGGCTGAAAGTAGCACTGGGCTTGCTTTGCACAGCAGAAGGAAACTGATGCCAGTTTTTCCAATTACCGGGCCAGGATTATCGTTCAGTATTCAAGTTAAAAATTCAGTTTCAGGGCACCCTGGGGAGAAATAAGCACTAAGCCCGAGATGTAAAAACCAAAGGACTCGCTAGCAGAAGCCGTAGGGAGCCAAGCCAGTGTTTGCGTGCCTTTCCAAAGTGCACAGAGCGAACAGGGGACACGCCAGTCTTCGGAGCCCGCAAGGCAGGGCAGGGATCTGGGACAAGAGTGCCGCGAGTGGGGAGCGGAGCCTCCTGCGGGGCCCGGGGACTCCCTGCAAACCCCGCTGCGTGTCCCTGAGTGCTTGTCCCACTGTTTTACACCGGGCACGGCAGGTCTGTCTGAGCACGGACACTGAGCCAAAAAGGGAGGGGAA
>VWZU01001430.1:1659710-1686065 GCA_013397095.1 Sterrhoptilus dennistouni
TTTTTTTGGACAGCCCCGGCGGTGGCCGCGGGGAGGGTCGAGAGGCGCTGCGGGGGAAATCCGAGCACAGGAATGCTCTGAGGGCTCTGAGGCCCCAGGGAAGCCAGGGGACACTAGAGGTAGGTGATGGATGAGGCTCTGGCTGGCAGCTACCTCAAAACGTGGAGGGAGAAAAGAAAGAAAAAGAAAAGTAAGAAAACCAAGCAAGCAACCACTGCTGGGAAGTGTAAAGTGAAAATAGCTGTTATCAGAGCTAACAGGTCAGCATGGACAGAAGAGGTGAGAGGACTTAATGTATAACTTAAATGCTCAAGAAAGGACAAAACATTAGACCAATAATCTCAAAGTGTGAAAAGCATTCAGAGAAGCTTATGATCCTTCCACTGAGAAGACTGCAAAGATGCTACACTGGGGTTTGAGTTCTCAAAGGAGAATTTCCCTGGGGTTTTCTCCAGAGTAATTGGAATTAAAAGTAACTGTTCAAGTCCCAGCTGTATTTATAACCTTGCCAGCAGCCAGTGCAGGAGAGGTGGAATGCTCTCCTGCTCACTCAGAAAGAGATTTGAAACCTCAAATACCCCACCAATGTCTTATGTGCTCCCTTAAGCAGGCCCAGTAAAATGTGCTTTCTTCCAAAGAGGATGTTTCTTGAAGTAATAACCACTACATTTTAAAGGACAAGAAGTTTCCCTGCAGTTAACATGATGTTTTGTGACAATGAAAAGGATCTCTGACAAATACTTAAGGGGAGAGGAGCTGGCAATGCCTTGTGAATTGTCCTTTGAGATGAAGCTGAGGGAATGTATTCTTGTTTTGAGTACTCTTTTCAAACTCCAGTGTGGTCACAGACTGACTTAACCTGATGGCAATACAGCTCCTTACAGTGATGTGCAGGCAGTGTACAATAGGTGACTGGAAATTTCTGATGATTTTTTACCCACCAAAAGCTACTGCTTATGTTCTGCCATGCAAGAGCATAGTTGTCATGAATTTGGAGAAGCAGTGTGCCATTAATTTTAAGACCTGGCACAGATATTCACTTTATGCTCAGACTCCTCTCAAGTTTTGAGCACCAGTGCTTTAGTCAAGGTTTGGCATAAGCTGCTGGAGGAAGCTCATCTGCTTTACTGTGTAAAGCAAAAGCATGAAAGAGTGGTGGAACTGAAACTTCCCTTAGAATTTGAGCATGCAATATTTTCACTCTTTGCTGGTGGCATAGTGTGCTCCATGCAGGAGCAGATTCCATGGCTGGTTTGGATGTGGCATGGTTGGTGTTCACACAGGTAGTACAGCCAGGCCTTACCCTTAACTGCTTAAAGTCTTCTTAGCCAAGATAAAGTCCACTTCCTCCCCCCTCCCCATCCTTCCAAGAAAAGGCGTTTGATGTCCTTAACCTTGTCAAGATAAGGTAAATCAGAACCGAAAGTACAGCTCAGGTCCTCTTGGCTCCTCCCTCAGTCCCCGGGGTGCCCAGCCAGCTCCCTCCCTGCTGCTGCAGCCTTGTCCTGCTGTCGCTGTGGCTTTAAGTGTCAGAGCACTGCACGGCTGTAATACAGCACAGCGGGGTGCGTGCTTCTCACAGGAGAAGGAGTTGGCTGGAGGTTGCTGTAGATGTGCCAGGAAAGCTGTTTCACTCTCATGTAATTTTTAATTTTGTAAGATCACAGGGGAAAGAAGGATCCTGCAGGTGCACATGCAGTCTGACTGCCATGGGCTGTAGTGCAGCTGACAGAGTGCCCGTCCAAAAAGTCGTGTTCACTGAGCAGGAATGTGGTAATAATACTCAGTTGCAAAGCTTCAGAGCTTGGCAAGGCTCAGAGGGGTAGGTGAACTCCAAGTCGCAGAGGAGAGTGATGGAGTGAACCTGCCAGCTTGGACACCAGAAGCCAAGTGTGTCAGGCTGCTCCTTATGAAGTTTGACACCATCCCTACGTGAATCACAGTGAGAGTGGTCCGGGATGCTCCATGGAGTGCCTTAGAAAGGTTTGCCCAGGAGGAGCAGGCTTCAGCTGTAGTGTGTAAAGGAGATCTGCACAGTGACTGAAGTTTTTGTGATAGGAGTTCAGGGTTTACATGTGAGGGCCCCACAAGTTGTGCTTTCTTTGGAAAGCTCCAGTTTTACCCACTCATGTTTCATTTTTGCAACCCTCCATTCCCATCTTTCCGTTTCCTTTCCTGCATCCTCTCCCTCGCCTCAAACCCCGGCAGTGTGTCCTTGGGAAGAGCTCCGTGCTGCAGGATCCGGCAGGGTGCGGTCACTGTACCCAGCAGAGGGCGGTGCAGAAATGGAACCGGGGCACAGCTGCTGGACAAAGCACACGGGAAACGTCTCTGCATCAAAGACTGAAGGTGAAAGCACCTCTGCCAGTCCAGGTGATTCTGATCCGTGCTCTGGCAGCTGAAGGAGCACTTGCTGCTTTTTGCAAGGTGTATTAGACTTGGAGTCTGTTTGGTAAGTAAAGCCCTCCATGTGAAATGCCTGTTTTTCTCCATGTGGAGAAACAAATTGTGTTCTCTTCCCTGCTGGTGGTCTCAGGAAAAAAAAAAGAAAAAAAAATCTGGAGAGAAAATTATTGGGACACATCACCTTGTCTTCCTTTCTCCCTTGTTTCTAGAGCAGGAAAGTAAATGCTTTTGCTCTGAAGGTTCATATCAGTAAGCCTTCAAGGGCTAGGATAAAGCACAAACTCAGCTTTTGTTAAACATAAAAGTCCTTAGCCCTATTTTGTAAAAACTGTTTTGAAAAATGACAGAAAATTCAGAGGAATTGCTGGGCATTTGTGCAGCAGGAGCATGGCTTACTGGTTAGAAACAGAACAAAGGTGAGAGAGAATCTGTTTAGAAAGCACTGGGAATAGGGATGCCAGTTAAGGTCTGCCAGGAGGCAGCAAGAGAGAAAACATGGTTCTGAAGATGGTTTTGAAGGTAGGAGAGTACTGTGTCTGTTGGGGATACCTGAGACATTTGCCTGTTGGTTAGTTTTCTAAACCCCACACTCTTAGTCCAACTAACAGCAGAATAATGCAGGCAGAGCTTCCTCTGTTTGTGCTCCAAGCCTTTCCTCACCCTCTGAAAGCACCAGGAGGGAGGAGGTTGTGATACCATATGTGGTATTCCCCAGTATAAATTTCATTATGGGGCATTCCACACCCTGCTGAATTCATCCCCAGTGCAGGGACAGTCCTCTGGGGGGAAAAAAAAATCAGAAAATTTGAAAGTCTTAGAAAATCAGCAGGCACTCCCCATTTTAGCTTTTTCCTAGCTTTTGAGAATAGAAGCAGACCCTGACTCTGTGATGAATCTGGATTAATAGGCAGGCCAATGTGTCTGTGGGACAGCATGTTGTTTAGAGTTTGGTATAGAGGTTGGTATTTTCTTGCAAAAACAGTTCAGTAAATAGGGTCACATATTTGACTATTAGTCTTTTGTGGTTAGAACCTCTCTTGTGCTGATACACAGTAGCTCTTACATGAATGTGCTCGGTATCTAAACTGATCAAATCACCAACATCATCTTTAGAAAAGGGGAACTGAGGCACCAAGAGATTCAGTGATTTGCTTGAAGTCAGAGAGTGAGATAGTCTGCAGAAGAGCTAGGAATGGAACATAATTCAGGTCTTCACAGCACTATACTAGAAACTTAACCACAATACCATCCTTCCTGTTTTAGTGGGTTTTGTTTTCTTCTCCAGAATCTGAATTTTCATTTAAACGAAACCCTTGAAATCGGAATTCTTTGATTTTGCAAGTAAATTAGACACCACACTGTCTCCGAGTCTGCTTTCAGATGCAGTGAAACCAGCAACACTGAGCCAAGTGTGAACCTCTGTCACCCACTGACGAAGTATTTGGGTTAGAGTTTGATGCCTTTAAACATGACATGTTCAAGAGATGCAGCTATTGTGACAAGACATTTCCTCACACATCTCCATTCCAATACTATCCAGTCAATCATTTTCTAAGTTAAGAGGTTATAAAGTGGGCCTGATGAATATAGCTCAACTTCTTATCCTTTTAGTCAACTCCTGTAGGTAAAACAGCTACAGATGTGACTCACTTTACACTGGTATTAGTTATCCCTAAAGCTATCACTGAAGAACAATGTGTGTTGGGCCAGGCTGTCAATCACAGCAAATTCCTCATTATGCCAAGAACAAAATACATTTTGAGTATGTCACCAAATTGTTAACAAGCCTTGATAAGCATCTACCCAGACAAGGGCAAGCCTTGGTACAGCAATCATTAATTCTGTCTGAACTGGAATTTGTGCTGTTCTGCAGAGAATGTACAAGTCAGATCCCATCCAGATGGGATGGATGAGAGGAATTAATGGTTTTGTCTTCTAAAAAGGATGTGCACCTGTGCTGGTGAGAATGGAGAACTGTGGGGTTGGGAAGTTAAGCAAATTAAGCTTAAATGTGGACTAAGTCTGAGTAACAGCTGAGCCTCTCTGTCCCTTAAGTTCCTCTGAATAGTCCACGTCTGAAATATTTCACTGTAAGAAATATTTCACTGTAAGAAATATTTCACTGTAAGAAAACTGCTGTTTTTCAAATAAGCAATATATTAACTGTCTGAGGCTATGAGTTTCTTTCTCAGCCAGCTATTCTGGAACTGTTTATTTTAAATTATGTAAATTACTTTCTCTGGGTTAATGCTGGTTTCCTTGAGCCCAGACTAAATGGATCCTGTCTGACGTTCAGTGGAAGTTCCTTGTTGATATTAACTAAGTCAAATCAAGATTCACATTAGTCTCATGAATTAAAATGCTGAGCACTTAACCACATGAAAATGTGGTTTGAGCTTTCTGCATTTCAGTAGTTTAGACAGCCTTCTTTGTAATTAGTTGAGTGGGGGGAAAAAAAAAAGGGAAAGTCTCAAATTGTTGGTAAAAATACTGTGAAAGGGCAGCCTGCTTCCTCGTGGTTTTTCATCCGAATGACAAATTTGTCTTGCTGGATTATGTGTGAGTGTGTCTGTGTGTGCATACTCCACAACTGATGAAGGAACTTTGGATCCATAAAAATAATGTTGGTGCTAATTACAGAGGTAGCAGGGTGCTGTTCAGGGGAACTGCAGCAATAAATACTGGGCTGGACATATTCAAGCAGCAGCATATGAAGCTAGTTTGGCTTCCAGATACACCTGCTGGACTACAGAGCTTTCAGTGCTGGCTGGAGGAACACAGCCCTTGAATTTCAGAGCCAGTTGCTAATTTTATTCCAGTCTGGCTGAAATAAAACACTGGAGTGATCCTTTCCAGACCGAGCCAGTACAGAGCCCTGCTCCCTTTCCACTGCTTTCCTTGCTCCTCAGCACTCTCTCCCTTGCTTGAAGCCACACTCAGTTTCTCCAGCTCTCTGTTCTTGTGTCTTTCTAGATCCCAAGCCCATGAAAGGAGAGTGATAACTTGGCACAGAAAAATCAGCTGAGGTGTTAACAGTGATGTGGGATTTGGAGCCAGGATTAGTGTTTGTGCATGCAGTTGGAGCCCTCAGGCAGATACAGATCCATGAAATATGGGAAGGGGATTCTGACTGTAAAGAGTGCATGGGAGAGAAGGCTTAGGAAAAATTACTTTAAAGTGGGAACCTTGAGGATACCAAGAAAAACATCAATTAATAATCCCAAAATATCTCCAGTGTATCTTTCTTACTATTTCAATGGTATCTTCACTCTCTGCTTTTATAGTTTCCTATTCTTTCAGGCATTTTCCACCACTTCTTGTTCCTTTCAGTGCCAGTGTAGATTGTCCTGAATGGTTTACATGACTACAAATTTTCTTTTGCTGCTGCAGGTGGACAATGTTGATGATCTTACTGCTGCTCCCACAATTCCAGAGGCAAATGCTGAGCTTCTATTGAAGTAAGTTAAGGATTGTGGAATCAGTTTCTGATGCATTTTATTATTGGGCATAATCAACACGTGGGGAGATTTTTATGGTTGGGGTGAGGTAAAGGAAATGATTCAGGTGTTCCCTCATCTTTGGCTTTCAGTCCACAGAAATTGAATAAAATTAATTCTTAATGTGGTCAAATGGATCCAAATCTAAGTTCCATTTCTTTGAATACAGAGAGATTCTACAGTCCAAATTAAAAGGAAAGAAATGGTCTTGTTCTTAAAGTGGACAAAGACTGATGTGGTGCTGTTACAGGAGACAGAATTAGCACACTGGAAGCTGAGAAATGAGAAGGTGATGGCAAAGCAGTGTTTGCAGCTTCTCAGCCAGATCCAGGTGGACAATCTTATTTCTTTCACAATTCCCTGAGATACTTTCGGATTATTTGGTTGGATTTTTAAAACTTGAAGCCATTAAGCCTGGATGACTAAATCTGAATAATCACTATTAATGCTCAGAGAAAAGATGTACCATGGGCATGATATGCTGACCCCTGTATTCCTACTGTGATTGTAATCTACCTTCATTGATAGATCTTTTTTACAGTTGCAGTCAAATCCTAGATCATAAACCACCAAACTCTTCTGATGATGGGATACATTAGGTTCTGCAGTATCTAATAACTCCTATACCCAACAAATAGAAACTACTGAATGTGCACCTTTCATTCTACTGTACAGATTGATCCAATATAGATTTTATTATTGGCTTATGCTCTTCAAAGTATTGAGAAATTATGCAGATTTCTGTTCCTTCTGTGCCTCCTCTGTCCCTGGGGAAAGGCTAGGTCCTGATAGGTGGGTCAATAGTTTTCTTCAGAGTACAAATATTAATTCCTCATTTGCCAAGAAAAGAAAAAAAAAAAAAAGCCAAAAAAACACCATAATTGCTCTTGTGGAAAAAGAATTGGATTTTTTTCTTCAGACATTATCCCTCTCCAGATCTATTGCAAACCCCAGCCAATTTTACATGTGAACTCAACAAGCTGAGTGCAAAATGGATTAGCTTCATCATGTTCCAGCTCCAGGAAAATTTCTAGGAATCGGGAGAATAAGCTGGCAGTTTCTGACAAAAGATAAAAAAGTCCTTTAAATGTAGAATTTTTGGCATCTGATGTTAAAGCAACATCATCCAACAATATTAATGAAGCATTTTTTAATTTTAGAAATATCTTAATTAGTTATATACAGACCTCATTACACACACTTTTGGATTAATTAAGAAGAAATATAATGTTATGTAAAATCAGTGTAGCTTAGCATGCAGACCTTGATGTCCTCTATCAGTAAATTACATAATTAAGAATATGAAAGTGGGAAGAGTGCCCAGCCTGGAGGATTTCCTGCGGGAGTTCTGGAGAGATCTCACAGTGCTGCTCTTGCAGGGAGGGTTTCTGTCTGTGGTGACTCATTTTTCCAGGGCCACTTTGTCCTCTGAGAGTGCGAGAAATCCTATTGTCACTTATGTTAAACTGGAAATGAGTGCTGTGCTGCATTTTAACTGCACATCTATTTCAGTTCACAATAACGTCACAAGGGACTACTGGCAAAATTTCTGATCATGAGTCTAGAGGAAGCCTTACCCTTAATTACATTGAATTGAGCTTGCCAAGATGACCTTCAAAAACTTACTGGACATGTGGGTAGTGACCTGTGATGCTTGAAATCACAGGAATTTCTAATACACCTTCACTGATAGAAATGCCTTTTGAAAAGGTAACTGGAGCTATTCTTACAGGAGAACAGTTTAAATTTGTACTTCTCCTTGGTTCTTTGCTCCAGCTGCCCTGTACTGGCTCTGTCTTATACCATTGGAATATGGACTGAGTTAACTCTCAGTTTTTCCAGCAGTACCAGAACTGTGTCCGTGACCCTCAGGATTTACTTCTAAACAAAATGGTCTGTATATCCTGACACTGCAGCCTCATCCAACATAAATTAATACAGCCTTCAGGTAGTTGCTGATTTAGTCCATATCTAAGCTGAAGTTCCATAATTAGATTTTTCCAATCACCAGCTTAGAAATTCTGATTAGCTGTGTGAAAACTTGTAAAGACAAAGCAGATATAATTCTTCCCATGCCAAGTGTTGGGGCTTTTTCTCTCAAGAGCTTTTATAGGCAAATAAATACAATTAAGCACCTACTACAATACTAGCAAGAAATACCAGTAAACATATGAATGTAAATTTAAATACTGTGCTCTCTCTTATGGCTTCCCATATAAATAGGTTTATATACTCTCTTCCTGGGTCTGTGAAAAAGGTTAAATTACTAACAGGGAGTACTTTTTGCAGTTAGACCCTTTGTAATCCTCATGCAGTGCTGTCCCTACCCTTGGCAAAGGTGGAGCAGACAAGGTCCTGCACATCCTGAGAGGTTTGCTGAGCTTCAGAGGCCAGACAAACCTCCAGAATTTCTGGCTACATTAAAAATGCCCTGGTATCTTCCCAAGTCCATTCTCAGAATCTGTGCTCTGGTCAGGAGGAAATTTCTTCGAGTTTAGACTTTTCCACTAAAGACTTGGCAGGAGTTTCATCAGAGCCCTTCAGATTTCCTGTTCCAGTGGTATATAAACATAGCAACAACAGTAGGGTGACTGTGTTCTTAGAAATTCTTTTCTTTGTTGTGCAAGGTGAACATTTTGTTCTGTAGTTGGTGCTGTCACTTTTTTAGGAATGTGATGGATGTGCTGTGGCTATGGGAGGATGCAAATGTGACGTCACGTGCAGACTTGACTTCTGCATCCAAAATGCTGCCAGTGGCAGCTGGGCAGAGATCTCTAAGTAGATGTTTTTAGCAAAATGGAAAAGCAGGATTGCACCCAGAACAGAGCAGTCCTGACATTAGATCTACTGCTAAAAATAGCCTATTTTTGAAGATATTAAGGACAAAGACATTCAACGCTCTCTTCTAGATAGACTTCCATTACAAATTTTGAATTAGCTGAAAGGACACTGCCTAACTCCTCCAATTTAATTCTGCCTTTTTATTCCTTGAATATTTCATCCTTCCTTTCTTAGTGTCCCATTTTCCCCAGGACAGTCATTGATTAACCATTGAGCCAGAGACCAGGGCAGCTCCAGGCAGGGGCTGCCAAGAGATCCCTGCACTGGAGGGTTCCAAGTGTCAGGGCTGGAAAAAGGAGCTTACCTGGATCAAAAATCTTCACTTTTTGCTTGCTCATGGGCCATACTAAAAACAGCTCACCTCTGATAAAGGTCCACTCTGGTATTCCAGCAGTAAGTCACAGCATTCCACACTTTTACTCCTCTATTTCTAGGAAATTCAATAAAAGACTTGCTCCAATACACACACACACACAAAATAATGCATTTACTCTCAGTGGCTGCATTTACCATCAAAGTTAGTAATGTTTCCTGAAATTGGTTTCTGATCCCCTGAAAGGCTGTGGGTTTATCTTTCTCTTTTTCTTTTTTTTTTTTCTTTTCAGAGGTTAATTTCAGGGAAACTGAACTACATACGTGTAACTCTAAAATATCAACTATCCAGATAAATTGTGGCATCAGGGGTGTAATGTCTGTGTGACCTGCCTCCAGTTCCATGAATTCCAGTGAATTCCCAGTTTCCCCGAGCAGGTGGCAGGCAGATCTGAGGGTGGCTGTTTTCTGTTCATTTTGAACCAGCCTGTGGTTGTGAGGGTGGGGGAAGAGTAGGAGGGCTGTGATCTGGGGTGAGAGGGAAACACTGGACTGGAGCCTGGGGAGGTAAAACCCATTGGCTGTTAGGGAGTTGCACTCCCTAATTGAGTTGTTTCAGGTCATGTATGAATCCTCTTCATGTGACAGACTTGCTGCATGAGTGCCAAGAGTGGTTCAGTGCTACAGAGCCCTGTAGCAGGGCTTTGGCAAACAGATAATCTCTCATGATCCATGCAGCACCCTTCCTCTGCTCTGCCTATGAGGATCTGTCAAATGTGACCTTCAAAGGCAGGAGTAAAGCTATATCTGGCTTCAAAAAATGACCCACAAGCAGAGTTTTGTGCAGCATAAAAACCAATCCCGAGTGTCTGAAGTTGCCAGTGTAGGTTGCCTAAGCAATTCTTGCTGAATGAACTGTGTGTTTGTACTGGTTATTTAGAAACAGCTTTGAGAGGTTTTCTTCTCTTAATTTCACTCGTAACTTAACTTTGAGACTTTGACAGTGTCACTGCCAACTTCCCAGAAGTCCCGTAGCTGATTCTAATTTACATAAACTATTCTGCATCCTGCTATATGCAGACAGAAATGGGTATGGTCTTGGGTTTTGTTTCTTCCCTCGTCTCCTCCCAGCCCCCTTCTCAGGGCTGGGGAAATATGACAAATGCCTGTGCAGGCAGAAGCAGATTTGTGCATTTTTCTCCACTGGGTTTACCGCACTGAGGAGCACTCCATGACTTGAGACAAGTCCTCATCACTGGGGATTTAGTAGCCATTCCCCTCTGAAAATGGGATTTCAGTGCAGTCATGAGGCTACACAGAGAGCCCGTCACTCTTCCAGAGAATCATTACTCCATTTCCTCTTCTATTCTCCTAATTAGGAGTTTTCTACTCCTAATTCTACTTCAGCAGATCACATACCACAGCCTTCCTGCCCTCCTGTACCCTGGTACACACGCCACGCTGGTGGTACGTGGTTACAAAGCCAAGAACTGAAAAACTGGGCAATATCAGATTTATATTTGCATATGCAACCTGAAATCTGCCCACTCACACATGTGTGCACTGACTGACACAGAGGTGCTGGGGAAATGTGTGATCTCAGCTCTCACAAAACTAGGACAGAATTGGCAAAAAACACAAGGCCTTGTCTTGATTTTAAGGGCTGGAATTTGCAAACAATTAGATTTTTTAAACACAGTTTCCTATAGATAATTCTGTGTTCTACAAAGAAGAAACTTTGCTAGCATTCCAGAATAGCTTTTTTTAAATACAAACTTACCATTGTTTTAATTATGTTAAATGCCAAAAAGATAATGTACTGCACGTGGGAGAGGAGGACTCTCCCAGGTGCTGAATGTGGAAATCACTGAGTTGGGGCAGGATAGGCTGGCAGAACTGAGGTTCCCCCTGCTTTTCTAGATCTTAGAACTCCTGCCTTACTTAAAATTAATCACAAGACACCAGAAGCATTCAAATTTTGAAGATAAGTGCACACACTACCAGCATGCTGGTTTCTAAACAGATGAGCTGAGCAATGCAAAGCATCTGTGCAAGTCAGGGATGACTCAAACAAATCTGAGTCAATAGAGAGAAGGAGGCAGAAGGGGCAGTATTTCTTCCATCTGAAGTGAATGTATTGAAACCTCATGAAAAACCAATGCTAAACACATGTGGCCTTTTGAAACTGTCTGTGCAACTGCATCCACAACGTGTAGAATGATAAAATCATCTCCCGAGCTGAGTCGAATGGCAGAGCTGAAGGAGAGCTGTAAATAAAGTGGTAGGTGGTTTCCTGCTAAAACTCCCCTGCATGTCCAAGAACCCACTGTGACTCAGCCATTGCAGTCACTGGGAACTCAGCACAGACACCCTTTTTCTAGTTGGGTGGTTTTACTTCTCTTTTTGCACCATACCAAGAGGGGCTCCATTCATCCCTGGAGGAATCGAATTGACAAATATGACCCATTACTTTTTATTGTCTTAAGGTAATGATCTCACAGGAGACCCAACAGGACTGTTCAGCCTTCTTGTCTGGTTAGCAGTAACCCCACCCACGCCTGCAAAATGACGTGTCTGCTTGGATCTTTCATGTTAAAGTTCTTGGGACTCCTATTCACATACTTTTACTGGGCTCTTACATGCATCTCTTGATGGCCTAAAAATCAAATTTTTGGTTGCTTTCATTTCATGTGCAAGAATACTCAGAAATTACCTTTTTTTTTCTTCTCTTATTTTAAGAGTTTGTGTATAAATATGATGAATAGGAGACAATTACATATTTGTTTATAGTACATTTTCTAATGTACCTACTATTCCTTCAAATAATTAACACCTATGGAAAGATAAACTGAGCTGGAAGAATCCCATATTAAAGAAACAGCAGTAGCAATGTCTAGTAGCTTTTAGATCAGCAGCATCCAGTCTCACTTGCACTGGAACACTTTATGTCTGAAGCAGTCAGATGTCATTTTGCTCCTCTGGGCTCAGGATTTTGGAACATCCTTTGCCATTGAGATAATGCTTTCCCTGGTCCATTTTGAACTTGTATGGACAATTGCCTTTCCATGTGAAAAGTTCTGTACATACACAGCTTTAAACTTGTGTGCTTTGGGAATTAATAAAACAGGTTTGGGAGATCTGCAGGTTTCCATGAACTGACCTAGAACAAGCTGTTCTTTTTCCCTCTTTAACCATACAATATTTATTATGCTGCTTCTTTCTTTATACTTCTTTTCTACCTTGTCTCTTCTCCTCCACAGTCCTTTTCCTCATTTTTTAAAATTTATTGTACTCCCTCTGTGCTAGTCCCAACTAACTCCCTTATTGGTTTCCTCCATAACAGTGCTGGAATGTTGTCCCATCTGGCCTTTCTCTCTATGAAAAAAATACCTTGGTTAAAAATTTATTCTACTCTGTTTTTTTCTGCTTTTCAGTCCAATGTTATCTAAGTGACTCTTTAATGTCTGTTTAATACCTCTTTTAGTTTCAAGATCCTGTCTGTCTTTTGCTTTCTTTCTCTCTGTTATATTAAGTATACTTTGTACTGGGTTTTTTTTTCCTTCTGAGAACTGTCTACTTTCTCCAGAGTTTTCAATTTGGCATCTGAAGGTTATCTGTGGTTCCTTGTTAGTGAACTTCCTTTCTGGGAAGTTCAGCCTCCTTGTATTCTGACTCAAGTCATTAATACAAAAGTACATTCTTCTTTTTCTTGCCAATTCCTATAACTGCCCACTTTTCCTCTCTTTTCTCTTCCCCAGTCCCCTCCAGTGCCCCCCGCAGCAGTGCTCTGCAGGGCATGGCCTTACCAAAGCTGACACTCAGTTGCTTTCCCTCAGGCAAGTCCTGCTGCCCTCAGGGAGGTGAATGATGGAGGACTTGGTGTGTTTTGCAACCCTTCCACGTGAAAGGCAGGAGTCAGGATTTTCCCAAGTGCACCTGAGGAGGGGGTACCCGAGGAGCTGGTGCCAGGAAGGAACTCAGATTATTGCAGAGGCCAGAGGGAGCTGAGGGGACCTGGCACTGGGGAAGTGGGGTGAGGGACACAGAGGACACCAGGTCCAAAGACAGGGGGAGCTGACATCAGTGAGTGGAAGTGCTGGAGATGTGCCTTGGATGAGGGACTCAAAGGTGGGAGGGGCTGGGTCTCACCATCTATCAGAGCTGGTGCCATCAGCTGGGATTCTGGCCTGGGGGCCGAGGACACACACTGTCCCCATCCCATCCTCCCAATCCCCGTTCCCCCCAATGGACTGCCCTAAACTCCTTTTACTTCTACCAGAAATACCAGAAATAGTGTCATACTACATCCACTTCCACAGAGGAGGTTTAACAGACAATCTGATCACTCTGACATCCACGCTAAGTAATAATTTTATTTCACCAGGTGACCCAAACTCCTCCTCCTCCTCCTCCTCCTCCTCTTCGTCCCCCACATACTCTTATTTTAAGTATATTAGTACTTAGGAAAAATTATGGGGCTATGTGGGTGGTGCCCCACAAACACAGAGTGGGTGCTGAGATCCTGCCTTCTGAGAAGAGCTCACCAGAATGACCAGTGAGGGCAGTGAGTGGGCAGAGCCCAGTGCTGGGAGTGCTGCACCTCCCAGCATCCTGCAAGGTGACTGCTGCCTGTGGCTGTGACAGTTCAGCCTGTGCCCACGTCAGGGAGGGAAAGTGCTGCACCCTTACTGGTCACAGTGAGTCATTTGCACCTTCTGCTACATCTGGCATGAATTTCATTTTGAGTTACTCCTGTGCATCATTATTTTCAATATTTCCTTCGCCAGAAGCTGGAGCCACAGAGGTGAAATTACATTTACCAGAATCTGCCATTAAAACTGACAGCCAGTTCTTATTAGAAGTAAAAGAATCAGGTTTTGAACAGCACTGAACAGTGCCATTTTCAAGTAGTCGAATGTGGAGTAAGAAATATTCATCAGAAATAATAAATAGAATATAATCCCAGGTATTCAAATGCACCTACCTGTACTTTTCCCCTATTAGAGTTGAAATCAAGCAACAAAACAGTACTTTGAAGGCAAGTCCAATTAACCATGAAAAAGAGGAATTTAGCAGATGACTAGCAAGCCTGTTTTAATTTAAAGGGAGATTTGTATCACTCTTTTGTCTTTGCATAACACTGTGTACAACTTAACACTAAGCATTCGTTTCAGATGGGCTTTTGTACCACCTTGGATTACATCCACAGTTTTGGTCTCACCCATACTGTGAGGTTGCCAGTGTCCCTTTTGGCCATCCAGATTTATGTCAATTGTTTATGGCCTCAAATAATTGTACTGTAAACTCCTGGACTACTCACAGGACATGCTTTGCCTTCAAATACACACCTTTGTTGTAGCTTGGGAAACTTTCCACCAGGACTTTACCTTAGTGCCTTCTCTGGTTTTTTCTTGTGTGTGTATTGAAGTATTTTAGAGGGACAGATTTAACAGGAACTTGCACTCTGTTTTTCAAAGGAATTAGGAGCAAAACCTTCTTTATTTGCATACTGTCATGTGTAACTGCAAAGGCTTTCTGCTGAAATAGAAAAGCCACACTGAGAAATAAGGCAAACCAAGATACCAGAACAACACTCAGTGGAATTGTGTCTGTTTATATTTGAATCTCTTGTTTGGAGGAAGTTCTGTTTTCACCTACAATACTACGCAAGTTTCTACAAAAATCAGTTCAATGTTAGTGTTACTCAATTTCTGAAGAAATCATTTGGTTTTGTGTTTAGAAAACTTACTGCCAAGCCCCCTCTGCTGGAGGGAAAAACCATGTTTTCAGTAAAAGCATTCCAGTTTGTTACCGTGTAAGTAATTACAGGCTCAGAGTTCACAAGATCTTTACTACCTTTCTATTATTATCTATCATTATCTGACATAAGTTGTGCTTTAGAGAAGAGTCTGGATTATCACTGCAAATTTGTTCAAATTATTCCATCTGAAGGGGTCAGTGTGTTGAAAATTCATCTTCTCAATTGATTCATTTATCATCCAAGTTATTTTCAGTAGCGTCCACCCTCTTCATCCCCCTGCTATATCTCATATGTATTATTTACATCTTTGTCAGCAATCATTACACACTGTTAGAGTGTGCTCACATAACAGAGCAAACAGGAAAATCTGACTGCAAGAAGCCCACATGCTTTTCCAAGGCAATTCAGACTGCAAAGGTGTGCTTGTCTTTCTGACTGCTCTGCTTGTCTCTCAAGTGTGACAAGAGCAGATCACTGGGTGAAAGACAAGATGTGCTGGTTAAACCGTACTCATCATTCGTGTATGACCAACCCCTTTTGCAAGGACCAGCTTTACACTTACAAGGCAGGAAACAGGCACAGCAAGTAAAGACAAGCCAGTAGCTTCAGCATTGAATGAGGACAGATTTCAGCACTGCTCTGAAACACACAGCCTGGTGAACTTCTTCTAGTTAATCTAGTTAATCAGGCTTTTAGCCAGAAAAAAAGTGTGTCACAATATTGAGCATTGCCCAAGAAAAGTTGGAGGTTTCTGAGATGAAGTGCTGGACCTGTTTATGGTCCTCTGTGATGTACATTGAGAGCACTGACTTTCTTTGGAAGGAGATCCAAAGCAGCCAGTGTGCCCAGCAAGCATCCAGTAAGGAACTATTGCCTACAGAGCTGAAGCTTTTCCCCCTTTGAGATTGTTCGAAAATAGGTCTCTGAAGAAAGGAAGTCTTTTAAAAATGGAGCAAGCCAAGAGAGCCTTGCTGGTGCAGCTGATTAGTACTTAGACCTCCTCAGAATGTGGAAAAGTGAGACTCGTGTCCCTGCTTGGTGGAGAGCAGTCAAACTTCAGTTTCTCCCTTTTCTGCCATTGTAGCAGCCTGCTCTCACTGAGAGGGAACGAGGAGTACTTGTTAAGTATTTGGGAACTTAACATCTAGAGCAGTCAATTGTCACTTGTCTAGAGCAGTCACACTGGATTCTGGTGAGCCTTTTGAGTGCTGTTAACTTACTGCACATGAATCAGTTATTAGATGAGCTACCTAAGTGGTATTTGAAGTTGAGACAGAAGTCAGTGACTCACCTCTGTAAATTAAAGCCCCAACCTGCAGCCCTAAAGGCAAGGCCATTCCTTCTGTAGGTCAATGGCTCTTGAAAGCCTTTTGGTCAACTAAAGCAAGTTCACAGGAAGACCAGAGAATGTTTCCTTCTATGGGTTTGTGGTGTAAAGTCCTGATTTCAAAATAAGCTTGAGAAGCATGTCCTTGAGTCCATGCCAGGGAGGGGTTTGAGCCTGATTCCCCAAATTGAAGCCTGAAGACCCCACATTCCCGCAAAAGATCTCTCTAGTAAACTGCTGGATAAAACTGAGGAGGTTGAAAAGATAATGATACCCCTTTAAGAAAGTGTCTCCAATGAAGTCTCTGAAGGGATAAGAAGTATTTCAAGCCTCCATTATTTAATTCAGTTAGAAAAAATAATGACAATTTTTCCATAAACATCAAACTAGCAACACTGAGGAAAGGTTGAATTGGTGTTTTATGTTTAAAATATTCTTTTAAAAAATGTAATAGTATTTCAGATGAAAACTTGAATTAAAGTTTCCTAGAAAATACTCTAAGTACAGCATGTGAGGTTAAATGAGTACACAGCATTAGCTGCAGTAGCCAAATAAATGTTAGAGTTAACAACAGGTTTGGATCAGAAAGAACTAGCCCTGAGCTCTAGGGAAGTCAGAGAACCCAGCCCATCTTTGGAAACTGATCCCCAACAGGACAGAGGGTTAAAAACAAGTAGTCTCAGTTCTCCTGTATGCAACATTTTGTGACTATGCAACATTTCCTGGCTGATGAAATGCAGCTGCAGTACCTCCCAGGTGTAAGTCATCTGTTACTTTATAATTTCAAAGCAATAAAGGGATTTCCCTTTCCCTCTGATTGAGAAGGTTTTATTGCAGGCTCTGTGCACACTGAAGGAAGAAGAGAGGAAGGGGGGCTGGGAAAGGTATTAGGAAGTGCTTCAGTCCCAAGCAGTAGATAACCAGAGTTAGCTCTGCAACAGGAGGAGGACCATCCTGCTGAAGCATTTGGACATGCTTAGGTACACCTCAGAGTTTCTAGGTCTGCAATCTAGGGGTCTCATCCCACCTTCACAGGACTTGTATGATCAGAGCTAACCTGCTTCCAGAGGCCAAACTGTGCCCGGCCAAGCTGCAGCACTTAGTGCTGGAAAAACAAGCAGGAGTTCCCTCCTGCCACTCAGTGGTATGTAGGACAGGGACTGACCCAGGACACAGCTTGTCTCCTTCTAGAGACCTTTGCATGCAGAACCTGTTCGTTTCTAACCATCTGAAATACACAGTCTGCCCATTTAGGCAGAGCTGCAACATGAAGATACAACTTAAGGCCTATTGAGTTGAGGCATTACATATCCAGACATTTATAGAATGTGAATGAAAAGCAGCAAATGAAAACCATGATGGAAGCTTGTTCTTCAGTATGAGCCTGCAAGAGACAGATACCAGGAAAGCATTGCTCCTAAGGCATATATCTGTAACTTTTGTGATGAAATAATAAACAAATACACTCTTTCCTATTCATGTACCAGAAATTTAACCAATCTTAGTGTAAGATTAGAGACCATACACTATAATTTGAGGATATTGGAAAACATGAAAAATGCTTGGAATTCAAGGACAGAACTTTCCCCAAAGTTTATGATTAAGAATTACATGGCATTGCTCCTTTTATGACTTTACAAGTACTCTGTGAATGTTATCAGCTTGCAACACTCCACAGCTGTGTGACAGAAATTGCAGAAGTACTGCTGAAGGCAGCTTTACTGCTTTACATCTAGGAAGTGCAGACGTTAGAAGGAAATGCATCTATCTATTGTACAAATCAAAAGATGAATGAGAAAGATTCTCCAGTTACTTTCAGTTCTGTTTCCTTTGGCTGGAATTTTTGTTTTCCCCAGACAATCATGTGTCCAGCCAGAACCCAGGGCAGCACAATCACATTTCAAAGAAACAGAAGGGAAAGTTGCCACAAGCAAAAGGGACATTCACCAAACACTGCCAGTTTTGAGTAAAATATGGCACTATTTAAATGAACACTCCTGTGACTATAAACTTCAGGGATTTTCTTAATAAGGACTGTTCCTCCCAGCCTTGATTTTGGAAGCTGACAGTGACCATTACTCAAGCTGATACCACAGGAGGCCTGAAATGTGTAGCATTTTTCAGAAGGCACTGTGTACCCATCTAAACAAGGAGTACACCCTTCAGTCAGAAAAATCAGTGATTGATACTGAGCAGCACTGGTTTTATGAGCAGCGTATACTGTTATTTACCTGGGCCAGCAAAAGTGTTTTGTGAACTATCCACATTATGTATTCTGAATCTAACCTACATACCTGAATGCCTAATTTTTCCGGGCAGGGAAGAGCAGTGGAACTGGAGAGTGATTGGAGCCAGCCCAGTTGCATTTGAAAAATGTCTGCCCAAAGGTATTAATTCCTTCATCAATATGCTTAAATGCTGTTCACAAACCTGGATGGAGTAAAAAAGGGGCCTGGAGAATATTTTTGCTATCCCCAGACACTCACTCAAGTATTTCATTTGCCAGAAATGAATGTAAAACTGATTCATTTAAATGGGCACATGAAAGCAGTAGTGAGTGTGCTTCAGCCTCCTTAGTTCCACTGGTGAGTGCTGGAAGCTCTTGTGGTCTGGAGTGGACTAAAACACCACTGAGTTCCCAACAAAGGAAGAGCCAGAGGTACCAGAATGCAAATAAACCAATGGTCTGTGTCAAACAGTAGGGTCACCTGTTCAAGCCTCCCTTTGCCTTAAAAATCTATGAAAAAAACAAAACTGAAAATACCTTACCCACATCTGTTACGGTTATTGGTAATCACAGTATTATTTTTATAGCAGTCTAGATAACATATTGACAAACCAGAGATATCAGTAGGTAAGAAAAAGAAACTTGCATGTGCCTTTCACTTTCACCCCACGCTATTTCTCATAAATGAAGCTGTAACCAGCAATGGAGCCCAAGAGCTGACAAACATTGCCTTGCAAATCCAAGGTCGTGCATTGCCCTTTTCCGTTCTCAAGTGCCTATTGTCTGACATTTGTAGTTGTTTAAATTGTAGCATAGCTACAGATCTTCAAATGCTCTTGTGTAAAATTTGAAGTTACTTGAATATAAATGCTTGATATTTGGAACGTCAGAATTCCAAAGGTGCAACCAAAAATGTGCATAGTGTCCTGCCAGCTCTGCACAGCCACTCTGTGACATTTGCATGAGTCTGAGGCACCATCTGCACTGAACTGATGTCTCCTGGTTGGCTCTTAAAGTATTGACAGTTTCTATTTTGAACAAACAAGCACTGATGGCTTTTGCAATAGAGTGCACTACTGCAAGTCTGGTTTTGTGGGCTTGTCAGGTTTTGAAAATAAGGCATACTGGGTCTGCATTTATCATTTATTGCTGCTTTTCATGACAAGCTGAAAGCTTGCTAAGTTTTTGGCTTCAATAAATTTGGATTCCTGATGAGTCATTTTTTTGGTTGTATTTGAATTCCAAGTAAGTCCAAGTTTTGTTGTTTAGTTTGCAAGGCTGCCCTATATAGAGCTACATTTAGAAACAACCATTGTGTTGCACAACTATGTGCAATCTTCCAGCCTTCTATAAAAATCAGATATTTTCATATGAGTCATTAGTAACTATTTAAATTTATATAGGTAGATAAATGTTCTTACAGTTGCCTCACCGCAGACTTCACACAACCATTAGTTCAGTAGAAAGGTGAGCTTACCTGTACATAAAAAGTTATTTTAATATTTTTCTTTGAAGTAGGTCCTTTTCAGAGTTTCTTTCCATGTTCCTCTGGTTCATGTTGTTTTTCTGTTTAGTTCATACCATGACGTTCTAAAGTCTCACTGGAAGGAGCTGATTAAAATCTTGGAGCACCAGTAACTGTATTCACCTTCACAAAAACTGAGTATGGAGATGCTCATGGATCAGTTGTCAGTGATGGCTGTTCAAGACAGGGAATGCCAGCGATAAAATTCTGCCCTTCATTCCAATAAATTAATATTTGACCTTGCATATTCTGGGCTTAGTGGAAAGAGATTCCACTTAGGGTCTAAATTATAGAGTTTCAGCATAGTGCTTAACATTAAGGTGCTGTACAAACCACAAACTAAAACCTGTGATAAAAATTACTACATCAAGAGGTGGAGACAGTTTGTGACATTTTAATGTCAAATTATATTTTAAACATGACATTTCTATATGGCTTATAGAGGTCTTTCTAAAATGAACTGATGAGATGTCTTCCCATTGGTTCATGGAGTCTTGTGTCTTTTGACTTTTTTAACAAATTAAAGAAGCCTAAGAATGTGAAAACATACTTCATCAATTATACATTGAGTGTTCTGATTTAGGAAGAACTCTGTGATTTAACATGACATTTTATATCCTCTCTTAGACCTATTAAGAGATAAGTAGGCCTTGTATATCCATATACTAATGTGACTTCCATCCAAAATTACCACTATTAACACGACATCATTTGTTCATTCATTCATTCATTCACTCATGCCAGTGGCTGGGAGCAGGCTGCTATTTGTAGGGACTATGGCAGTAAATGCATTCTACATCCAGGCTTGTAAGTACTTGCCTTACAAGAAACTGGAAACTCAAGCTTCTTTAAGTCCCAGTCCACCTATGTACACAAAACCATGTAAGTGCTGTTGTTGAGCAGCTTCAAACAAATTCCTCTTCATGTTGTTTTTGCTTTTTCAGTCATTCAGCTGTTTGCTGTGAATCCATGCCTGGTGTCCCCCTGCAGAGCAACACAAAGCCAGCTGCTCCTCCAGCTGTGCTTTTTGCTTTTTCTTTCTGAAGTACCAGTTCTGGGGCCTTCCTGCTGAGCCCTTGGCAGCATTCTCCGCTCCAAGGCCATTCCTCTCCCCCTCCAGGTGTTACTGCAGCACCAGGTAAGTTAGGACACCATTGCTCACAAGCACTTTCTGAAGAAGATGCCACTGCTGCTTGGTGCCCTGTGTCCAGTCCAGGATCCTTTTTGTCTGCATCCCCGGCCAATCACATGGACAAAGCTTTAGTCACAGATTCATGAAGAACTAAGTGCAGCCATTTTATACACAGATTCTCTGATCTCAGAGCAAAATTTGGTTAGTTAAGGACAGTTATGACCTGTGTCTGAGGTGATACTTCATGGGAATACAGGTAACAAACATTGGCCAAAGCACAGGGAGTATTGAGGACAATTCACTTTTCACATGAATTATCAGTGATTAGAAACAGCTGTCTGGTCTTCTTGGCTGTACAGCCTGCAGCTGCCACCAAAGCTGCTATTAAATGTGTGCCCCTGAAGACTCTGCAGAGTAATATCACACACAGCAACAGATGTGTGAGCTTTCTCCTCTCTGGCTCTCTGTAGCTCTTGGATGCTCACTTCAAACTTTCCTCTTCAAGTAGCTTCATGCTAACTTCCAAAAGCTTTTTCCTAAATTAATGCATGTGTGTGCCGAATGTGAAATAGGTATAAAATTCTTGAGTTATTATATTAAAATTCTGAATTTTTTTCAATTGTGCTCTAACATTTTGTTAATTCGAAATTACCTTGATTGGTGGTGCTGTAGTTGTGATGTTTTTAGTTTAAACAAGGTAAAGTTCATAGGGAGAGACAGTCTTCTTGATTGGACCTGAGAAAGATCTTGCCTGCATGAACATTTGACTATTAGTAAAAGCCTCTCCCTACTAAGTACCAGAAATTTATTTCATTAATCTTTGAAGAGGCCTTGAATATTGCAGAATCCTGTAAGTGTATGCTCTGGAATGGCTGTAACTTCTCAGCCTTACTGGTTTCTATGTAGATGTCTATTTGACAACTCAGACTTTAAGTTTTTGGAAGTAAAATGTCACTCTTCTGCTTACTGTTCTTTGCTTTAGGAAAATTATTCTTCAGTCACATTGCTGAATGAACTGGATGCTGACCATGCTAATCAGAGTGTATTTATGCAAGGGCAGCAGCTGACAAGGGAAGACACTGTGATCTGTATTCCCCAACACTGGTTATAAGGACTCTCCAGTCTTGTTAAGCTTTTGCTAAATATCCAATTCTTTTATAAAATGAAACACAGTCACAAAGGTGAGTGATTGAAGTCTCTTAGCTACTGGCCCAACTGCAGTCGGGATGAACATCTAATGCTCTGGATGCCATTCATTAGTCCTGTTTAAAGAATTCTTTTTTTCTTGTGCAGGAGTTTGAATAGGCCCATCTGGAAGCCAGCTCTGCAGACTATTTCCAGAGCAGCAAGCAACACTGGTAAAGTAAAGACTGATTAATTTTTTTCTTTAATCATGTCATAGTCCTATTCCATAGAACACTATTTAATTCACATGCCAGCATATTTATACCATGGAAAGAAACAAACAGGTGACACCCACTTCTGCAGAACACAACAGGAGTTCTCTAAGTATTCTTTGTAAATGAAATGAGTCAGCTACGCAGGACAGCACAGCCTGCAGGCTCTGTGGCAGGGATGTGTGGTGAGTGACAGGAAGTCTGCATGCCAGTGGGAAGCAATGAAATAATTTCTCATGCTAAGGCTGGCTGTACAAGCTGAGGTTTTCCCACTCTCTGAGGTGCTGTTTTTCCTCTCTACATGCTGGGTGCAGCTGGCAGCTCCTGGCAGCTGCAGGAAGGCTCTTGCCATAATCCAATACTGATTCCACTAAGTGTAAGCTCACATGTAGAGCAATGTAGAGCATCTACATTAAGTTCTCAAGGAAAAAGAGCATTGGGGGGGTGCCTTGCTAATGCTTTAGTTGATGGTATTTGCCACAAAAGTTGGGTCACTGTACCTTAGAGTGACTCCTCTGTCACTCTAAGTGCAGATTTTGGCTTGATGACACCATGGGAGAGGCCAGGCTCTTCCTATTGTTGTAAGTAGTGGAATTCTGATGTCTGTTGCTCACACTTACCTGCCCCGGCCAAGTCACATCTAAAATACCACTTATTCAGAGTCACCTCCTAATTAAAACCTTGGCAGGTTGCAGCTGGAGTTTTCCTGTTTCAGCATATGACTTTGCTGGCTCCAGGTCTTTTGAAATTCCTGGTCGAACAGAATTTAGTATCCATCTGCCAGACTGCTCTGTCCCAAAGCATAAATTACAAGCAGCTGAAGCTCATGTTAGAGATGTAAATACAACTGATTTTAAACCCATTAATTCCAACTCATTGATCCATTAATTTTGAATCATTAATTAAATTCAGTGATGATGAGGTAGTCAAAAAAAAATCCCTTGAAGGATGAAGATATTTTTCCAGACTTCAGTCAGCATGTCTACATTGCATCTTTTATGCAATACAAAACAAACACCAGGAGCAACTGAATTTTATATTCTCGTGTTTGTGTCATATTGATCTGTGTGCAATGTAAGAAAATGAGTCTAAATTAAGACAGATCTCTTGAAGGTCAAACCTGATCTTCTGTATGTGCTCAAAGCTGTGAAGTTTCATATGAATACCAGGGAAAGGAAGACAGTCTCAGACCCTTCAATTGCAGAGTAATGCATTATTGCAAAGAATTATTTTAACAGCTTTCTTCTGTGATGCTGAGCTCCCATGTGCTGCTTCCTTCTGCTGAATGAGGACATGAAAGGCTCAATTTGCAGTTTACTCTGTGACTGTGGGCAGGCATTGGAGATGCCAGAATAGAGCAGGTGATGGCCTGTCGCCATCACATCCTCTGAGTTCTGAATCCTCTGAGTTCCTGGGCTGCCAGAGACATCTTTATTTTTACAGATCTGTTTTATGGACATTTGTGGGCCATTCAGACATAAACATTATGATCCATGTATTTTTCAGCTCCACACTTGGTGACTTTTCTTGCAATCAGCTGTGGAGCTCCCAGCTAGCTCTATTTCTAAAGCAAGTGCTTACGAAATACTAAAAATAAAATCTAAAAAAATCCCAAAACCTCAAGATTACTCAGATTCCAAATCCTAGGAAAAAAAATCTAAAACTTGTTTGAAATCCTGTTCATAACTTCTCAGTACTAGGAAAGAAAAACAGATATAAAATCGAAGAACCTGTTCTGTACACATCAGCCAATGGACTGGAAAGAAGGATTTTTTAAAACTCTTTTGGGTAGGATGCAAGGCTGTAAAAGACCAGATCTCCTGAGCAAGGGAAAGAAGGATTTTTCTGCTTTTGTAATATCAGCCTTTACCAAAATTAGGAGGAGAATCAGGGAATTGCTTCCATTTTAAGTAGAACTGTCAGTGGGAGCACAAAAAGGTCTGAGCTGGAGAGAAAATTTCAAGTTGCTGCTTCTTTGGAAATCTCTTTTCACAGAGATCTGGGGTCAAATTCTTTTCTGAGCTCTCCTGGCACCATACCAACAAAACACTGCCAGTGTAACTGAGGGAGCCCTTGTAACTGAGGGAGCCCTGAGTCCTGCTTTCATCTGGATTTTGTTATCTACGTGGTTTGACCTTTTTTTTACCCATGCTGTGACCATCTCATGTGTGTGTCAGCCTGAGGAATAATGTCCTTGAAGATTGCTTTGAAGTGAGGGGCAGAGTGTAGTAGCAGGCAGAAGATTGATTCCTTCTTCTTTAATCCGTGCAAACCAAAACTCTCTCATCAAGTGTGCTCTCAAAAAATCTCCTCATGTTTAATCCAGTGTAATTTAGAGCCTGGCAGCCTTTTCCAGCTGCGTGCTGAGCTTCCTCTGCTCCCCTTAAATCAGAGGATGATGGCTCTGGGGTCACCTCCAGAACAGTCTGTGGAGGCCTCAGACATTTTCCCTGCAGCTGCAGAACGTGTCTGTGCTGAGCTGCACCAGGTCTTGGGGAAGAGCTTTGCAGATAATTCAACATAACTTTGCATTTTACTAAAAGATAAGGATTTTCTGGTTTAGGCAAACAAATCCATTTCTTGATGCAAGTTGACAGTGCTTTTGCCCTTCTTGTAACAGTTTCTTGAAGGCAAATCTTTAAAAGGGACCTTTTAGTCTCTCCTGAAGCTTACACTCTTGTAGGGGTCTTGCCTTGATCTGTAGATTTAATGGCTTAATAAGCATTAGACCCTCCTATTATGCAGTAAAAAATAGGAATACAATACTTTTATCAATATTTGGCACAATTAATTTTTTTATGTGAAACTAAATATTGATGCTGTCAAGTGACTGCAGCTTAAGGGCATAAATTACAAATATTCTCCTGTGAGCCTCGTTCAAATCTTGCATTCATATACAGTAACCATCTAATGTCTTTCTATTCCTGTAAGCCATATGATTTGATTGCCAGATTACATGGTTCCGTATTGTGCTTAGATGTCAGTGTTTTTATTGTTATTACCAATATTATGTTTTATTCTTACTGTAAGTGGTAACAAAAAATTAACTGCTTCCTTACACTATAAAAAGAATACAGTCCCATTTACAGAATGTCTCTAAACAGAAAATATCTTTGGGAAAAAAATACTGAATAAATAATTCACAACATGATGGGTGAGTAGAAAAAAAAGGGGCCTTTGGTGTATTTTGCTACTCAGGACAAAACCAGATTTTTAAAATAGTAACTGCTTATTTTAATGGAGAACAAAAGCTCTTCTAAAGAAGATTGTTTGCAGTCAGTGCATTTTTACCCATTCTGCACTTCGTAGGTAATAGGACTTGTGAAAGTAATGAACCCATCCCTTTGGTTTTCCTGATTCTGGTCTTTGTTCCATCCTCTTGTTTCTTCATCAGCTTATTTCTTGGCTTATTTTCTAAATGAAATGTAAACCTACCCACCCAAAAGAAACCATAACATTTCAAGAATACCAGACTGCAGCAAAGTGAACTAGCCTGTCTGTAATATAAACAGACAGTAAATAAATTCGTAAAAGCCTTGGAATTAAAATCTCCCATGTTAAAGCTGCCCACACTTTCCGGGCATTGTGGCCCGGATTTCCCCAGAAAAGCATCCCTGGGAAAATCAGCGTGTGCGTTTTCCCGTTTTCTCACGAAACCGGCGGAGCTTCATCAGCTCACCAAGAGCCACCGCGGCCTTTCCCGCCGGGCAGGGCTGGCTCCAGCAGCGCCCTCCGCTCCACCGGCCCGGCTCACACCGCCCCGGGCACCTGAACGGGCCGGCCCTCCACCGAAACCAGGGAAAACCAGCGTCACTGAAGCCCTGGGCTCATCCAGGTGAGCGCCGGTGGCTCGGGGGGCCGGCACAGCTGCTGGGCAGGTGGGGCGGGTGAGGCAGCGGGGGGCACTGCCCGGGCTCTGGGCCCACGGGG
>VWZU01001430.1:1686392-1712092 GCA_013397095.1 Sterrhoptilus dennistouni
CCGGCTGCGGGACGGCAGCGGCGCCTTCACCGTGCTGGGCGTGGAGCAGGTGCCGCAGGGCAGGCCGTGCCTCAGCGCAGGTACCGCGGGGCGGGGGAGCGGGCTCTGTCCTGTCCCTGCCCGTGCCCGCTCCAACGGGGCCCGGCACAGCCCCTCCGCCAGGCCAGGCCCCGCAGGAGGCCTTGAGCAAGCAGAGACATTCTTCTCCTGTTTATCTTTCCTGTGGTGTTTTGTTTTGTTTTTGTTTTTGTAGGGGTTTTTTTTGTTTTGTTTTTTTGGGGTTTTTTTGTGGTTTGTTTGTTTGTTTGTTTTACTTTTTCTTCCCTTCACCAGAAATGCCACTTCAAACGGAGAAGTGTTGGTTTTCAGAATTGCAAAAAATGTGGTACAAAATAGGCACATTGCTTAAAAATTCACCCTTCTGACCTATCCTCACTTACACAGCAAGACAAATTTGTGTGTGTTTGGCTTACCGTGTGTGAAAGTGTTGTTAAATATGCCGTAAAAGAGGCTGTACAGATAATGGAGCCTTTTCTGAAATTTAGTTCTAAGCAATCTTCATTCCTGAGTTTTCTTACAAGTGTTGGCATCTTCAATTTACACTGTTTACTTGGCTCTAAGTAATTTCATTTACGAATTTAAATAATAATACAAAGATTAATTAATGCTCACTTGTTTTTTTAGGGAAGTATGTGATGGTGATGGGTGTGGTGCGGTCCTGCAGTCCTGAGCCCATTCTTCGAGCAATAAAGATGACAGATCTCTCTGAAAACCCCATCCATAAGAGTATGTGGGACCTTGAAGTGGAGGATTTGCACAGAGTCATCCCCTAAGACTTTTACTTTTTGCCTAAAAGAACTGGAAATTTGGTTTCTTTTGCTTTTTGGTGCAGAACATTGGACTATTCTGTGTAACCACTCCTGGAGTAAACCAAAGTGAGAAGCTGAGCTCAGTTAGGCATAGGGACCAGTGCTTGTCTGATAATAACCACAGTGTTGATGTCTTCCAGTCTCTTTTTGTATCAGCATATTTGAAAAATGCCTATTTGATATTTTGCGTAAGATGTCCACACAATTAAAAAGGCTGTATGTTTGTTACTCTGTGTGTCAGCTGCTGTTTGTGGGGCAGGTGTTGGGGCAGTTGTTCTGCACAGGATTTGTTACCAGAGTGAGCTCAGTACCTGGCAGGAGGGCAGAATGTGTTCCAGCACGTTTAGGCTGTGGTTGGAAATAATCGTTTTCACCTGTATTTTCTATTTCAGTAATCACCATGTCTGTAAACTGCTTATGAGACAGGTGTCTCTTGGTAACCATTAGCAATGTCTTGTACTTAAAATACCCCTCTAGTTTCTAAAATACCGGAAGTGGTAATGACCCCTCTGTTCCAGTGAAGTTAATGAAAAGATGTGATGCAGGATTCCTTGGAATAGGTTCTACACGTGCAAGATGTAAATACGTTTTACCTCCAGAGACAAGGATTCTCTCCCTAAGTGCATTTATCTTTTTGAAGGTTTTTTCTTCCAGTGTATGCTATTTTTAACTGTTTAAATCATTCTGAATTATGTACTATTCTTATCTTTCCTTCTCTGGAAAAAAGAAACTATGAAATCACATCAGGAAACGTATAAAAAGTAAAAACGTTACTACTCTTTGTTTTCCATCTGGTCTAAAGAGAATTTGTGTCCTGACAAATGCATTGCATTTTCCGTGTGGAATGGTTTTGTGACTGGGGATTGTATTGTCCAGCAAGAGAGTTATGTTAATTAGGAATGCATATGGGAAGGGAAGAGAATGCCTGATTGTATGCTCCACAATTTAAGATGAGAATAAAATGGTGGTAATTAAATTTTTTAATTGTGGGATTAGGTTTTCAAAGCATGTGGAAACTTAACTAGCATCCTTTAAAGATTTGAGATCTTTGCAGACTAAGGACTGGATTTCAGAGTACAATTCCAGTTTGGTGTTCCAAACCAGACCACATCACAGGCAGTTCGATAGTGGAAGTCCTGGGCTCTGAGATCCTGCTGATGAAATGCCAAAACATACAGAGATGAAGAATTTTGGCAGTCTGGGTTTATTTATTGTTTGTAATTCTGGAAAATATGCACTTTTCAGAAGTAATCCATGAGACCAACATATCAGCTGGTAACTGGTTCATACTAAAAATTACTTTCCTAGGAGTTCAAAGCAAAAGACACTTGTAGCCAGGGTGAGTGTTGTACTCCTAGAGAAAAGACTGCTGGAGAGTGCTTTGACTCCCAGCTCAGCTGTTCTTCACCTAATGAGAGGCTGATGGCTGTTGGTGCCTGTTTAAGGGCTGAAGAGCCTTGTTTCTGATTTCCACATTTTAGCATTGTGGGGGTATGCTGGGAATTCTCCCTTTTCCTCATCTTAGAGCTCAAATTCTGCAGTTAAAACTTGGGGTTTGATTTTTGCTGCTGTTGTACAGCAGAGTATGTAATGGAGGAGTCACAGGATAAGGGGCTTCTTTAGCCCTGTGTTGTGGAGGAGGTCAGAGCTGAGCTCTTGTTTCATCTGTTTTGGGGTTAACTTGGTGTAATATGTAGAAATTCTGTGAACTTTATAGATCATGGGGCCTCTATAAAGAGCATGTTGGAGGCGAGTTGTAACCTCACCTCCTGTCTGTGCTCTGCAAGGACAGCTGGTGTGGGCAGGTGTGTTCTAAGTGCTCTCACAGCAGGAGTTACAGAGGCAGAAATTCCTGTGTGGTGAGGAGACCCAAGAGATGGGCAATGGATATTATGTGTTTGCTATATGACAGCATAGTTTATATGCTGCATTACTGGCATCAGAGGCATAAACAGTTTGGATTACTTCAGTCAAGGTGTTCAATAATATGCAGTGTTGCCAGTAGTTGTCTACTAAAAGTTTGGTCCTGATAAAGCCAGGGCTAGTGCAGTGAAAAAAGCTAGTTTTGAAATACTGAAACTGATGGATTGATCTCATAAATGCTTCAGTCAAACCCTTCAAAGGTGAATCTTTTCCAGAGGTTCACATCCATGAGCAATGGCAGGGGTCTTAGTTGGCCTGAGGGCTGTTCTGTGTGGAGCTGGCACACTGCCCTGCAGGGACACTGCTGTCCCTCCCTCCAGGTGCACCTGGAATGGGCTTCCCCACATCCCCCTGGCGCTCTGGTGGTGTGTTTGCTGATAGGAGCTGCCATCAATCCTCTGTTAGGTAGGAGGGTGATGTGTTGGCTCCATTTTTTAATTCCCCAGATGAGACATTACCATGCAGTAATTAAGGCATACTTAAAAACTGTTTGGCTGGATGGTTTTATTGGCTCATGAAAGGGTTTACACAGTTCAGTCAAAGAACCCAGTGGCCTGTGACACTGCTGTGTTTGTGGGCAGGTATTTGGTGAACAGGTGTGACAGAGCTCTTGCCTTTGCATTAACAGCAGAGTCTGGCAGGGAGTCTGGCACAGCTGCCAGTGCAGAAACATGGAGATAACTCTTTATCCCAGACACCTGTGAATCAGTGCTAAACTCCAACTGTGAACATGACGTGGAACACTTTGTTAAAGTGTGGGGTTGTTTGGAGTTTTTTCCCCTCACTCCTGCTGGTGTCTGTGTCAGCCCTGCTCAGTGTAGTGGTGTCTCCTGCACTCCCTGTGTGCAGACAGGCCCAGGGTCAGTGGGGTGTCCAGGCCAGCCCTGGGCTCAGAGGGTTTCCTGTGGCTCCAGGGTTGGAGCAGGGCTGGGTCTGACTCCTGCTGAGCTTGAGGTGTGTCTGAGATCCCGACTAAAGAGTAGCTGGACAGGAGCTGTGTGCATGGAGAACCTGGGAACAGCTGGGCTGAGCAAAATGGCTGCAGTTAAAAACGTTTATTGGTGGTTAAAGAGTTCTTTATTACGAGTGGTAAGCTATAAGCAGCTTTTAGAGGAGACCTGGTGTTGGCATCCAGCTCAGTGTTGCTGTCTGCAGTGAGCATTTAGTTAAATTCTTATTTCTGTACTGCTGACTGAGCTCTTCTCAGTCTTTTCCTCTACTTGCTGTTGTTTTTCTTTGTTCCTGAAACTGTCACCACAGGACTTTTCACAGGTGCTTGGTGTGGTTAGCTGGGGACTGAAGTGACATTCAGCGACTGGGAGAAAATTATGTGGTTTTTTAATCAGTAACTGGTATAAATATTCTTCCAGAAACATTTCATACAATTTTGGCTTTTTACAAGGGTGCAGGTATAAAATTATTACAGAGAAAGACTTGATTTCTAGCAGCTGATGTGTGTGGGAATCCTAAAAATTGCAGGGTTTTTTTGGACTAGTGTAGGAGTCATGTTTTTAATTTGTATCAAGCTAGAGAGTAAGTGTTCAGAAAGTGATTGCAGCTGCAGGCAGCCTACAGGAGATAAGAGGCAGCTCAAACTCAGTTCCAACTCTCTAGGTCAGTACAACTTTGTTGTTACAAATAATCAATAAAAATGTACTCCAGCATAAAAACAAGGCAGTCAAATGTTTATTAACATGATGTCATAATACAGAACCCCATTATTTCAATGTTTGCATATTACGCAAGGACATTGGATGGATTTTGCAATGTTACCAAGGAATAGCTGCATTCCAGGCACTGTGTGGAGAAAGGTAATGCAATTTTTAAATCAAGTGACCTACAACAGAGAAAGGGATTTAACACGTGAGACACTCACACAACAGTAGCTGTAATACCCTAAGGTTACTTCATGGGTAGGGTAGATCTTGGTCACCTTTTCCCAACTGGCTGCTGACGGGGGTTCTAAGACACACAGGGAAAATGTGAAACTGGGGCACAGAAACCAAGAAGGCTGTTTCTCATTTAACAGTGTGTACATTAACAAGGGAAAAATCAACCAGTATAAAAATGAGAAAATGATTAACTGCTTTCCATTATTTACCATCTTATTTCTGTCTTAGCCTTCTTGTGTGTTGGAGCACTTCCCTGGAAAGACAGATAACTTTCTCCAGAACCGCTGAACAGTGGGGTTTCATTTCTGGAGAAAAAAGAAGTCAGCAACTCTGCTGACTCCAAGTTGATGATGCTGCTTTCACAGAGTAGTCCACTTGTACTAATCTGGGCTGGAAGAGAGCTTTTCTCAGCTTTTCAGTGTATTTGTGCTATGGTTCAAGGCTTGTGGAGAGGCAAATGGGAGAATTTTTTTAGAGTAACTGGTACTTTCATGTACAATTTCTTTTGGTTGATTATAGTCTTGTCAATATACTGAAATACTTCCTCTTGCCCTCAGGTGTTCTGGGTGGAAAGCTTTCCTTTTATACTATATATATTTCATTATATTCACAGTTAACACTAATTCATTCACACTTCTACTGTTCCTTCCCTGTTCTTGCCTCTAGCTTGTCTACCTAAAATAACTGTTCTGTTTTGGGTGCTGACAGCATTCTTCCATCTCCAGGGTTGGTATCTGCCATTCAGAACTGGCTCGAGCTGAAATGAAGAAGAGATGAAGTCCAGGTGAGTGATAAGTAAGTACAAGTCACATGTAATGCAACCTCTCATTACAGTGAAGTACAGAAAATCTCTGAAGGGAAAATAGCATCGGATATATTTATGACATCAAAAAATTATTGGGAAAGTACTCCAGCATTTTAGATATGGTTTTATCTTAGATTGCTAAACTGAAATAAAGATGTCATGTTCTCTCATGTTTGATAAATTGACATTAAGGAGGAAAAGGGCACCATTATTTCTAAAGTTTGAGGTCTGGGTAGTTCAGCTATTCAGTGGAAGATCCTTGACAAGCATGGATTTCTAAGAAATAGTGCAGAGGTAGTTTTCTGCTGACAGACACTTTCTGTTTTGCTCTCGTGAGCATCGCTGGTTATCAGTTACTGTGAATAACCCAACCATTACTGACTCTGTCACTGTGTCAAACCTAATTATCCCTTCGTTTGGTCTGTTCAACTTCCTTCTCTTTAGAGTGTTTACATATCTAGAGACTTAACTCATGTCTTTCCTCAACCCTTCCATTTTTTCCCTGGGACTGTTCTCAACTGGTTCAAAATTAAGTAGAACATGGTGTCCAAAATTGGATACATAAAATAAGCTAAATAGAGAAGAAGTATTTCTTGTTTTAAATATATTGATTCATGTGTACATCCCCAGTGTATTTTGCTTCTTTAATAGCATGTTCTCATTAACTGAGCTTGTGATCCACCTTCATTCCAATTCTTTCCCTCAATAATGAGATAATGTAAACTAGCAGCACTAGCTGTCTTCAATAATTTGTCTACCAAGCTATTCTAAAACTTTATTTTTAACTGAATATTCTGTTGACTCAGATTTAACAAAATATGTCTCTATATTTCATACTTATATGTTGAAGAGTTTATATAAGTACTGGAGCTAAAACCACTCAGTGCCTACAAGATGCCACCCAGAAATGTCCTGATCATGCACTGCTCAGGAGCTGAACAGCTCAGGCAGATACTGACACTCAGCATTGTTTCAGCATGTGGGACTGTGATGTGATGCACTTATGGACACAGTGAATGTTCTTTTTCTACGTTCTTATTTTATGGCCCACAATACCATCTACAAATACTACTCCCTCCCTTAATGGGTAAGAAATCAGGTAATAACTGTAAATTTTTTAAGGCATACTACAAATGGGTTTGTAGTACACAAATTGGCACAACTGCAGACGTGGGAAAGGACTGTAATTATAAAAATTTCAAGCAAGTCCTACTGCTCTATTCAGGATTTTCATCTTCCTTATATTCCAGGAACCCACTTAACAGTGCAATCTGTATGACAGCTGCATTAAAACACAAGTATTGATAATCTGGATATTCTAGGTTGAAAAGATAGAAAAATTTCATTATTAGAGATTGAAAAGTACAAAACTAAGCCTCTTGAGTATTTTGTGTCTGTATATGTTTTGTTGTTAATATGAATCCAAATGCATTATTCAGGCCAAAAAAAGATGGAACCAGAAATAGTATCCAAGAGGAGAAACTGCTGGGGACATCACACAGTATTCTGCAGGTATCCTTCTGCCTCTGTCACACAGCAAATTAGGACAAAAATAATAAAGGCAGCAGAGAGTGTGCAGTGGATGGGCACTGCTGTGCTGGTGAGTGAACAGCAGGAAGGGGAGGTAGCCAAGGAGCAAGAAGAGCATTTCTGGGAATAGGATTAGTTTTGCTCACTGTCACAGTCAGATTCATTACAGTTTTATTTTCTCGTGTGTTCTTGAATTACAGACATGTAAGTACTGGAGAAATGCAGTCAGAATATTTGGGGTGGTAAAAGAAATGAAACTTACCACTGTGGAGGGATTTCCACAGGAACAAAATTCCGGTTGCACAGATGAACAAAAGCTGCTGCTAAGCTGCAGGCAGCCCCCAAGGCTGGGGAGTCACAGGTGTCCTGTGTACACATGGTGTAGAATGGCTGGGGCTCCACCTGGGCACAAAGGGATGGGTTAGGGGAGCACAGGGACCTGCAGGTAAACCCTGAGGTTTGGGTTGTGTCCCCTCCCTTCTGCCTGGTTAGGGCCATTCATAAACTTTTATTTCCTTCCTAACAGTGAGGAGGTTATTTCTGTTTCCAAATTCTAGACCCGTGTCCTAAAGAGCAGGGCAGTCATGCCACTATTCTGTGGCTGTCAAAAAACTCCATTTATATTTATGGTGATAAAAACACCTTTTTTTTTCTGTCTGGATTGCTGTTTTGATTACTCCTAAAGTTCTCTGCAACTAAACCTCTATATCCTTGCAATGGTTATGTGCCCTCCTTGGAAGTATGACACAATTGAGATAGTGATTGAGATAGTGATTCTGGCTGAAGTTCTACTTACAACTTTGAAGCAGTTCCTTAGAATTGAATGTGGTTCTTCAAAGAACACTTTACAGATGTTTTGCTTAGCTGTAATTGGACATGGCTTCTCTTTCTTCGGTACAAGACTGCACTTATTCACCTGGGAAAACAGAATTACTGACGTTGGTGTATTTTGGGTGTTTTTTGCATATGTCAGGGTCGGACGAGTTCTTCAGATTTGCAGTGTGAACCGGTTTGAAGGACAATATGGGCAGCTCAGTACCCTGCTCTAATATTTATTGTTCATTAATATTGAGAGGCACCTTGCAGATTAGACCTTGTTTCCTTTTGCTATTGATTCTGTTATTCACTGAAGGGTTTTGGTGTGTAGTTGCTGACATAGCAGGTAGTTGGCTAGTTCTCTTTTATATAGATCTGACAGGTCAAAGCTGTGCTTTTACTAGATCTTTCTGATGGAGAAAATAAAACTTCATACCCTTGCTGGATTATTCATGGATAAAGGTGGCTTTAAAAAAACCCAACAAAACCACACCACCAAGAAGTTCTTTAAGCGAGTGTAAATCGTAATTATTTTAGTTACTAAGGAAAATGAACTGGCAGTTTACTCTGTGCTAGGCCTCATCCTGCAGGTGTCAGACACTCAGTCCCTTCTCCTGAGCAGCCCTGGCCTTGTGATGGTGGAGCTCTGCTGACGTCCTTTGCAAGGTCAGTGCACGACAAAGGCTGTGATAAACTCCTGGGAGCAGTCAGAGTTCACAGTTCAGTGTGAGCCCTTCCAATCAATTGTGCAAGTGCAGCCATTCTGCCCCTAAAGAAAGGCACTCAGGACTGTCCTGGGTCTGTATGATACTGAGTTTCTTATGGATTCCTTTTAGTTGATTCTTTTGTTCAATGTCTCTGGGGAGTTTTGCATTTTTATGAATATATTAGAAATTAATATTTGTAGCAATTAAGAAAATTGTGCCTATGGTCAGTTACATTGTGATCCTCCCCCATTATTAACATAAACATGGGCTCCAAGCTCATTAACTGTAATTCAGCAAGAAATAAAAGATAGTTGAAGCAATTCTGTCTTTTACAGTAAAGTACTGACATAAAGCTGAAAATGAGACTTTTGTTCCCAGAACTTGCACATCTTCTGTGAAACAGGATAAATGGAAGAGTCACAAAATCTTTGTGCTAATAAGATACTGGTTCCTTTTTTTTTTTGGTAATAGATTCTTAAAATTGGGATTTAGAGGATCTTGTCAACATGGCTTGAGAGCATGGTAAGGCTACTTTTCTTGGTTGGTTGCCTTCAGAGATGGTTTTGTACAACTGCACATTTGTGTATTTAGACTATTTTCAGCTGATGACAGAGTACATGAATTAAGCAGAGCCATAATGTTACTGGTATAAAATTGTTACAATATTTATTTATGATAGTTATAGGAGTCTTTTTATGCAAGTCAGTAACTGACAGCAGCAGCTAACCTTCCAAAAAGGTCTGAATACTTAGTGGTGTGGGGATGGAGAAAAAATTTACTAGTTGTTTCTAAAGTTTTATTTATTTATAAGATGTAAAGCATGAAGAAAAAGTAAAATTAAGAGGCTTAACACACCCAGCTAGAACTAACTGTGGCCTGAGTGCTGAATGTACAGATTTGGCCCAGACCTAGTAGCACCTGTCCCTGCATTCCAGGAAGAGGTGCTCTAAGGAGGAAAACATCAAAGATACTTGGCTCCAATATCAGTTTCTTCTAAAATCAGCAGCAGCCACCTCTATGTTTTACCTTATCACCTAGGCCAAAAATATTCAATGCCTATTTATAGGGAATTCTTGAACAGTTTTTAACAAATACGTGCAACCTTTTCCCTGGTTAGATACAGCCAAACAGGGCAGTGTGCTGCTGTTTTCACTGTCGAGCTTTAGTTCATCTAAGCCAAGCCAGAGTACCAGACAGTGCCCTCTGTGCTCAGGAGCCCCTCAGCTCCTTACCTGCCAACTCTGTGTGAATTCTTTCATGTTGTCAGTGAAGGAACCATTAGGCACCATCCATTCGTTTCCAGCTTCATTATCATTGGTACCAAAAAGCCCAGCTGAAATACCTGGGAGGAAATTGAAACGGAGTAAAATAGGAGTTGTCAGGAGTAGGTGCAGGAAAATTAAAGCAGCTGTCTCTGATTATTCTGTCCAGCAGAGCTCAGCTCTGTTGTGGAAGTGGAAGCTGCCCAGCCTGCATTGCCATCCAAGCTCAGCTGGTTATGGGCTTCTGAGCACATCAAGGCATCAGATCCATTCTCTGCTGATCTTTAGGGGCGACTTCTAGAATAGTATGGAGTGCATGGATGGTACATGAATGCATTCCAGGTATACCAAAACCCCTCTGAGGGTTTGGGCCTCTCTTTATAGTTGTCTTGCAGGTCTGACAAGCTAAGCCTGCTCTAGAGCAGATTCTGAGCCAGGGTTTGGGCCTGGGCTGTCTGCAGTACCTCTGCCTCTAATTTCTGTCTGCTTTATTGCATTGAATCAGCAATAACCTATAACTTGCTCTTCTCCCTGGAATGATGCATTCTGTGCTCTATTTGGCAATTGCTGGGAATGCCTAGAGCCATTTCTAGGGTGGCTATAAATGAAGAGGGGAAAAAGAAGTGAAAGCACAGATGCTGGTACTACCCATAATACAGACAACTCTGAGAGATAGCAAAAATGACTAACAGCTGACAACAGCTGTATGATTGCTACTCACCGTGGTGCCACCCAGCCAGAGTGACAGTACAGAGATCATACTGAAAGTCACAAGAGACAGAAACTCCTTTCTGATCAGATATTTCTATTTTGTTGGTTCCTCGTCTTGAATTCATGGTACTGTTTTCAAGGGATTGATCCAGGACTTGGCAGTTCTCTTCCGTAAAGGAGAAGTTATACACCTTGGATATCTGTTTTAAAAGGAAAATGCAGTTTCAAATCTGTCATAGTGAAAGTTCAGTCACAGGCAAGCACAGTGGATTTGCAGGTGCAATGAGGCCAACTTAGCCCAGAATTAAGGGAATAAGAACAGGATTGTGTTAAACTTCTGAAAGAGCAGAAAGCACAAAGCCTCCCTCTCAGTGCCATTTTCTTAGACCATGTCAGAAGAAAGTTGAAAAGTTTGTGTCAGATACAGAGAGCAAAGAGGCAGCCCTTGAGTTAGTTAAAATGGTTTTGTTTTGGAGAGGTATTTTCTTTTTAATAATCAGAATTTAATTTTACTTTAAAGCCATTGCCTGAGAGTGCTTGTGATCTATGTTTGGAGCATTAATATTTTAAAAACTTTTTTGTCAGTTGAAGAAAATTTTTGCTGAAAATAAAAAATGTTTGACTTGATCTTCCTACCTTTAGTCGTGGGTGGATAGTGACCACAGTCTGGTTCATCTCCACATACAGAGATCTTGAGTTCCTGGTTTCCTCATTTAGTATTATAGTGAAAGTGCTGTGAACAAAATCCTTGGCAAGAAGTACACTGCACTTGGATGCCAAATCATACATTTTTCCATCAAAAGTCACAAGATGCTTGGTCCCCACTAACATAGCATGATCTGGAGAATGATATTTCAGAAGAAACATCAGTGAGTTTTCCACTAAGCAGTAAATGCTGTGCATAGTGCAACACAGAGCTTCTTGCTGGCATACTCTTAAAATAATTTCTCAGCTTATTATTACACTGACATTACTACTCTTACATTTTAATTAGTTACACTGTAGTTGGTCTGCAACAAAACTTTTCTCAGAAACAAAACAATTTAATGATTTTGTTTTTGTTATAGATTTTCCCGAGTGCCATAAAATTGTCATAAACTTGAACTGGGATTCAAAGCTCATGTTGATTTGTGATTGTACTACTTGATAGTCATATTTATAAACACACACATTATGCATTCTTATGCAGAAAACACAAGAATATTTATTCTCCAAGGTTGTGTCCAAAAATGACCCTTCCAAACCAGAGCATCAAACAGCTGCAGTCCAGGAAACCCTGCTGACACATGACTCAGATTATTGGGTCACTAGGACCTATTTCACAGCCCTCTGTTGTGTCTCTCTGTACTGGGAGGAAACCATTAAAAAGGGTTTTCTGGAAAAGCCATTCTCTCTAAGGGACAGTTGGGACTGTTGGTGCATTCCTTTAGCATTTAGCAATACTTTTACAGGCAGTACTGTCACTGAGGTTTTGGTAGGGCTGAGCTTGCTCATCCCAGAGGCAGCAGAGGTCAAGTCACCAGTCTCCAAACCTCTGTGCCAGGACACAGAGCCAGCAGCTGTGACTGGCACTGAACCATAGTATCATTCACAGAAGCATATGGATAAGGCAGATAAATACCACCTGCTGTTTCTGTCTCAAGAGTAGGAAGTGTGAAGAGTTGCAAAATTTGCATGAATATTAAGTAGAGCAGAGTTACTGCATGTCAGCTTTGCCCAGTGTTGGTCCTATACATACCATCACTGTCTTACAAGAAAGATTATTTGGAAGTTGATAAGAAAATTATTCATTACCAACCATCTCTATGTAAGCTCCTATTCCAAATACAATTTTTAAAACAAAGAACTAAGTGGAAATAGACCCAGGTACAAAACAGAGCAGCACTTTGAAAGGGCTTACATTCAAAGGGGCTCTCCATCATCCTCCGTTTGAGTCTGTAGTACTCTGCAAGTATGTTGAGGTTGTAGAGGTCTTGCAGAGGCCTCATTAGTTTTTCTCCAATGAGGTAAGTGGTAACATTTGCCAGCTGCAGGGACAGGTCTGCTTTAGGCAGTACTGGCAGCTTCCCTGCCACGGAACAGTTCCTATAGAATACAAACAGAATCCTCCTTAGCTGCTGAACTGATGAAATGCTGTTGCTTTATTATTAGAAATGTTGAAGTGATATATTCATAAGACCTGTAGTCTGGTTAGAACAGCAAAACACAACCCTACTCTGGCCAAGAGCTACACTGCCCCAGGCCATCTCAGGACAGTTATCAGTTGCTTATACTGTGTTTGCTGCCCAGTAGCTCCTTTCAAACACATTGGGCCTGGCAGCCAATAGAAATAAACGTTAGGATGTGACGTGACCAAAGCAAAGAGTGGTTGGGTGGCTGTCCAGAACCCTCAGCTGCACACTGACAGGAAGAGTAACTATGCACCAATCCTTTTAGAGCACTGCCCAGAGCAGGGATCCTGCAAAGACATCAGTTACCTGGGTGAAAAACTGTACAGGTTCAGCAGGGGCTTCCAAATCTTGCTCACAGCTCTGGAAAATGTGGCCTCTGCCCACCTGAGCACCTGCTGTGTAGCCTGGTGGAGTCACAGATTATAAAAGCAATTTCAGTATGGCTTTTCAGTACTTGTAAATGAGTTTTAAATCAAGAAATGTGAAATACCACTTTAGTGTCTCTTGCATTTGTCTCCTGCCTTACAGCGTCTCGTCATGTAGAGGTTAATATGACAGATTCCTGCTGCTGTGATTTCAACTAGAAGTAGTAAAACAACCTCTCCTCTAGCTGGAAAAGTACTCTCTCAAAGCAGGACAGATACTGCAAGAACAGTAAATTGGCTGTGCACAAGCTTATTACATGGAAAGATAACAGCACTATTTCCATAAACAAAAATAGTTAACTATTTTTGTGTATCCCTAGTTCAAAGCTGAGACTTAAATTTGTAAGCCTTGTCTTTCAAACCATTAGAAATGGAGAACTGAGTTATACCAACCATATCCAAGCCTGCTTTCACAACCTTTAATGCCATCTGGATTGGTTCCATTAGCCACACATCTTTTACAATCTTGGGTAAGAAGGCCTGGATTTTCTTCATGTGCTCTTCTGTCTTCTCCTTCCAGACTTCATCCAGTGGCTTCAAGGTTACATCGTAGTAGGCATCCTTCAAAGTTGCTAATGGCTCTGAAGCAAACACATTAATGAGACAAACCTTAGCTGGTTTGGTACAAAATGGCTGTTTGCTTGTTTGTTTCCACCCAGCTTTCAGCATAAGTGAAGGAAGAGCACAGAAAAGTGGAAGAGGCAGTCAGGCACATGGCACAGCTGTGAACCAAAAGAGCCATTTAGCTCTGACCCTGACCCCCTTATAAATATATTGCTGCTGTCCAAAAGGAATGCGAGGGATGCTCTACAGTGCGTCCCCATCAGAGCTGTACTGTACAGCCTGCTCCTGCTGAGCAGCAGGACAATTTGGTCACAACTGATTTCAAGCACGGTCAACTTTGAGTGGGAAGAGCCTAGAGCTAAGTGGCCCAAAGTGTGTTTTTACCCTTGTGGGAACTGAAGGTTCTTGCAGCTAATTCCAGCTGACCACATTTCTCAAAGGTTTCAGTAAGGGCCACAGTCCAACTGAACAGTGAATTAGTGGCTACTGGAAAGGCTTGGAAAAAACCAGATCGAGTGAAATCCAATTAGTATAAGCATTAAAAACTCAAGGGTGGATATGAACAGCCCTTTGGGAGGAAAGGCTTGCCAGAGAACTGTTAGCAGAAATACTTCAGCTTAGGAATTAAAGACTCCCTTCTCATCTGATTGAACCCAGCCTCCTGAGGCCAAGAAAAAGCCTCACCACTGATTTCATTAGAAAGGTGCTCACAAAGAGACTTCTTAGAGCTTATTGCGTCAAGGCTCCCATTCTGTACACTAAGAGCCAAGGTCAGCACTTCATGCTAGATCAAAATAGAAACCTTTGTGCTGTTCAGCATGTTTTAGAGTTTACAGTGAAGTTTGGCTTGCCCTGCACTGACATTGTCCCTATTCTTGCTTTGCACCATTTTACTTACTTTGTAATTCATTCTGCATTTGCCAGACAACATCTTGAATTTTCCCCAGGTAAAATGGGATTTTGTTTCTCAGAATGTGCCCGATTCCACTTTGCTTCCACGCCTGGGTGACAGCTGTACCCGCACTGTGCAGGAATCCTGCTGCCCTTTGCAAGGCCATTGAAGCCCAGCCAGCTGCTTCAGACAGAAAACCAACGTGCTGTACCTACAGTAGTTCCAAAAAACAAGCAATTTCAAAACACAGTGATCTCTAGCAAAGCTTTGACTTCATTGCAAGGCAATTCTGACTCGGCAGTGTTGGTGCAGAGATACAGGATCTCCACCATTAAACATGCTTTTTGTCTCTATGTGAGTTACAGGTCAGCACAGGAGTAATCACTGAAATGTTTGAGCAAAACAAAACAGCTGCAGGCTGTTAATGATGATGTCTAATTAACACTGCATGAACACTTCATGGTGTTTTTACAGATCATGTACAGATACTTACTGATTTCCTGAATCTCCACAGGTATCCATCAAACTTCTTTATTTTCTCTATTAGTGTGGCTTTCAAAAGGCCCCCAATTTCATTAAGCTTGCTCTGTGAGAAGATTGTTAAAACATTAAATTAATTTCTTAAAAGTGCTTGTGCTGGATCCAAGTCATTAAAAGTTTGTACTAGTTTAAATGCCGGCAAACACCCACAGTGGCCTCACATTTCTTAGGGGAAACTACTTCTGCATTCTTCAATGGATAGACAAGGGAACAGAAAAGTCAAACAATTAAAAGCAAAAAACCTTCCCCAAGTAGAGAGTACGCGAATCCCTACTAAGAATGAAAGCACGTTCAGGATTCTAATAACTCTTTCGTAAACAACATGCTTAGCAGTTACTGCTGCTCTCATTTTATTTACTTATCCTCCTCAGATGATCCACCCTTTAGAACAGGGTCCTGTGTTTTTTATCTCTAGGTATGGCTGAACTTCTTAATTCTCACTGTGGTAACTTCTCACATTAACTCGTGAAAATAATTAAAACATTACATCATTTTGCCTGGTGTTACTCACCGGAATTCAGACCTGAAGCTTACATGGGAGGTGCTCCATCAAAATGACAAAATCAAGTAATATTCTGGGAAAATCCCGCTGCAGGTAACAGCCACTCAAGGGTCTCACCTCAGCCTTAAGAAAAGGATCCCCACATCCATGTGCCAGAAAACTCAAGCTTCCATTAGCGGCTGCTAGAGTCACTTGTCCCACGTTTTCCTGCTTTTTACCATTGATGGTGAGATAGGTGTTAATGGCAGCCATCTGATGCCCATCAGAACAAGCACTGACTTCCATTCCTTCTTCCAAATCTCCTTAAGGAATGAAAAGAGACTGCTTCATTTACAGGAACAACATTGACGGACATTGTTTCAAAATCAGCTTTTAATTACTTAGGTCAGAGTCTGACTGTGTTAGGTGTGGAGGGGAAAAAAAAAAAACAAACCAGAAGAGATAAACAGGAGACAATTAGATCAGTGTCAGGGTTTGATCTCTCGCTTCTGTGTGGCTTCTCAATTAATTACAAATACAGATTTGCTACTGCAAAGGAAGCACTGGATTAATGCAAACCTGAATCTCTCGGTCACGCTGATTTACAGGCCTTTTTTTCTACTTTAGTCCTCACTGCGCCTTGTTGCAGATGTTTCAAAACTGCTCAGCCCTTAAATGAAAGCCTGTCAGTTCCACCCACCACACACACAAGTCGTTTCTACAGAAGCACTGATGAGCATAAACAAATGGTTGGTGAAATGCACGTAGAGTCTGGGTTGAGAGAGCTGAGTTGAGTCATTTCTACAAACTTCTGACTTCAGTGATTCACAAACTAATGGTCCTAATCTCAAAAACAACATAGCAGTTACAGGTGAGGATATAAATCTGAGAGAAACTCTGCTGCAGAAGTGTGGAACTGCAAATCCATAAGTGAAACAAGGGCTGGGATCGTCAGCAACATGAGTTTGAGACAACTGGGATACCACCAAATCTATTTGGTTTGCACCCAACTCTAATGTAGCTGAAATGTGGATGAGCCCCACCTCTTGCAGCTCATTTCACATCACTTTACTCATCTAGACTTTAGGCAAAACTTGAACCAACACTTTTTTCCTCTCTGTTGTCAGTCAGACCTGACTGCTGTGAGACAATCCCCTGCAGCTAGTGATTGCACACATTCCAGTTCATACAGCTGTTCCAGCATGTGGTATGGTCAGTCTCTGGAGGTGCATCTCTCATTTTCTTTATTGAATTTGAATGCAGTAATTATCTTCAACAAGGCAGAAAACTTTAGGATGGTTAAATCAAAAGGAATATTTTGTTACCATATATTGTAATCATACAAAAATGTCTCCCAAACCAACCTTTATAATAAAATTTAAGCTTCAGCTTTTCTTTATCTGAAGTACCATAGTTTGAATGAAACTGAGCTAAGTCAGTGCTAGAGACACAGCCTTCCTTCCTGTCCCTTCACAGCAATGAGACTGGGAGCCACAGAACACCTCCAGTTGGAAAAGACCCATAAGGACCATCAAGTCCAGCTCCCTTCTTTTGACAGGATGACCTAAAACTAAGCCCTGTGGCTGAGAACATGGTCAGTGAGGTACATACCTTGCAGATACCCCATGTAGTACTGAAAACACTCCTTTCCTTTTGAAGCAGCTACTTTTACTTTCTCTTTTTGATCAATAATCCCCTCCACCAGGATTTGGCTCTGGACAGATGAGGAAGCAGCAGTTCCTGTCAGGCCTAGCCAAATATCTTCAAAGGCTCTTAACTGCAGCCATAAAAGAAAAACATTTATTCAAAGCCACCACAGAATTAATGACCGTTCTGAGATGCTGCTCAAATATCAGTGCTTCCCACAAAAGGGTAAGTGGTGAGGGAAATGTTTCCCACTGCTTGTGCACTATGCAGGAGTTACACTAAGAGAAGTATAAGCATCAGAGTGATTGGCCAGGAGCTGAATGATTGGATAGCATGAGGCTTGTGGACAAAATTTTAATGGAAGCAGTGAAAGAAACAATGTCTCAGTCAGTTCTCTGTGAGGCTGCTCATTTGTGCCATTTATTCCAAAACACAGAATGAAGCAAGCTCATGCAGAGCAGCTGATACTCATTTAATCTCTTTTCTCTCCAAAGAGAGAGCAATGGAAAAAAAAAATTAGTATTTGTTACTGACTAAATCATCCTAATCTGTTGTCTCCGTTAGTGCCTGACTACCCCCATTCCTGCTAATGAAGAGTTTGGATGGTGCCGGCCCTATTAGTTTTTTGCCTCACTATGTTGTCTCCATCTGCTTCTCCACCATATTAATTTCTCAGGAAATTAAAAGCAAATGCAAAATAGGGGGGAGGGGAGAGAAAAAGGAAGCGATTTATCTCAGAATGAGCATCATATGAGCTGTTCTGTGCCTTGTTTAGTTCTTTATTTTTGCCAGTTCTTTTTTTCTGGCTAATTATGCCTCGTGCAAGCATTGTATTTTGTTCCCCTCTTTCTTCTGACGAGGTGAAAACTCCGTATCTCACACGACAGAGCAGTCATGCTGAAGGGGAGTTGTAACAGCACACAGCCTCTTAAAATTGATACACTCCACTATAAACATGCTTGCTTTATTTGTGACAGCTCTGCAGAGAACTAATGCTGGTGCCTTCCTTTGTCTGTCAGCCACACTGCATGGACGCTGCCTAACTGCTCCTTTAGACACAGCACTAAAGAAACCAGGAGTGTTTTGTGCTTCCTGCTGTTTTATAGCCACTGCCTGCACCTGATCCGTTTGGGAGATAGATGGCAGCAGGCCTTTGAAAACCAAACCTCAGTGCCAGTAAAAGAAAATAGAAACTCACTTCGATTTCCAGAGAGTAGTTCTTCACCTCAGCAGTGCTCTGATTCTTTATGGATATTCCAATCAACCCCTCATGTCTCCTGTGATCATCAAGGTGGAATCTGCCCTCTGACTGCAAAATTATGTCATCTTTGTTCAGCAGGTGCTTTCCAGATAAAACAATTACCTAAGTATGCACAAAAAAGAAGTTGCACCGTGGCAACATTCTCATGAAATTACATCACAAACAAAACTTGTAGTTTCAGAAACCAGCACATCCTTCTGCTCCTCACAGCACTGTCTTCATTACATCTACAGTTTCTGTGCTCTAACAAAGCATGTTCAGTGATTACACCCTAGGACCAGAGGAACAGCTGCAGAGAACTATATTTTGTTAAAATGTCCAGTGTTTTTTGCTCCTACAGTTCTCAGCTACTCTAGCCAGATGTTTTGATAAAGTTGGAGATACATGGGAGGTGAGGTGAATATTGTCCTGGTTTTGACTGGGATAGAGTTAATTTCTTCTCAATAGGTGGTAGTCTGAGATTTGAAATGGGAATGGGGTTGGTTACACACTGATGTTTTGGGTTTGCTCAGTTGTTTATCCTAAGTCAAGGACTTTTTTTGTGAGTCTCTTTTGCTCTGCCAGTGAGGAGGTGCACAAAAGCCCACCTGGGCCAGGTGCCCCAACCTGGCTGAAGGGGTATCCCACACCACAGAATATCATGTCCAGTACATTAACTGGAAGAGTTACCCAGAAAGGGCAAATCTGGGTTTGGGAAGGGAGGTCTGGCATTGGGCAGTGGGTGATGAGCAATTGTATTGTGCATCACTTTGTTTAGTTTTTTCCTTTTCGTTACTATTAGTAGTAGTATTAAGTATTATTACTGTTTTTTACTTTGTTTTCTATTATTAAACTGTTCTTATCTCAACATAAAATTTTACTTTTTATTGTCCTGCCCATTCCACAGGGAGAGGAGAGGGAGAGAAGGGGGTTGTTTGAGTGAGTGGCTGTCATGCTTTATTTCCAGCTGGACTTAAACCATGATGCCTCTGAAGGGAATGATCCAAAAACGCAGAGGCACCAGCTTTTGGAGTGACATGCATATACATCCTTGGCATAATAAACAGGTTCTATCACACCTTGTTCTGGGAAAAAGTTTTCCTGTTGCTGACAGAGTGTGATCTGCTCTGATAGTAAATAAGCAAACCAAGATGTGTTTCAGCTACTGGGAACTGGAGAGAGACATTTATTGCAGGTTCCAAGTTCTGTGTTTATGAGTGCCTACCAGCAGCTCTGAGGACCTAAGGAGGCACCTAAGGAAGATCATGGGTGGGCCTTCAGTTTTTGTGTGTAATAGAAAAATAAGGTTACATTACATTTCAAAAATCCATCACTACCAGCAGAGCAATCATAAAAAACAGCCAACTTTTACCCACAGGGGAAGGAAAGCACTTTTACTCCTCTCTACTTTCCTTTTTGATCATTGTTTTGGTATTCTCCAGATAGATGAAATTAAGATACCTCTGAAAGAGGAATAGGAAAGAAAGAACATGGAGGAAGTGAGAACATGTACAGCCATGAAAGGACCTATGGAATACACTGTAGTGGCAAACAGAACCTTTCTGCCTCAGTCCATCAAACAACACTGTTTATTTAAGTTACAGAACTATAGTAAGTCATCTGAAGAGTTGCAGCTGAGGAAAGCTAAGTCTCCAAACAAGTAACTACATTTAAACTGAAGTAGGTTCAGTATGTTTATGTCAGACTTACATTTGGAAGGTCACAGAACTCAAAGCTTGTATAGTAATCCAGGCAAGAGTAGTAGTTTGTTTCTATTTTACCCAGAATCTTCTGTTTGGTACATGGGGTCAGGAAAATATTTTCCAGAACAGCTTCTAACTGAAACTTATCAGGATATAGGAGCTGATTTCTCTGTAGTGAACCAAGAAAACAAAGTTAAAAGATGACAGCAGGATCTTAGACACTCCTTGGAGCCACTCATCCCATCCCCAGGCTGGTTTTTGTTATTCAGTAGCTTCAGGATTTTAATGTAACATTTCCAAAACATAACATTTCCACTTGACAATATTTTGGCTTATCAGCCTTGTTACTGGTCCCTATTCTACAAGTTCTGCAAATTTAGGGCACAGGTGAGGCCTCTAGTTTGTAAGAGCCCTTTCTTTCTTAACTATGCTCCATTTAGCTTTCTTCCTGTGTAGAGAAAAATGTAAATAGTGAAGTGAAATAGTGATATTTCACAAAAAATGGTGCTCTATAGAAGCTTCCTTAAAATCCACTGAATATTACATCTAAATCTAAAATAATTTCTCATCTATTGAGAAGAGCTTCCATAAAAATGGTAACTCAAGAAATACAACTGCCTTCTCTTACCTCGTACGTAAAATTGTGTTTGAATTTTTTGTCATCCCAGTTCAGATCTAGGTATTCATTTAAAAATGTTGGTCTTTGCTCTAGAGATCCACATGCATACAGCTGTTCCATGCTTAATATTCTCTGAAGCTGGAAAAGTGAAAAAAATTGACATGTATAAGTAATTTTTTTAAGCTTTCAGTATATCCTTGGGCAGTAGGTTTCCTGGGCAAAAACACCCTGTGAGAACCCCTGGATGGTCTAGAGCCATGAAACACTGCTTCAGTCTCTCCCAAGAAACCCAAGGGGGGCTGACAGCTCTGTCCTGAGGGAAAGCTGCAGCCCAAGTACAACCATGTCTGGCAACATGAAACAGAATTTTTCACAGGGTTTATTTTCTTCCTCTGAGACACAAAAAAGGTTGACTTCAAGGCTGTCATATGATAACAAGTACAGGAAAAAAAATATTCTGTGAGGATCAAACACAGAAATTTGGCTACACTCATCCCTTACATCTGAGGGATGTAAGACTCATACCTGGCCTGCTGAGAGCGTCACACAGCCACCCCAGGCAGTGATGTCCACTTTGGATTTATCCTCCAGGCCCAGCTGGAGCTGAGCAGGCTGCCCAGCATTCCCCGAGACCCGCAGCTGAAAGCAGAGAAGGATTTGTCCAGCAGCAAGACTAGAACCAGCAGAATGATCTCCACCCAGTGGAGGAAAACAGACCACAGTGAAAACTGCCACAGATCATGTTCAAACTCTGTGGAACTCTGTGGTCTGGAAGCTCCAGGCCTGAGACAAACACAGGGAAGCTGAACTTCTCCAACCAAGGCTATGGAAGGCTTTTGTTCCCCTCCCTGGAAGCTGCCTGGGGTCTGTTGTGCAAAGCAATTAATGGCACATTAATTAATTAATGTGCAATTAGTGACCATAATGGCAATAAAAGCAATTAATGGCAATAGTGACCATACAAGAGAATTTATTCCTCTGAATACAATTCTGAAACCAAACTGAGTATTGTGCAAACCCCCCTGAACAACAAAGGGCTTCAGATGAACAAACACTGCACAGCTGGCACAGCTCATTGCTGAAAGTCTTCAGCCTCAGCAGCTGCAGTGTCCTGACCCACATAGTGCATTGTCAGACAGAAATTATACTGCAATATCTGATCTTGAAGGATGATTTGTGGAGTTCCTCCTCCTCTTTTTCCCTATATGTGCTTTGCAAGTGCACTTCACAACTATAGTTTAAAGCCTTTGTAGCCTTGCCCATTTTCACATTTGTGTTGCAATTTCCTATGCAATCCAAAAATTTACATTTTCTTCATGGGGGTATCAAAGGGTTTCTGGTTTGATTTTATTGGGGGGGGAGGGGGTGTGTTTGTGGTTTTTTTCTTATGTGTGCAGACTAGGAGTTTATTAATTGCTTTATGGACAAGATTTGCCCCATTTTCATTGCTTGGCTGGTTTCTGGGCACTTCTGGGTTCCTCACATCCAAACTGAGTCAATGCTAAAAGTGCAAGGCTGTTGGCTAGGAAACAGTTCTGGTGGTTTGGACACAAGGGGATAACAGTACTCAGGGCTCTTTACATTTTTCAGGATGATATCTGGTGCAGCATCACAGCTGTGTGTTTTGCAGCCCAGTCTCATGATCTCACCTGCAGGTTGTATTTTCTGCCCCTTCTTTCTGACAGGGAATGCACCTCCAGTTGCTTCAGAGTGTAATTAAAGGGGTGGGCAACAGTGACTCTGTAGTTTGTCCGGTGTCTTCCAAACTTCAGGGAAGATGACACTGATATCTGATCCATATCAACAGATGGAAAAGGAACTTGTGAAATAAAATACCTTTCACATACTGATCTCAAACATGCACCCAGTAAGATTTCCATCTACCTTGTCCTCAGATGAATTATGTGCACAATGAAGTCCTTTCTGAAGTAATGAGGTAAACTAATGTTCAAAGTAGGACAATTTTTGCTGCTTGAATTCCCTGCATAGTACAGCTCAAAGCAGAACTACTCTCTGTATTTTACTAAAATCATGAACAGTGTTTAAGTTGGTTGAGGCTTAATTTTGGTCTCATTTTTAGGCACTGCAGGCTGCACTGCCACAATCATTAGACACAGCTTGCAAAGTTAAAGCACAAGAAAAAGCATTTGCTTCATCAGGAACTAAATTCTGTTATGTTGTTGAGAGCAAAGTATTTTTGTGGTAATTTAGGTAGCGGTGACATTTAAATAGTTGTGGTGATTTAAGCAGTAGTAAAAATATATTCTGTACAGCTGCTAAAGTAAATTTTGGAATTTTAACACTTTTTAAAGAAATAAAAAAATTCCCTGCTCTTTGCGGCACAAATTTATGTTTATGCTTGGTAGCATATTTTATACATTGTCTTCTATCTTTCCATTATTCAGAAAATAATGTAATACTCAGCCAAGGTGCTGCATTTCAGATGCACATGTAAAGCACAGTTAGCAGCAAGTCAGGAAAGCATCTCCACTTAACCACATCTGGAAATCAACCTACCCTATGTTCTCTTAGTTCTGTCTTTTCCACTCTTTGTATTTTTAAAATATAGTGCCGACTTACTTTATGAAAACAGAGACTGGTTTCAACTGTTTCATATTTGTCAGTCTTGCTGATAAGGAGGAGAGTGAAAGAATGAAATACAAAAGAGCTTTGATTGAATCAATAAAGCTGAAAATGCTTAACAAGGTGTGAGTCCACTTCTGTGTGGCTAAATCCAGTACTATGCCCATGCAACGAGTTCTTGTTCCTTTTCAATCTAAACTAATGCTCACACTTGTCTTAGATTTTATTTCTTTGTCCATAAGCTGCTGCTTTAAGCATGATATTTGTGCTATTATTCCCACCTACTCTCAGAGGCCTTTACCCAGTGCTTTGAAGCTTATGCATTTCATTACCTTTGGTTAGGCAGCAAGGTGTGGGGTTACTGCAAACAAAAATACCATGGTCTGAAACACTTCCTACAAGAATATCAGCTGTTCATCTTTCACAGACAGAACTTTTTATAAATCTAAAAAAGGGGATAATTTGCCTTGTAGTCAAGTTCCCTGGCTTGCTTAGTGCCTTTTTTAATTAAAAAAAAACCAACCTCCCTCAACCCTCTTGATATTCCTGTAATTCTCCTGACATTTATTTGCTCTGGCCCCTGTACCTTGTCCTTCTCATTCCAAACAACAGTGAGATCATCGCGGTGACTGCATGCTGAATGTTTCACGTATAAGTTGACCCAGGCATGCCGTGGAAAAGGGATGGACAGAGGATGGAGAAGTTCCACTACCAGGAAAACAAACAAACAAGATTTCCCACCAGGAATCATGACTGTTCCCAGGACATTTTCCCACAGGCAACAGGACATCCCTTGGTTCCCAGGGAAACTCTGTCTCTGCTCACACACACACCCCTGCCCAGCAGCCACAAGGACTTCAGTGTTCTGATGTTTACTCAACATTGAGGACATGGAAGTGAAAACAGGAACCCTCTCTCTATTTACCAGCAGAACAGTAGTTACCTGCAATAACCAAAAGATTGACAGCTACACCCAGAGCAACCTCAGCAACAGCAGCCAGGGAAGTGTGAAACTGAGATGGCCTTACACTGCAAGAGGAACAGCTTACAACACTCAAACAGGTAAGTGCAGTTATCTTTCCCATTTTCAGATCATAAAGCCTCAACATAAGGGTTTAACACCTCAAGGTGACCAGTGCGACTTTCTGCACCCCCACAAAGCACAGAGTGTTCTGAAGTGGATGCTTCTAACAGACCTATAATGAATTTAAAGTAAATAAGACCTTAGAAGCCTTAAACTGAAACCAGGATTAAAAGCCTGGATATGCATTTTGAAACAGATTTATGTAGTTTATTTTATAGTCTGCTTTGAACAGTTGTAAAAGACTTGAGAAACCTACCCTGAATGCCATGACCTCCAGGCAGCTTTGGGAAGAGTCCAGTGTAAGTGCCTGTTAGCTTTATCTCTTTGCCATCCCACAGGGCAATGTGCCTCAGCAGATGAGTTCTGTTGCCTTTTTGGTAAATTGTCATAAACACAAGTTGCCTTGGAAGAACTTTTAACTAGAAAAAAAAAGAGGGCAAACATTAAACCCCAAGTTCTCTGAGAAGGTAAAACCTAAGTGTAATTTTGGTGCCCCAAAGTCCTGTGAGGTGTGTAGGAATGTTTTCAAAGGTCTAGTACAATGATACTCTAAGCCCCCTGCTCTCATACAAGCAACTATTCATTTCTACTTGTCTTCATTTCTACAGAAAGTATTTTTTGCAAATAACGGAAAGTACATAAACAACTGAGTATTCTCTTTACAACAGTATTTGATTATTTTACAGTTTGATTTTCTTTCATCTCACAGAATAATCCTTACAACATCAAGAGTCTCACTATTACAGAATAAACCCAGCAGATAGCATAGACAACAACAGATATTTGTGACATCTTTTCTTATTTAGAGAAAGAAATGTGTGGTACCTGCATTATAAAAACTGGTTCAGTTTGTAACACATTCTTTTTCTTATTCCCTATAAATGCTATATGAGTGCTCCATCTATAGGAGCAAATAAATATAAACTCAAACTAATCCCCAGCCAAATGCTGGCTCATGCTACTGGAGAAATCAAGGGCAAAACACCTCACACAGCAGGAGCTGCACTGGCCTTCACCCCTGAGTGCCCTCCTGTCACAGCCTGCCTTTGCCATCAGTGCATGGTACCAACCTGGGCCATGGTCTGGGCCACTTCAATGGCGTTAGTGTAGCTGCTTCCAGTCAAAGTTAGCTTTGCTGAAACATTGAAATCCCTTTTTTCCATCCTGAGGTAGAGTTTGCCTTTTGCTTCACTCATATCATAATTTACCTTTTCAAGTTTCCATTAAATTTAAAAA
>VWZU01001430.1:1712123-1776986 GCA_013397095.1 Sterrhoptilus dennistouni
AAAGACTGCAATTGTTAACATCTTCAAAAACAGGAACATTCTCAACAATAACAAAAATGTTAGAGATACTAGTACTAGCAATAAAGCAGCTTGACTCCTATTATATTAGAGAGGTCTACTTTGCAGTGATATATGCAATGGATTACTTGCAGATAGTTACCTTAGAAGACAGTTCTGCTGCACAGGGGAAGTACTGTAGAAAGAAGGGATGAGTCTGGAGTGCTTTTATATTCAACTCTTCACTAAAGGGAAGAAATGTACTCTTGTTCAACAATATTTCAGGAATTCCACTCTTGCTGGCAGCACAAGTTCATCTGAGTTAGCTCCAAGCCTGCCACAGCTTTTAGGGTTAAAATGGCAGTACCTGCCACTGAACACTTACCCAGCTCCCCGTTTTTGATGCATTCACACAAAATGACCACCTCTGAGCTCAATCAAAAATCTGTGTATGCATCCCAGGGATAGAATGTAGCCCACTGGACCAGAAATCACTTCGCCATAGCAAATGCATCAGCTTTTTAAAAGTGAGAAAGGTATTTTTGGAATCTGATTTCGCAATCACTGTCATGGTTTACAAACTCAGAATTTACAACGATTAGAGATTTTAACAGGACTTTACAAGACTTTTCAGTGCAAAAATCTTTTGCTGGAAACTTAGGAAATATCTGAAATACCCCAAGGCTGAAAATATCACACCTCTAAACACCCTTAAAAGCCGACAGTTTCTGCAGATACAGCCATACTGATACCAACGTAGAAAACCAAGTTGTCATAATTTTACAAACTTCAACTGGGGAAAAAAAAAAATATTAAAAAACTTATGTCAAGTTAAGTTATATTTTTAAGTACTTGTCTGGTTCAGGCCTAGACTTTCATGGACTCCTTCAGTGTCTGCTACTTGGATTCTGTGTGGGCAGTCAGAGAGACAGGTCCCAAGCTGTGAGGGGAGGAATCTGTCTGCAGCCCTTCAGAAGCTCCCTGAGGTTTAGAGACTGTTTGGTGTGACTACTCACTTTATCCAAGTTTTGTTATCCATTTCACCAGTGATTTGGTGATTAAAACAGTAACTGTTTTCATTGGAATCACAGTGGCCTAATGACATTTGTTATAGTGCTCAGAATGACCCTTTTACCCTTGCTGGTCTTTTTTTCTACTGATGGAAAAGGAGAAGTTTTTGTTTGGTTCATAGCTCAGCCTCAGAGCACCTTCAGTTTCATTTTCAGTCATGACTTCTTGAATTGTCATCTGTGGAGGGGGAACATAAACAAATCAGATGCCATAAATTTTACCCATCGTTTCACCTCAACCGAGCACAATCTCTTGACTCACTTAGAACCATCATCTTGACTGAAGTTTATCTTCCAGACAGGCCTCTGGATGCTTCCTAGATGTAAACCAAGAGCCTCAAGAGAGGTTTTCCTTTTTTGTGTGTGTGCTTCCATAGCTACTCATTTGCATTATTGACGAATATTAGTGTTACTTTTAATGTACCCTTATCTGGTTTAAGTCTAAAGCCACTGGTTCTTGTTTATGTCTCCCACACTCTTATTTTTCATATACTAGAAAGAAATTGTGCTCTTAAAAACAAAAATCAAAAAAACCCAAAAAACCCACAAAACACACCCACGCCAGATGGGGCTCCACAAATTCTTTTACTCCAGAGCATTTTTTTTCCTCCCACAGCTGCTGCGTCATCTATAGCCTTATCCTGAAAATGCTAAAGAATCTTTCTGGGAAAGATTTGGGCCATTTCCCACACTTCAATATCAGCACTGTTATTTGCCAAAGTCTGTGGGAACAGCAATTTCTGAAGTCCCCTGGTTATACTCATACCTTATACATGAATAAAGCACCTCAAGAATTACCATCTCTGCTTTTCTTTCTTTTCATTCAAACATTTAGAGGATAAAAGACATGTCACTAAATATTAATGGGGAAGAAGCAATGAAAATATCTTATACCTTTCGATAAAATGTTGGCAGTAAATAGTCCCTTGAAACACTAATACTTAATATGCAGGTTTAATATTGATCTAATGTTTATGCTGAGGAAAGTTGACCTTTGCTCTTGCATCCTAGCTACATATCCTGTTATTTGAAGAGAAGGTGGTGGATCACTTGGAAGTGTTTTCTGTGTACTACCCTTCAAAAGGGAAGGGGACATTTCAACTAATGCTTCTTTCTCCCAAGGGATAAACAGGCATAGCCTTTGTTGATCCTATCAAGTAGTTTGGAATATAAATCTACTCCTGTTTATTCAACACTGGAGCATTTTAGGTATTTATGCTATGAGTGATTTAACCAAGCCAAGGAGTTCTCTAGGTATGAAGGACAGCTGTTTTCTACCAAAAATTCTTTCTGCTTTTGTGAGCCCTATCAGCTGGGGCTGATAGGAAAAGTCACAGTAAATATGTTCCTTCCTGCAATGATTAACCCTGAAACTGGGGATTTCAGGTACCTGACCAGGTTCCTTGGAAACAGACAACTAGCTCTGTAGTTAAGTTAAACAAGGATTCAGATAAACTGGGCTAAATCAGCTCTCAGCTGCACTTGTATATAAACCTGCAGTAATTTCACTGAGACCACTGGAAGTGCTCTGGATTGATGCAAAAGTAACTCAAGCTTTCATCAAAGCACAGCAAAAGTTCTGTGGTGCATTACCTTAAGAAAGAAGGGAAGTCCCAGGTGATGGAGACGTGATATTGAATGCTTCACCTCTGCCATGAGTACAAACATACCAAAGAGTTCAAAGTCTGTGTCAACATCCACAGCCACAGTTATATCTTTCTCATCATATTGGATTTCACAGACAGTCTTGGCTTTTTTTTCTATATAGAAGGGACAAAACGGTGCTAATTTGAGCAGCTAATTTTTGAGAAATTTCAGTACTGCCTGCATAAAATCAATCCAGCCAGCTTTTAGGTTAATACATTCATCAAGACAAAGTCATCACTCAGGATTACAAGAACTTTGGCCTATGATTGGAGGAGGGCAGAGTTTTTCTGGATGTCCTTGAACTTTGTCCTTACAAAGTCATATGGTAACAGAGTTTGTGTACCCACATCCAGTGTGAAGTGGCAAGTTAGTTCCTGTCAGGAATGTGTTTGTGCAGCTAGAGATGATTAATCCATACAGCCAACTGCATCCCTGGCCTGCCACAGCCTCTTCCAGGGAAGAGCTCCAGTCACTGCTTTGGTTCCACCTACAGCAGCTCAACAATGCCCTAAGAGCATGACCTGAAGACCTTTCTCCACTTTCCTACCAGTTTTTCATTTCTGAAAAGAAAAATATGAGACTGCTAAATGATGAAAACGAGAAGAGAGATGTGAAACCCCCCAAATTCTTTATGATAAGACAAAACCCACAGAAATTATGAGTTTTGTGGTGGAAATCACATGCTGACTGTGGCTGTCCCGTGAGCAACCTTCTCATCCTGCTGCTTTTTTCTGAAAGGAGATTGTGCCACTCACATTAGTATTGATTCAGTGCCTGCTAACCTCAGTAATTTGTGCCCTTTGGTGCTCTCACCGTTGTTGAGTTTTCTTCAACAGGAATATATTTCCCTGGGGGCACTTAAGGTACCTGATCACAGTGTAAGAGAGATATGGAGATAGGATTTATGCCAGGGCAAGCTTTGAGGGCAAACTGGCTTCATCAACTAATCACAGATGCAGTTTCAAAATAACAATTTTACCTACAAACAAGATAAAGCCTCTTTTTAGGTACTACCTGCAAATCCTAGTCAGTTTGTAGCTGTTGAAGGAACAGCTGAAACATCCTCAAAGAGCTATTACAGAATAAAAGCCCTGCCAGGAATGGCAGGTACCCACCTGATTTCTGTAAACTGAAAATCAAGTTGATTGCCTTAGGGTAGCCCAATGCCTGGAGTACCTCACTGCTGTGCACACTCTGGCAGAAGAGATCCACTTGGTGGCCAATAGAATAGGAGTTTATTATGTATGTGATTGATGTTTCTCCAGCTGCAATGTGCACATAACTCTCTTGAGTAGTGTTTCTCCCTTGAAAAACCATATCTATCTAAAAAATGACATGTAGATATAAGTTCTCAAAACAATATTTAAATACTATTTAATTTTAAGACAGGACAAAATGGAAGTGAAAGAAAATTCTCTCTAGTCTGTACTTATGTCAAAATTTATCCATTAACAAAATATCTCTTGGCCTTTCATTAATCATCTTTGACTTTCAAGTATGAAGCTCATTCAACTGAATGAGTATCTTGACATTCCATGTCAGCCTCACTGATCTATGTCAAATTCTCATTAGGTTCTTTTTATCCCACAAACACAACCCCCTTCTTATAAAGAATACTTAATCTATACCTACTGACAATATTTACCAGATAGTAGGTACTCCAATAGTTCCCTGAAAATAGAACCCAAAGAAATACATATTTCAGTATAAAATTCCCATTGAGGAGCATAGGAGCAACACTTCAGTCCCTGGTGCAATGGGCTCAAGCTCTCCTGTAGAGTTACAATATCAACAGTAGCCACTCTACTAACACTGATCAGAATGGAAGAGTCTCATTCAAAAAGCAGTCAAGGAGAAACTTTCTATTTCAGTAGTTCAGGTTTTAGGCATCCACTGTTGTTAAATATCAGAAAACTCAGCTTCCATCCTGTACCTTACAAAATGGAAATTTTCATTCAAGCCATGAGCTTGAATTACATCATTATTACAGGACAATAATTATAATTAAAACCAGAAACGAACAAAAAGCCCAAACAAACAAAAAACCAAAGACAACAAAACTCCAAAACTACCTGTAAAGATGATGGGACTCTGACTTGTAGCAGCCATGGCAAAGAGTGATGGAAATTCCCTGTTATGTTGGTACTTGTTTCAAACTCCTGGATTTGTCCTTCAAGAGCTGTTAGGTGAGCACCATAAAGCACTTTCAAACTAAAGCTCCTGGTGACTTTGAGGTTCAAGATAGCCTGTGTGCAACAAAAGTAAATTGTGAAGACAGAATTGTAAAAGTTAAAGCTCCTGCTGGCCAGGGTTCTTACTTTGGTTGAGACAGTATCATGTCAAAGATGTGGCAAAGATGCATCTTTTATCATTTTATAACATAACACAGTTACAAATGTACCTTTTATTTTAGAATTCAACCATCTAACATGTATTCTCAGGTATGGTCATGCTTTAATGCTATTCAGTTACACGATTAATAAGTCTTGTGTTTCTCAGATAAAAAAAATATGCCAGGTAGTCAGAATTTGGAAGGAAAATACTATTTGGAAAGGATCCCGTGAAATCCCAGCAGTGCTCCCCTCTGCCCTGTGTGTGCAGGGGACACTGCAGCTGTGTCAGACACACAAAAGCAGTGCCCTCCTCTCACTTCACACTGGGAGCCAACCTCCAGCCCCAGGCCTGTGCAAAGTCCTGGTCTAAGCTGTTCTCCCATGAGAACAAACTGAGCCTCTGGACTCCACCAAAATACAAATGTGTAAAGTCCCATCTACACCCACTGCCCTTTGCCACCTCACTTCCCCAGCTGCTGTTCCCCTCGTGGCACGGTTCCAGGTTGATAACCTACCTGCAATTCAATCCTATCTTTTATTTGCAAAGTCTTCAATGACTCTATGTTATGAGTAAGTTTGTAGTTAAGAGACACAACATCCAACTTCTGGACAAAGTTCAGTTCTTCAGTAATCTGCTCAGGTCAAGTAAATATGACAAAAGTTAACTGTGGCACGTCTCTGATATGGAGACTTCTCTGAATAACTGCAATTACTGGACTAATTACACATTAGAATAAAATTATGAAAACTATGAAAACTTTGCAGTGAAGAATTTTCTAATTTTTTTAGAAGTCACAACTTTGTACTGTAGAAGGGAATATGCTGCACCAAGTGAAGATTCTTGATAAGGAAGGTATGATATAATTTACAAACGGGAGTCATGGATCATTGTTGATGTTAAATTTGTTGCAGGGAGAAATTGCACAGGAGTGGCTGAAAGATACTGCCTTCACTTAATTAAGGCCTTCAGAACTAACCCAGCCCCAATTTGGATTGTTTGCAGAAGCAATATTTACCAAATCAGTTAGCTCACTTAAATCTCTATTTCACATATTACTGACATGGAGGAGACACTTACTTGCTTGTTGTTCACACAGAAATTAATAAATCCTTTATAGAAGTCACTGTTTTTTTCTGATATCACATCAAGTAACATCCTCATGGGAATGCCAATGTCAGCAGCTCCTTGGATGTTATGGGTTAGCACCGCATCCAACTCCTGCCTTTCCTGTTAATATTTCACAGCACAGAGAGCAAAGCATGTGTAGAACCCCAAGATTGCTGCAATACAGAGCTCAAACCAGAAATCTGCCTGTCCTACATTTCATATGAATTAAACTCTCACTAACTATGTTGTTTCTCCATGGCACAGAAACGTGCAGAAATTACCAGTTATGGCAGGAAAGCGAAACACCTGAGGAAACAGATACTTGTGTGTATTCTCTGCTCTTCTGCTCTGATGAGAATTCCAAACTTCTAATTGTCAACAGAAAAGCAAGAGATTCACAGCCTTCCCTGTGTTGCTGTCTCACTGAATAAACAAACAGCAGTGTCTCAATTAATCACTGCCTATTATTTTGCAGGGTAGATCACAGTGATGCAAGGAACATCCAGCAGTACAATACAAACAACAAAAATTTACACATAAAGAGCATAACAAGGAAATTATTCAGGAAGTGCCAGAGCCTATATCCTATTATCCTATACATCAGTTACTGCACATTGAAGGTGCCATGTTTTCAAAGATTTTATTATTTCATTTCTAGTCTGGCATTTATTACTAAAGCTTGACTATTTGTTTCAAATAAATAGGTTAAAGTACATTACTCAGCACTTTGTTCAGACACTCCAACAACCTGCAGGGTACTCACATGAGTGACTTTTAGTATAAGGAGTCCTCGGAATTTACTTTCATCAACAGTGATCAGTGTCTGTGAATCTACATTCATCTTATCCATCAAAAGGTAGCCTGAGCCATCAATTTTCATTGGTGCTCCAAGATCCTGTAAAAGAAAGAAAAAACCTTTAAAAAATCACCACTTTTGCACTTAACTACAAATACATTATACCCCTGAAACTTAATTCCTAATAGTAACTTTAATCACCTAGCTGTAAAATCAAATATATCAGGCAGCATAGGCACAGGATGAAATCTTGAGAGCTTTTTAATAAATTTTATAAATGTTGTCTTTTTATTTTTAATTATTTTTGATAAATGAGTCAGCATAAATAGAACACTGGACAATGTGGCAGCTCTTCCTGCCTAAATGAAAAGTTAATTAATATTCTATGCTTGGCATTGTCCTGCTGGCCCAAAGCAACCAAAATTCAGTGAAACCAGACAGTATACATAAGTTTATTATGGCAGTTCTGTTTTTGGAAAAGGGCAGGTGAATCTCATTTTTGTATCTTCAGATTTACCCTATCTTGCATATTGAATCCACAGATCATTATGTGATAATATGTCTCTCAAACTTTCCATTCACTGAATTTTCTGACCTGAAGATTATTTATTTCATATATTTTTAAACTGTTTCAGCGTTTGTTTCTTAAAATGCTAAGAAACTGCAACTGCTGGTCAAGCTAAGGACAGCTCTGAATGATCATTATTTATGAATAGAAAAACCCTGCAGAATTCTCAACCATGTTTCAGAAAACACATCAGAGCTAGCACAAGCAGGTCCATTATGTGCAGGTACTGATTAACAGGAAATTTGGCATATGCCATATGAAAACACAGTGAATGACTGACTCCAAAAGTAAGATGCAACATTAAAAGAGAATGTTTTTCTTTGCTACCTCTTTGAAATACTTAGATTATTGTCTTTTGACTGTAGCAGGTATAAAGATCCTAGATTAAATGTATAAATTCAACATTAAATGAGAAAATCCTTTTCCATACCTGAATTGTTTGGCATTTGTTTTCTATAAGCATTTTCCACTGAAGGTTCTTTTCGGGGTCAAAGTCCCCATTCATTTGAAGCTCACAGGCACCCAGTTTCATTCCCGCTCCAATAAGATATTTGAAGTGTTTCCGTGCAGTAATGGACAGCTCAATTTCCCTTGGGATTTCCCTCAGCTGGGGGAGGTCGTGCCTGAACTGAATTTCCAGAGCCATCTTTAGCTTGCACTCTGCTCTCACCTCGAGATGGGCAGTTTTGCCTTCTGTTTCCAGGAGAGAGAGTAGCTCTGCCTGGCACTTGTCCTTCTGAATGGATCCTGTGAGCCGTGATTGAGTTGGGAAATTGAGATCCTAGCAAGATTTAAACAAAAATTCCTTTGGAATATACAAACACTTTAAGGCAAGTGTGTTATATGATACAATATCAGAGACAAACCCCTACAATCTCCATGCTGCCATTTTTCTCCCTCTCAACAAGAATGTGATTTTTCCTGAATAGGACCTGATGGAAGATTTAAGGACTGTCCTGCAGAATTCACAACTTCTGCATCTTTACAAAGTTTTACATTCACAAAAATACAAAATACTTGTTTCTTCAGATAGGCAAAGTTCACTAAACATTTTATGCTTCATTCAGATCACACCAATCTCAGTTTTCAAACAAATTAATGCACAAAAAATCATAAACCTAACAAACATTCTTGCATCTGGTTGTAGAAGCTTCGGGTTTTTTAATAATTAAACTTCCAGCTTGTCTTGTGCAACATCCCAAATGAAAGATTTCTTCCCATTCAGTCAAAGGATTTCTAAAAACACTGGAAATTCTACTATTTTAAATACTTCAAGGGCTTTTCATTCTTTCTTCACTACAACTTTCCTGCTATTTTGGAGTTGAGGAAGTTACTCAATATGAGGATTTGAAAGCAAAATATAAATGCCTATGAACATCTAGGAAAAAAAAAAAAAGCCCTGATTTTGCAATAGTCATTCTTTCTAATGTAGTCAGTGAGGCTAAGTGAAAAACCAAGGAAATTCTGTTTTGATCTAATCCCCGCAGACCAGGGAATGTATTGTTGACAGAGTTCAGGCTAATATTGCTATTCAACCTTAGAGGGCAGTGTCGGCCTGCGAAGGCTGAACTGATCTGAGTCTCCAGAGAGCACCTGGGAACAGGATGTGTGAGACGCTGCCTTTGTCTAATGCCGTGAGACAGGCGTGCCTTTAGAGCGCCTTCCCAACACTCCAGCAGTGGCATTTTAGCTAAAACCCACGAGGCCTTCATTTGACCCCAAAACTGTCTTTAAAACCTTCCCAGAGCTACCTGCAGAAGTTGACATTCTGTTTCTGTTTCCAGTGTCCAGTCAGCTTTATTCTGAACACAGAGATCCCCTCTAGCCTTCAGTCTGCATCTACCAGCCTGCAGCAGGAAAATGCCCTCTGTGGTGGAGTCTGTGGCTGCAGAGAACAGGACAGAGTTTTCAAAAGGCAGCCCAAGCTGGCTGAGCCAGGGAAGTGAATGCCTGAGCATCCCTTGGAGTGTATATTCATGCTGGCAGGAGGTGTCTATCTGCGCATCCACTGCTCTGCCATCACACTGCAGGTTCATTAACAAGCCCATGTTGCAGATGTTCTGTCGAAATGAGCCCCCCAAGACTGCAGCTCGAGGCAATCCCATCCTCTGCAACAGAAAAGATTACATGGTTTTAAAAAAAAAGTAAAGCAAGTGTCTTCCTCATTTGCTCCTAATTAATGAGAAAGCATTCCTTCTTTCTGAAACAATCTGCTTTTGGAAAAGACTATACAAGACAGCTTGTTCACAGAGAAATCAGAAATTTCTCTGTGAAAATCAACCTCCCCACACACACACACAAAAGAAGTTGGGGGGAGGGAGGAAAGAAGAATAAATCCTACAATAACCTTTTCATAACTAATGCAGAAGAAAAAAAAATCTTAAACTCCACAATTCCAAGCTGAAAGGACATGCTTTTCCCTAGATTTTAGGACAAAAGTTAATTTTAATTAATAAACTATTATTAAGCAACATTTTTATGGCAACAGCCGTAACATCTACCATTGTATTACTCCAAATTATCTTCTTCAAATCCACTTCCCCTGCAAGTGCTCTGAGTCATTGCTCTGCCAGAACAACTTTAATGACCAAATTTGGCCTATCCATAAGTGTGTCAGGAGACATTTTTCTGTGACTCAGTGATCTGAAATACACAGACTGTATTTCAGGGCATGCAGAAAACAATCTGGGCTTACCTCTAGAGTGACACACTTGTTTCTAAAAGCAAGTACCCATCCTGTCTCATTGCTTGCCAGGCTCACTTCCCCATCAGCTTCCAAAGTGCAAGGCCCAAGGACAATGCCAAGGATGCCCTTGTACTTGTCACTTCTTATGGCTGACACCTTCAGTTGGTTCTCTCTGGCAATTCCCAGGGAATGAAGTGAAGGCAAAGAATGCTGGAAGTTGATTTCTAAACGAGGGTGGGTGTTAGTGGTGGCATAGAGTTCCAGGCAGGCAAACATGAAATGGAAAGAAACATGTCCAAAGAGGATGACAGTAAAGTTGCTGGTAGATATTGACCCATTCAGTGAAACTCTTGCTGGAGTCTGAAAAATTACAGAAAACTGTTGGCAAGTTCGCTTTCATGTTAGGTCACATACTGTTTTTAAAAGTCCGTATAACTAGAAGAGAACTGTTCCCTACACCATTTTGTATTCATCCTACATAATTATAAATGCTGAAACAAATGGAGAGATGGACTCAAATCTTTATTTTGGAATTCCATCATAGAAATAACAGGAAGAAAACCCAAACCAATAATCAATGGAGTGAAGATATTTGAAAGTGCACACAAAACTTCCAGGAAGCTCAAATCGATTTCTATGTGTCTGACACTTTCAGCACTTAGATTCCCTTCATGGTAGTTAGGACACTATGTTGTTGAGAGCAAAGTTTATAAATGAAGCCAGTACCTCAAAATGATGAAATGCAATTGCACCATTGCAAAGGCCAGAAAGTTGTTTGTTAGCAGATTCTCCACTGCAAGCAACCTGTTGATGTTGTCAACAAAGCACATTCAGAGTATGAAGAAAAGCAGGGAGGACTAAAATTCAAAGGAGCAAGTTACAGGGCTGCTTTAAGGATCAAATGGATGAAGGCACCAAAACATAGATTTTAAGATTAAAGGTTAGAGTTCCATTTCAAAAAGATAAACAGTTTAGTGCACTAAATACACTACAATATATGGCAGGATTTCTGCAAACCTCTAGTACATGTGGAACAATGTCCATCAGTGCTCCCACATCATGGTGAAGTGAAAGAGATATTTCCACAGCAGTACCAGTGGTTTTCTTCTCTATTTCAATCTTGAGCTGCTCTGTCTCCACTGTGGTTGTTATGCCTGCAGCAATCTTTCTGGAGAAATTCTGTGCACAAAAGAAACCAAATCATGGAAAGAAACAAACAACAACATCCCAGCAACAACCAGGAAGGGCAGAGTGTGTTTCACTGCATTTAAACGTCACAGCCTGTGTCAGGGCAGCAGCACTGCTAAAATAGAAGTGCAAATTCATCAAAGCAGTCTCATTTCAAATAGAGTTTGTAGTGTTATGCCAGACCTTCTAAATGCAATGTATCAATAATTCCTTCTGGCTCCAAAACATATTGAGAGCTTTCAGTACCCTGAAGGATTTGAGCCCTCAGGCACAAACAATTATTTGTTTGTGGAACTACTAAAAAGCAAGGCAAAGGAACAGTTTAGAATTGTTTCTCTGCACACCTCTGTGTCTTACCCTATCACAGTGGTTGACGCCACCCAAATATAAGCATGTGAATGAATTGAGCCTTTCAGTGGATGTCTCAAACAGCAAAGTTTTTGAACTCTTCCTTTATGGAAAGATACTCTGTGATGAAAAAGAGCTATAACATTCACAGACCTATAGCAGAAATGCAGATAGAGAGAACAGTGGCCAAGCAACACCATACCAGGAATCATGGTCCATTAAGCTTCTGTGGGTAGGAATTTCCAGAGGCAAAGCTGTGCTAAACACTGTCCTGCTCTTTAGCAGCCATCCAAAGGATGACACCAGGACCAGTTAAATCCAGTACCACATGCAAGCCTTAGACCTGCTGGTCCATTTCCCATTTATAGGGCAAAGATAAAATTTGACAAGACATCTGTTCATATGCAGCAAAGTACTTCACTTAAATGAGAACTGAATGTAGCATCTCATTTAGTTTAGATTCAGCTCCAAGAGCTCAGATGACAGGTCCACAGTATGACAAGGAGCCAGACAACACCTTTCTTTCACTCAGTAATTTAGTACATCTCAAAAACAGAGCAGCTTCTGAAATAAATATATACAGTGCACAGGAAAAGCATAGAGTTATTATATATACACAAATTGTCCTTCCAGAAATTAAACTTTCACAGGCAGAACTCTTCTTACCTCATAATAGCCAGCAGCTTCTAAAACAAAAGGGATCCCATGTTGCTTTATCTTTGAGATGTTGTGCTTTAAGCTCACAGATAGCTGGGATGTTGGAGGCTCTGTGGCCAGTCTGTACCCCTCAAACACAGCAGCAATCCTTTCACTGCCACTCTGCAGGGCTATGGCAATGGTGTGATTTCCTGTGCCACGCTCACACATGGCAGTAAGAGTCCCATCCAAAGGCAACCCTAGTGACAGGGAAGGAAATAAAAACAACACAGCACTTCTGGGTTGTCATTACAGACTGCAGAGAAGATGTATTACAGATCAAAAGAAGCCTTCTGTAGTTTTTCATAAGAAAAGACACACCTTTATACAAAGTGTGATCACTTTACTGATATTTATAGAAGGACATTACCTACGAGGTAAAAATCATATTGAAAAGGGACTGTACATTGAAGTGTGTCATGCACTTTGGAAATCAAGAAATCTCCTTTTCTTAATAAAGGATATTTACCAATTGGTATTGTGTCCAACTCCAGTAGTCAGCTGTCAAAAAGATTCAGAAAATATTTATTCTGTCCAAAGGAACCAATGCAAAATTACTGAGAACTCCAGTTCATGAAAATCCATGGCTTTGCTTGGGAAACAACACTTGGCATAAAACTATAATTAGAGGAACTGGTCGGCTTAGATGTTGTGCAAGAACACAAATGTACAAGAGAGAAATAATTTTCTCTGAAGTATTTCAAAACTCTTTGAACTATTTCTGTGTGCATTTTACTGTATTTTCTCAACAATATCAAAAAGAATGCTGCCAAGCCTAGATCACATTTTGTCCTGGTGTGTGTAAATACAACTCATCTGTTTCCACTGGTCAGCAGTCATATAGATAAATTCACCCTTTTAGACCACACCATCAAATCAGATTTTCTTCCTACCTGCATTTTTTAAAAAGTCAACATTATGTGTGAAAGTCCCACTGAGTCTTCCATGCCCATGATCCATGATATTGAAAAAATCTACAGAAAGAGCCTTCTCATCCACCTGGAAGCTAGCTAGCCCCCTTTTCTTCTCTTTACTCAGTTCCAGGTGTCCTTTCAGTCTTGCCTCCCCTGGGATTGCCTGACTGCCATTCTGAACGATGGCAACTGTGATATTGTGCACAGTGGTATTCCCAAACACATTCCTGTTCCTGACATGCAGTCCATACAGTCTTTTGTTGACCATCACATTGATGTTACCTGTAACAGGCAGAAATTATTACTGTAGAGAGAGATTCTTGGGACAGTTTTAGAATTTAGTTTAGTTTTATGTATAAATTAACCATTACCTTAATACCAGGAGGAAAGTAGAACAATTTTCATTTATTATACTTGATAATTTTGCCTAATCTAGAGAGCAAATCACTTCAGTATTGAGGATTTCTCTACTAGTGAGTGTCTGTGTTTAAAACAAATTATATAATAGTATTTCTGGCAGCTGTTTCTTTTTATTCACCAAGCTGCTTGTGCCCTTAGGCCATGCACTATATTGCACTTCCTCTGAAGAAAAACTTACAGATGGATTGTGACCTACTACTTGTGTAATTGCAGGCTAAACAATCCCTCCAGAGCTCTGCAGTGACCTACTCCACCCATGGAGCCATTCAAAGGAGTCTGAATCAGCCCCCACTTTTCAGAAGAGGAAAGAGGCCACCCACTATTTCCTTTAATCCACGAAAACACGAAAAATCCCAAGCTATGTTAGTTCACTGAAAAATACTTTCAACCCAATGACCCCTGGTTCATTTTGCATGCTAAATACTCTGTTCTGCATTATACAAAATCACAGAATGGTTCCATCTTGTTCCAACCCCTCTGCCATGGCCAAGGACACCTTCCACTGTCCCAGGTCGTTCAAAGCACTGTCCAGCCTGGCCTTGAACACTTCCAGGAAAAGGGTAGCCACAGCTTCTCAGAGCAACCTGCTCCATGATCACCCTCATAAGGAAGAATTTCTTCCTAACATCCAATCTAAACCTTCCTCTGTCAGTTTGAAGCCATTCTCCCTTGTCCTGTCACTCCAGGCCCTTGTCCAAAGTGCCTCTCCAGCCCTCTTGGAGCCCCTTTAGGTACTGGAAGGGGCTCTAAGGCCTCCCTGGAGCCTTCTCTTCTCCAGGCTGACAACCCCAGCTCTCCCAGCCTGGCTCCAGAGCAGGGGGGCTCCAGCTCTCTGATTGTCTCTGTGGTCTGCTCTGGACTCACCCCAACAGATACACATTGCTTTTCTGTTGAGAGCTCCAGAGCTGAATACATTGTACAACTCAGGAAAGATTACATTAAAATTAAGACTTCCTTAGATAGGCGCAGGTTAGAACAAAACACAAAGGAACAGAGTACCATCATGAATGTTGTTTTTGCACTTCAGTAATCCATCCAGAGAAAGGAGATGAGGTATGGCCTTTAATCCAGTGAAAGTGTGTTGGACTCTTCCATTTAGGGACAAAACAAAGCCAACTTTCTGCTCCCTGGCTCCCATGAAATCCATGTGAAGCCTATTTTCATTAAGCTTCAAGTCAGAAGACAACAGAAGTCTAAAAAGACAGATATAAAAATTGCTAGTAAGATATTATTATGGTTGATTCAGGATTGTCAAGACACCTCTCCTCACTCAAAGCAGGATCAATGAGAGCAAGGTGCTCAGGAGTGTGTGTGGTCAGGTTTGGAGTATCTCCAAGGATGGAGACTCCACAGACTTTCTGGGCACTCCTTCCAGTGTTGTGAATCAGGCAATCAGACGCCCTGCAGTCAGCCCACGCTATTCACCAGATGTTTATAAATTCCTCAGTAAAGCTTCACAGATTGGCAGACTAATTTTTCTTTAAATTTCTTGAACGCATTTGTTATGGTTCCTAATAAAAGAAAGTTGGAGAGACTTTGAGTTGGAAACTAAGTCTTCTCTGTCACAGTATGAAATACATCTTTGGTGCTGATTTAAAAGCAGCTTTTGAGAATTCAGCTTAAAAAATAAATCTAAGTGCCACCATCATTTGAGTTTGGTAAATGAACCAACAATATTTCTTTACATCTTGGCCCTGAATTGAACAGTGTTGGAGAAAACATGGCACAGCTTTTTAGGGAAATCTGCTGGAGCAACAAAAAGCTCCATTTTCAATGCTGTAAATACAGGACTGAGACACAATTTTCACATTGCCTTCAACAAACTATCCACTGAACTATCTGACTTCTAGACTCAAGTATACTACACAAAATACCTAAATATGAGGCAATCACTCCATATCACTCCAATCACATCCCTCCTAGAAATTGGAACCCTGTTGAAAGACTGGTGAAAAGTAAAACCTCAGGGAAAATCCACTCCATGGGAAGAACAAAGCTACATAGTTCAGGGAAGTAAGATTCATTCCATCAGTCAGCAACTGAAGTCTGTACAGACTGCATCCTGTTAGCTGTTCTCCAGAAACATTCAAGAGTTTATTTTTGTTTTTATTCTCCCTGTAAAACAAATCCTAAACAAATTATCATTCCAAAAATTTTAAGTGCTCCATTTTCTTTCCTGTGGACTGCAATAAATTGCTCTCTTATGGCTTACCCTTTAAATTCGTATTTAAACAAATTAATACACTGTTGGAAGCCCAGAACTGCAAGCAAACTGCACAACCACATGAAATACCCTTCTTGGAATACTTTATCTTATTTTTAGTGTTACTAGTAAATCTAATGTGCTTCATCTAAATTGTAGTAACTTCTGATTTCTTTAACTCTTATTTCCTCATTCTCCTTATCCTACCCAACTGGTAAACACTGGGGCCTCTGCAGAAACACTAGATTTTTCACTGCATACTTTTGTATTGGTGAAATTTGAAAAATCAGCTGAAACTTATGAGGGCCAAGTTTCTATTTCTATCTCTGTCACCTCAGAGCTTTTCCAATACTTTAAAAACCTTACATTAAACACTGGGAAGTGCCCTTTTCCACTGGCATAGCTTGTACGATCTGTTCACTCAAAGTTCTCCATACAAAGTCCTTGGAAAGCAACTAGAACACATTAACAAAACTTACACCAACTTCTGAAACACAAGGAACAGAAGTATTTCAATAATGACACATGAACTGGCATTTACTCAGTGGCCTTACTGCAGACATAGGAGTTACATTTAAATTTGTATCCCAGAACACTTTTCAGTTCCTCAATTAACCAACATTTTGATTTCTCTACCTTGATGGAAATATTTTGCCCACGAGCTGGAACTGTACTGATTCTGGATTTGTCAGGACTGTCTGATGGAGAAAAACCCTCAGTTCAACAATTCTGACTTTCCTCCTGTTTTCATTGTTCACGTCCACCTCCAGCATCAGCATTTCCCTTCCATTGGAATGAAGGAGAAGGGAGCCACTGACATTGTTTCCACCAGAACTCTTCAGGGCTGCCTGGGCCTGCACACAGAGAAAAAGGAGAGCAGGACATTAAGAACCTCAGATACACAATACTGCAACATCAATTTGAGCAATGAGACTGCAGACAACAAGTTGGGACTGGACAAAAGCAGAGAGGGGACCAAAGAGAGAAAGGAGGTTTTAGTTCTCATCTTTGTTTGTCCTAATCCAACTCTAATTTTATTTGACAATAAATTAAATTAATATTGCCCAAGTTGAGTCTGTTTTGTCTGTGAAGGTAATGAGTAAGTGATCTCCCTGTCTTTATCCCAACAAAATGTGAGCTACATTGAATTTTAAGTACAATTTAACTCGACTGCAAGAGTTTTCTGAATTTCAGCCAAAACAAAAGCCAACTGTTCCAACCCCATGTAGCTATCTAGCCAGAACAAACTCTAACCATCAAAAGTTAACTGTTTCCCTAACAATTCACACCTCTGCACTATAGTCATTGAGTGTATGAACTGCAAAACTTCAAGTTCAAGCAACAAGACCATAATTACCAGGGGACTGACCTGTGAAGACACGTTCTTGTCGATGATGACTTTCACACTCACACCACAGTCAAAGTGTTCCAGTTTAGTCTGCCTGGAAAACAGCTCCCCACTTAGGCCCATGGCTTGTGGAAACTCAAGCTATTTGACAAAGTAAAGTATCAGAACAGAACATTGCATTCCCCCAACAGCCTTGTGATTTAATGTCTGAACTTCTAGCATGAACTGGGTGATGCATATAAGCACATGTGTGTATTACATTTTACTAGTTTTATCCCAAGATATTGAAAATATATTGAAAGCAGCAAAAAAAAAAAAAGCATGAAAAAAGGTCAATATAGGCCTTACAAGGTACTATTGACACAAATTATTGATACATAACTGAACCTGCTGAGATACCTACAGTTATTTGTCAGGGCAAGGACTTGATTGGATTAGGACATTTACCAGCATCAAACAATTGTAATTCTAAAGAGAACACAGTAAAACAGTCACCAAGACATAAAAAATAAAATACCAAAAATTAAAACCACTAATACCTGCAATGAGTGTGTCACATCCACGTGTAAAAGATGTCTAAAATCTGTCTCATTGGATTTGTCCTGATACCTCCCTAGAAAACTGAGAACATCTTCCTTATTCACCTTTAAGACAGTCTCAAGTTCATGCTTCACCTGTGTATTAAGAATAGGAGTAAGCAAAGTGCACTGAGTATTAACCCTGTGTATAATGAAAAAGCAGAGAAGTCATCCCTAAACATCATGAAAAATGAAAGAGTTGCAAGCTATTATGCTTTGGCTCAGAATGAAAAACAAGAAAATGAGGAAAAGTAGCTACATTTGGAAAAAAAGGTGAATAGATACAGCTAGATAAGGGTGAGAACCCTGAATCCATCCTATCCCAGTACTTGTTTTATTAATAACACTCATGCATAATAATATTCTAAAAAATAATATATGAAGTATTCTTGTCATAGATTACTACACAACATCTTATGATACAAAATTAAGGAAGTATCAAGGACATAATCCATAATCACCCTCTGAACATTTTGGTTGCAGCAGCTACATGGTGAGGAACTAAAGACCTATAGTAAGTGAGATCTGAAAAGACAATAAAGTGTAAATAAACAGTAAAGTGTAAATAAAGTGTAAATAAACTACTCCTAACTGAACCTAATGGGAAATTTACTCACATTTTGATGACTTAGAGTTAAAATGCACATTTCAACATCTTTGGGAAACAGGCTGTAGTTATAAGGATGAGTTAAGCCAGCACAAATCTAAAAAGAAGTTTGAGAGAAAATGCAAGAAACATAAGTAATTTGCAGTAAACCACTCATTTGCAGGTTGTTTTGGTATATCAGACTAAAGGAAGTTCTTGGATAACTCACATAGGGGTTTTCAGGTTGGTAACCAAGTATAAGAGTCTGAACTGTTTCCTCCACCTCATTTATCAAAACTTTTGTTTCCATGAAATAGTGCTTTTGCTTTTTGTCAACAGTAAATGTTTCCTGCAGAAGGAAGCTCTGCAGAAATGGCACTTTAAAAGGATGCCTGGAAAAAAACCCCAAGAAATAAACATAGTGTAAAAGATCTTAATAGACAACTACAAAAAGAAGTCATGCAGAGTTCAACTTGAACCAACCAGGGTGTCAGGTACAGAAGTAAGACACATAGGATCGGACATTTAAGAAACTACAGAGCATAATTAAAACTTCATACAAACTCCACACACTAACCTGAATCTTTGACAGTTTCCATCAGAATCTGATAAATGCCTGGAAGGGCATGGGAGAAGGTGCTACTCTAAGATTCTGACAGGCATAACCAACACATACGCCTTCTATACCTGCATGGCCAAGACTTCATTTCAAATAGGGACAGTGTCCAGAGCTCCTGGCAGGTTTGAAAATCTCACCTATCTACATTTTCTGCTTTCTGTAGAAACAGTATCTACATGGCAAGAATTCTGTGCAACAAATGTTCAGCACTACACAGCTCTAGGAGTAGTTTACTGCTTCAGTGTAATGTTTTATGAACTTTATTAAGTATTTCTGCACATTTACTTAGTCAGATCTCTTGGAAACATGCACAAACCTTTATAAGCAGACACTGGAGCACCTTTATACATGTTAGAACATCTGGAACAGCTCTTCATTTACATATTTTTTAACTGAAAAGACACCTCCCAGTGTTTCAGTTATCTCTGAGCTGCACAGTGTCTCCTAAGGCAGCCTGTGCACTCCTGTTGGAGCTGATGTGCTTTAAGAAAGCTGAGGTTTCCTCATAAGTGATCCAGATGTCTCTAAGCTGAGCATGCATTTTTACCAAGGCCTTCAGGCTGGGCTTTAGTAATGGATAATGAAGAGAGAAATTTCAGGGACAGCCAATATGTAGGAGCAGTGCATTCATTCTCATCAGAAAATGGAAACGTATGCCAAAATCTAAACAAGACCATTTGTTACACGTTTTAAGAGGGTATCTCTGGCTTTAGAAAGGCCATATAATGCCTAAGGACTAGGAAAAAGGCACATGGATGGCACAGAGGATCAGACCTGGATTTTGGAACTTCTCACCACATCCAAGTTTGGACACACCATAAATCCTGCTGTTTTCAGGAAAGGAAGCTATATGCCTGGCTGAGTTGCCAGCAAACACGTCACAGCACACACGGTCTGCTGACAGCTTTGACAGCTTTGTTCACTGTCATTTCAACAGAGGCCAAAAGCTAATGGATGTAAATAACCAGCCCATGAAGCTGCTGTGCTTGAGCAAGTTGAGGGAGCCACATGGGACAAAAAACAGACTTTGTGCATGTGGCACTCTTGCTTTGTAAAGACCAGAACATTTCCTAAGAGCACCAAGATGCATGTTAAATTTGGGCCAAAACATTATTAAAAGATTGAAATAAGAATACTAAACCTGAAATGGAGGGTTGCACGTTTTTGATAGAGCATCTTCTCCTTCCTCAGCTCTTTTATCTGACCTTCACACTGGAGTATGACAGGCAGACTTTTATAATCTCTCCATACAATCTTCATAGAAAAGTTTGTCTTCTTAGGCTGCACTCAGATCATGAGACCAAAACAGGAAAGAACAATTGCATCAGATTTAGTGCATTCATATTCAGGAACCTCAATATGGAAACAACAGGCTGCAGCAAGGCTGTCACTTCACAGACCAAACCATTTCTGCTGCAATTTAAATCCAGATCTTCATGAATCTCTCAGAGGATTAAAAGTGCCATCAGTAGAAAACTGACTACAGCAGAAGTCAAATGCCCCTTCATGTATCACTTGAGTATCACCTACTTGCAACATAAGCAAACTCTGGTACATAAAAAACTGAACTGGATTTTCAAAGCATGGAAAAGACATTTTTAAATCTATGTTTAGAAAAATACTTTTTAAGACTTCCTGCAAGGTGTGAATGGACCAAAGTAACTGTTCAAAGTACCTCTTTTGAGGAGAAACTGCTGATTATCCTTCCTATGCCGCAGACATTAAGCAAAGCAAAATCTATTTTAAGACTGGAAGGGATGTGGAGATTAAAATAGCACATAAACCTGGGCTGTTACCATGCTCACTAGCAGGCAAGAGATTCTGATTCTCCAAGACAGCAGAATCTTCCACACATCTCATACATCTGCATCAAGTTGTGAGTAATCACATCTCTAGCTCTCTTTCCACTCATGTTGTCTCTCTTCATCTCCTCCTCCCTGACTGACTGTCTGGGCTCCCTAATAGGTGAGAAGTACTCCAAACTTTACCACTCAAGTTTTTGTTTTCTTTTTGAACCTAGATTTGCACTGCAGCCTGTCAAAACAGACAGAAATAGATGCAGTACTGTAAGGGTTTAAGTTTCAACACTAGCAATAACATCTTTCAGGAAAAGAGTGCTGAGTCAAAAAAATTGTTTTTGTTTTTCTTTCTCACCATTGGCAGATTCTGATAGCTGGCTGTGAAGTTAAATTCCTGTTTTGTACTCTTTATCTTAAAGCTGAGAAGTTTGGCTCGTTCGTTATTCTCCAAATGAATCTCGTTCTTCACAAGCTGATTCCACAGGGAGATTATTTCACTATGGCTGTGCAGAACATTCCTCCCAAGACGATTAACTGTGGATGCCTGAAAAACAGAGACACGACTCTGGCTGAGCCAGGACAGACAGACACCATTCCACTGTGCAGCAGCACAGCACAGAGGTGACAGAATGATCATTTACAGGAACTATTAGAAATGTGTGCCAGCTTCTCCATTATCAAAATACAGACAGTTACTCCAAATTACCATACAGAGTTCAAAGTTTATTTTATCTCCTCCAAACTAGGGAGAGACAAAATGCTACGTAGTTGCTGAACACGTTTTCCTCATTCAAGAATGTTTCTTACATTCCTCCATTGCTTTGCCTGAAGCAGTAGTGACCTAAGGAGGAAAAAACTGAAAAAGGAATGTCTAAATCATAAACATAAGTCAAATTGCATAGTGACAGAAGTCAACCACATTGATTAATGCACATCAACTGTGATGAAATCAGTTTTAGACCTCTACTGCATAGCACAGTCTAAAATAAATTAGGAGGAAGCTTAGAAGCCATAGAGTCAGGGCACAGTGATAGCACAGAGCCCTGTCCCCAAAGACATACACTCTGTGAAGCACCATGTCACCAACCTGCAGGTATGTGGTAGCTGGTGTGTAAATGTGAACTTTTCCTTCCATCTCATTGCCTTGATCTTTATAGAACAGTTCCAGTACAAGGTCTTTAATGGAGAGAGCTTTTCCAGCTGTCAGCTCAGATGTCAGTAAATAAGCAGAATGTTGAGGCTGGCGCAGTTTGTGAGCTGTGTACAGATAGAGCCATGGGGTGTCTATATTGAACCCACCTGCAAGGGACATATATTAAAGCTGACAGAAACAATAGATTTCAAACTACCTGGATTCTAACTCCACATAAAGGCTGATAAGATCCAGGGGTTCCAGAATGAAGATAAAATGCTACTATCAACCTTTTCTCTTCCAATTGCTAAAATCTCTGGGTTGTATATAACGAAATTAATGTCCTTCACTAGTGTAAATGGAACTGCTGGAAAAGGCCAGCCTGCCAGGCTCTGATAAGTTGGAGATTTCAAAAACTGAGGTAGACAAAGCCACAACAGATGTGATCTACTGCTAGAAACTGTCCTGATTGGAGCAGGAAGCTGGGCTGGACAACCTCCAGGGTCTCTCTCTTCCAACAAACATCTTTATCATTCTGTTGCAGTCACGCAAAACTGCTCAGAAAAACCTGGCAGCAGCTTCCAATGCCCGCTTTTCTAATCACAGACTGGAAATGGTTTGTGGTACTTCACCTTCCCACTTCTTCAGGCCATTTCTGGATGCATCCTTCCACTGCAGACCAGCCACAAAGGGTACATAGTCATTATACTGCACCTCAAAGTTGGTGCTGCTCTGCAAATACAGCTGAGAGGTGTGCAAGTGCTGCAGCTGGGTTCTGTAATTCACCTGTTTTTCCAGGACTTGCAGGGTAAACTGGAAAAAAAAAATGAAGCAAATTTAAATAAAAACAAGATCCCATTTTCAGGGCTGTGTAAGTTGCATGCAGAGAAGCAGGAAGGTCACAGCTTCTGCCTTTGCAAATTTGCCATTCACTCTATAGATTTTCATGCATTCTCACCAATTACAGACTGAAGTTTCTTTAATACACATTTGTTACAACTACAGGAGATTCAAAGAGAAAAAATGCTGTAACAGTCTGAGTTATTATAGCCTGCACTCTCCTTTCACATTGTGTCAGCAAAGCAGATTTCATAAATCTCTACAATCATTGTATATGAATTAAACATGCAAAAACCTCAGGCCAAATTACACCCCAACTTTTCCAGTATTCGCAAAATTTATCTTCAAGCAAATGTCAGAGATCTCAGTGTCTCTGGGCTAAGACTTCACCTAGCTCAAAATTATTAGGTCTGGGTACTTGCCTTATATTATTAGTACGTAGCATATTTACAAAAAAAGGTCATAATTTAAAAAAAACCCAAAATTTATTCTTTGTCTGTTAAATATTTGAAGTGAAGGTCTTTCCAACCATCACTATTACCTCCATGAAATAGCTGACTACAGATGAACTGGAACTGTTCTTAAAGGCTTGACTGATGAGCAGTTTCTTCTTGTTGTTTCTTTCATCCCAGTGTTTCCCATAGTTCACTTCCATCTGGGAGGAAATCCAAGATGCACTCACTTCATGTTTCAGGTGAACCTAAAGAAGAGGGCATAGTCTTTTTGCTGTGAACTCCTTCTCATGTTGAGAGCCTTGAGCACAGGTGACACAGGGGTGCCCAGCACAGAGTGCCTGGCTCAGCACCCACCTGGTGGCTGTAGGTGGGAGCCTGCACGCAGTGAAACTCATGGCCCAGCTCCAGCCTGTACAAGCCCCGAGCATCCATCTCCACCTGAACCTTCTGCTGTGTGCTGCACTCATGGCAAGGGGTTTTTGCCTCTCCTGCTCAAGTTAAATCACAAAGTTACCTATTCGAGTAAATCAGAATTAATCTTTCAAAATGTTAATAGTATAAATCTGGCACTGGCTTCAAGACTTCTGTTCTTCAGAACATCAAAGTGAAATTTGTTTATTGTTACAGCTATACACTGGTTGATTTATCCTACAATCTAAAGGAAATCACAAACTTCATTACTTAAACAGAATTTTACCTGGTTGAAGTAAAAACACTACAAATTAATCACAATCAAGCTTTGCAGCTAAATACTCTCTAAAGGTGCTTAGCATAAACAATCCCCTTATAACATTTATCATGATTAGCTACTACAAGGATTCAATACTTTGATATAACTGCACTGATGTTCACCTGCTTTGTCCCACAAAATTAATGCAATTCCTATATTGCAGTCAGGGCAGCACAGCCAGCTGCTTCCTAGAAACCACCCCTCAAATTACTGAGTGCATGTATGCAAATACCTGAAAATACAAATTAATTTGGAGCAATTCTCACTGAAAAAGTGATTTTTTATCAAATGATGGATATGATTGTGAAAAGCCCCTTTTAAAAACTTTGGTTTTATATGCAAACTCAAAGAGCAAAGTTTATCCAACTGAAAAGATAAATTCATTCCAAGTTTCAGATCACAGTTTAAAAATTAAGTGAAATCTTTCTATTTTGTTCTAAACACAGAGGTAAATCCTGTAGGAAAAATGAGTAATACAGAATACTTTTACTTTCCCTGTTTTTCAGAGTACCTAGGAGTCCATATTTTATCCGCAGACCATGAGACCACAATCCCTCCTGCTGCTGGAGAAGAGCGACAGCGTGAACTCCAAGAACACCTGGAAGGTGAGTCTCCCCTTCCAACGAGTATTGTCTCAGCTTATCATCAACCTTTTTCTCCAGAAGTGCTACAGAAAGAAGAGAAATGATTATGCAGTGGTAGAACTTGAAGTTCCTTTAGCTAGTCAAAGGAATACTACAGTGGGGAAAACCAAAATGGCATTCAGCCTCTCCACCATGATGAGCTCTCTGTGTAGTGAACAGATAAAAAGACACAGAGCTGGATGTTCAGTTTCTTTCTCCATCTCCACAGACAGCCTGCAGACCACACTTCTCACAACTTGCTTCAAGCTTACTGAAATGCACCCAGCCAAAGCTGCTTCTCAAAGGAAATAAATTTGGACAGATAGATCTTTTAATTAACTAAGCCCTAATGTGTGAACAACTGCATGTTCTCCTCTACATAAAGTCAGAGCAAGGCTCTGGCTTTGCAGCAGCACAACTGGTGCAGCCAAGTTCTCAGGTGCTAGGAGTTTGAAATCAGACCAGAACTGGCTTGGATGCAGTCACTGCAATCCATGTGAAAGCTAAGGATGAAAACTTCACCAAAAGATCATCTCCCAAAAAACAAACTTCCCTTCTGCATTCGTTAAAGGTTAGTTCTGTTTGAAAGTACTGTGCAACCTTGTAACATTTCAGGCAAAAATGAGAGCCTTAGACAGAAATTACTGGATTATTACACTAAATTATTTTAAATTTAATGTATTGATATTTTACAAATATTAAGGCTCTCTTTCTGATACTTTCTCTTGTCTTCTTCTCCTAGCTTATTTGTGAGAAAATAAGTCTTCAAGATTTTTAGAGCACCAAGTCTTGAAAGACATTAGCCACAAATATATGTCTCTGCATTGTTTTGTACTAATGAAAGTGAAAAACAGCTGGGTTTTTTGGAATGTTTTTGTTAAGTAATTCCTTATATCTTATTTCCTCCACCCTTTCCAACAATAATTCAAAACAGAGTTTTATTTTAAATTTTCTTCTATTCTGAAATATATATATTTGTATTAATTTATGCAGGATAGTAATTTTAAAAAGCAGCCTTATGGATTTGAAAGGAATTTTAGGAATAATGTCCAAAACTGGGCAACTCTAACAAATAACAGCTCCAGAACTTGCATTTATATGGCAAATACTTACTGTCCTCTAACCTGAAAGAAATGCAGCATCCTTCAACAAATTATTCAGAGATACTGAAAAAGCTATCTTCTTGCCAAGCTGTTTAGTGATGTTTCCTGACAGAATGATAGGACTGCTTTGCTTTATCAGCTTTACCTCCAGCTGGGTCATGTATCTCTGCTCTCCACTCAGCATCTGCACATCTGCCATTCCCTAGAACAAACAAACAAATCAAAAACCAAACCCCAAGCCACTCAACAATATAAGTTTTTAGAAACAATAGTATAGACTGGGGTGTTTCAGAAATGAGATAAGAGGAGGAAGAAAAGGCATGGGTTTTTATATATATATATCTAACAACAAACCTTCCACACCCCACAAAGCCTAAAACTTGCCATTGATAAATAATGGGAAGGAAGGATGGATTTGTTTCTCCAGTTACACAGAGGTCACAGTGGTGCAAGATGCTACTTCCTTCAGCTTCTGCTGGTTTTAGGACTGAAATCACTACCAATGTTGCAATACAAGGCCAGAACTTATAGGGTGTTACTGAAAATACTGGCAAGTCTCACAGAGATTTAGGCTGAAATTTAGCACTGAGTCTATCTCCAAAATATGTAATAAGGAGAACTGGTAATTGAGGGATTGGTCACAAAACTGTTTCTCAATATGTGTATTTTCACTGTCTTTCTTTTCTGTGCTCTAATGTAAGTTTTCATCCTAGAATAAGAGCTCATGAAACACAAACATACCTTAATGTAATACACATCTCTGTCATCCACTATCAGCTCCAGGTGTCCAACTCGGGAATTTTTAGAAAACTCAATCCTCCCTTGGAGAAAAAGAAAACTCTTTACTTCTGCTTTACTAATCAGTGATGCTTCATAAGACTGTACTTGAAATGATAGTTGTTCTTGTTATAAACAATAGATATAGAGAGATTAAAAACATAAATATCAGCTCAAAGGAAATAAGTTAGGATCTGAATTTGCAAAGGCATTTTGCAAAGTGTCTTCAGAATAAATTAGTAATTTTGAAAGGATATTCTGAGAAGAATAACTGAGAAGAGGCAATGAAGCTGTCTGCAACGAAAACAGCTTAGTTCTGGAACTGATTTATGCACTTCCTTTAGGCCTGTGCTAAAACTTATAAGTTGTGTTGTTATGTGGAGACATTTCAGGAGCTCAGAATGCTGTGCACACAAAGCTTTACATGGTGTTGGTAAAGCTTCCTTGCAATCCATTTGGAAATAACCAGGATAAAAATAAAATAAAAAAGACTGGAAAATTCTAAATACATGATATGGTCAACACAGAACAGCACTTGACCAGCACACCATATGAAAGATGTTGTCTATATTATTACCATTAATTTATCAGTTTATATTTCCTCAATGGGTTTGTAGATTCTGTGTTCTATGTTACACTGGGTTTAAAATGTTATTTTTTATTATAATGCATGGCAATATCACAGTCAGTACTTCACTGATTTAGCAATACATAACTTCATCTCATAACTAACAGAACACAGCAAATTGAAACAGTGAGGCAAGTTAAGCATATGTAAAAGATGTCAGAACAATCCACCATGTTCTTTAGCCCTCATTTCATCAATCCTGGTAACAGCTTTCTTCTCTAACATGACTTTATGAACCAGGTACTGAGCCTCTGACTGTGCAAAATACAGCCTTAACCAAGATGCAAACCCCATTGGGAATGGGTGCTACCCAAAGCAGTAAACTGAACAGTTATCACATAACAATGTAGTTTCAGCATGAGATTAGTGAGTGAAATATATTGATATTTCACAGTTAATTGTAATGAAGTTCTCCTAACTGATATTAGCTGATAATCAAGTTCTTAGTTGAAAAACCTACCATCAATCTCAATTTTTTTCTTAGGTTGTATAAATTGGATTCTGAATTTCTTCTGTGGGATACTAAAACTTAGGTCAAAACCAACATCTCTTTTCAAGTCTGACTTTGGAGTCCCAATGAAAAAGTGAAAAACAGCTTCATTTGGGATCCATGAATTCCCCTAACAAAAAGAAGGGATAACCACATTATTCATTGGCACACCATTTACAAAACAATCTCTCACAGTGAGACAACAGACTGTTAGTATGTGCTGTTTTGTAGATAAAAAGAGCATGTGCCTCCTATCAGCATCAGTAATTTGTGTTAAACAGATCTCCCCACTATATTGGGAATGGAATGAATAATAACATAGAGCTTGGAATTCATACACCACTCTGTGACGAGAACAGCAAACTGAAACTAAAACGAAGTCCAGCATCCCAGTGGTACCTGAGCTATGTAGTTATAGGCAGCTTCCACCACATACTGCTGCAGGCCTCTGTCTTGCTTAGTTAATGTCACAGCCACTCTCAAAGGTCCAGGGAAGGGGAAAACCAAACCACTGGCTGGGTCAGGATAGGACATTTCAGAACACAACTGCCAGCCTATAATCTCAGACACTGGTGGAAGACAACAGTTGAATGTTCAGTTAGAACAGCAAACAAAGAAAACATGAAAATTAACATTGCACTGTAGACCTTTTAGAAATAATATGTGAAAAAAGAAATAAATATACTGAATAAAATTACCTGTAACAGGTATTTCAGAATATCTTTCTAGAGACAAACATAATAGCTGGACTCACCTTCCTCCCTGGTGCAAGATCTGGTTTCTGTGTGGTCTTGGAAGACATCTATATCTTTTGTCCCATCCACCATTCTGAAGTAGAGTTTAGAGCTATAACCAAGATTTTGAACAATAACTGAAAACCAATTATGCTAAAGTTGCAGCAATATTTAAACAAAATTCTCAGTTATATTCAAGAACGTTAACAGTTACTGTTTTTGAAGGTGCCCTTGCTTAATCTTACCTGAAATTAATTATCTCCATAGATTCTTCTGGAGTGTTCAAGAAAAGTTTGAGCTCTTTCCCTTTCTTCACCTGGATTCCCCCATCAAGACTAGTAGATGTCCTCACTCCTGTTAACCACTTTAGGCCAGCTTGTCCCAGAGTCCCCACAATTCCCATTTGGGCAGAAAGCTGGACAAATGCACTGTTGAAATATTCATGTACATTTCCTTCCGTGAAATACAGTTTCTTTTTAAAGCACTTAATTTAAACCTCTTCAATAAATACACAGCATTTGATGCTGTAACACAATATATTCTATAATTAAAATCATGAAGTACTTTGTTTCGGGAAATAACTGAAAAGATTGCATGTACACCAACACACACTTTCTAATAGGAATTATAGTTCTATTGTATCTCCTAAGGAGGGGATTTGAATGCAGATTTCAGCAAGAAATATTAAGAAAGGGAAAGCAAACAGAACTGAGTATCACAGGGCTAGTTTTACTCTGTCTGTACAGCACTTAGTGAAATTTAGTAATGTATTCAGTATGTACAAAAGCTAAAATAGCCAGGTAAGGAAACACAGGGTTAAATCCTCCACTGGTTTGTACATCCATAACCTGTAACAGCATGTTTGATCCTGAGAAAAATCCACTTGTCCCAGGTGAGCCATTCAAAAAATCATCTGCATGCAAGAATTTGGGAGTTTGATTTAGAGATAGAGAGGAATAGTCAGCTTAAACCAGTACTGGAATAACACAGCAAGAGTTCAAAATCAGACAGGCAGGACAGGAAAGCACTGGTGCCCTTACACCATGGCAACCATTCAGCAAGAGAAGGCTGATGACTGCTTCTGTTCTTCAGGAATCTCTTAAATAATTAATAGCCATTCACACAAAACTTTCACATCAGGAATTGCTACTTTACATCAGGGACCTGTGAAAGGGAGACAGTTGCAGTTAATACCTTGGCTTGATATATCCATTTAGAAAGAAATTGGACTGTTGTTTGAAATCTGCATTCCCTTTGATTTTTATGTTAATTGCTGCTGAGGCATTGACTGCCAGTTGAACAGGAAAACCTGAAATTGCTGGAAATTGCAGTTCTTCAGTGGCCAAACTCATCCTTTTATTAAACTGGACCTCCTGCCCCTGTGGTGAACAAAACACAACCCAGCATTTTATTTTGCATAATAGAGTTAGCATTCAAAAATTTTTCCAGATATAACTTTCGACTTCATCTGTTACAACTGTCTATTGTAAAAGTGTTTCTACCTGAACTGATCTAGGACATAAAGAAGAAAGCAGCCCAAAGCTTGCCTATGGCCATGGCATGAGTCAGACACCAGTCCTACTCTAGTTAAAGAAAGAAGTTGCATTTCAGTATGGATGGATTTGAATGAGAGAAGCAAGAGGTAAGAATGATTAGACAGCAGAACAAGTCTTTGCCTAATGTACTGAATGCTGTTTAAACCAAATATACACTGGTGTCTTTTAGGGTTCAATTTTAGAGAAACAACAAGTAATATTTTGTATCTTTTACATATCTGTCAGAAAGCAGTTTCTCAAGATATTAATTTCAAATAGAAAAAGGTTCCTTTTACCTTCAGAAGTTTGACAGCCAACTCAGCCAGATTTAAGGAATAATGTTTCATTTGTTTTCTTAAATCTTCACAATCTAAAAAGCTAAGTTCATTTCCAAAGATTTTCATGCTTAGCTCACATTTCAGTGTTTCCTTTCTTACTGTTCTCTCAGTGAACTGTCATGATAAAAAAAAGAAATCAAAGGGAATGGTGTTATAATTTCCTTTCAAACTCACAATAAACAATTCCTCAATGCAGGCTATCCTATTAATAAAGAAACATAAGGCTCCCTTTTACAAGTACTTTGGAGACCATTTAAGACCCTGAATTAGTAGCTGTTCTTCCCAGCTACACATCAGCTCCACAGCACACAAGCTGGCTGTCACTATGAACACTGGTCATGTCCAGTCCTAAGATGACAGGCAAAGGAGAAGTATTGCAATATATACCCACAAACAGACAAAGCTTTGAAAAATACCATCTGAAAACAACATTAGGGATGCCTTGATTGCTAAATAAACTGCTAGGAAGTAAAAATTTTAAATTTTCTGTCCTTAAAATACTATGATACCACAGCAACACGAGCTGACTCTCTAAGAAATCCTAAGAAGATGAGTCCAAGAAGAGAGCTGATCTAAGACAAACTAAATGAATCACACTCCCTGAATTTTCCAGCTAATAGATCAACAATTGAAGTAACTCTCAGAGCTTTTCTGTTGTGTACATAACACAGCTCTCTCCAGAAATGAGTAAATTCACAAAGCATCAATGTAACATCTGCCATCAAACTGGGAAGTCAGATTGCAAACAACAGGACTCAGGAACTCAACATCAAGCAGCTGTTTACAGTGGCACAGCAGTCAATAGACAAAAGGACATCAGCATAAAGGGACCAGAGCTCAAAATAATGAGAGGAAGCACAAAACACAGGCAACATAATCCCAAGGCTGAGTGTCATTGTTTTGAGACAATAAAACAATCTGAAAAAAACCTAAAGATCTGGCTCTTTGCTGCTCTGTATTTTCTGTAGCAGTTAAATTCTCTGCAAGTGAGCAGAACGAGTCACAGGTGCTTTATGCAAAGGAGCCACAGTAATCCAGAGCACTTGTCCAACGTGAGATGGAGCCCTGTGTTTCACTGGGAAATGTTAATTTTTCCAAGATCTACAGATTCAGTTACCTTTTTGACTAATTCATTCATCTTACTGTATTTTCTACTGAGACAATTTTGGTTTGTTTTTCTCAACTTTGCCTTGCCAGACTTGCTCACAATATGATCAGTGGGGCTATATTGCTTCAAAATTGGGTTCGTCTGCTTGACTTTCTCTGCTGTTTCCACTGGGGTTTCTGACTTGTGGTTTCCTTCATTAGCATTTCCAAAAAAATAGTCACTTAAAGTAGAAGATTTTGGCCCAAACCCCTTCTCGATGAGAGCTTCAGCATTCTCCAATCGTACACCAACCTAGAGAAAAGCATGCAGCAGTCAAAAGCCGAACAGTGACACATACAGGCCATGGCCAGTTCTAAAGTAGAAAACCAAAAATACAATCAGATGTAACAAAAGATTTGCCAAGCAAGATCACAGTAGTCTACCAAGTTTAGCATTCTACTTCCTTCAGTATTCAATACTGGATATTTCACTATTAAATCTTCCCATAAAAAGTAGATACGTAAAACTCAGTCCAAAATAAAAATCCTTTTTCATTCAAGTACTGCAGTTCATTTACACCATGATGAGCCAGAAGGGGATACTATTATTTTGGCATGTTAAAAACAGTATTTTGGCTGAAAAACACTAACACACCCTTTTCATGCTCTGAAATAAGATTCTGTTTGGAAGTTTGCTTAAAACAGAATTACTGACACACATAAAGCCAGGGTATGTGGCACTGAAAAACAAATTTTGTTCCCTTGCAAGCTTAAACTTGAGTTCTGAAGGCTACATTAAATACTTTCTTTCTTTCATGTGCACGTTGTTACCTGGCACAGCAAGTGAAGATGATGAAGTCACAGGCAGGTCATTGAAATGTCCCAAGCACAGGATGCTCAATGACACTAGAACAGTGACTTCAGCTAAACACAAATGAGTCTATCTCTGTATTAAAGGAATGGTGCACTCAAGCCAATCCATTTTCCACTGTACATCAAGAAAAGGAATCTTACTATCCTAAACAGGAGCTAGAGCTATGTCTCAGGAATCACTGATTTTAATGTTTCATTTGAATCAACAAGAGCTGAGTATAAGTCACTTTCCTAGTGCATGGCACTAGCAGAGTGACAGCGCTTTTATTTTGATTAAGCCCATTACACAGAGGACTCACCAGTCTGAGGAAACTGTGCTACAGCAGTGAAAAGCACATTTTACTAAAGGAACTGCAACAGGAAAATAGAAAACGCTTTGTACTTCAATACAGCAAGTGTCACTTGAAAAGGCGGATAAAAACCTCCCCCAATTAAAAAATCCATAAACTTGCCTCCAGGAGATTTATAGCCTGTCCCATAAAGTGAACAGTCAAATTTGTCATGACTGATCGTGGTAGAAAAGACGTAGGAGAAAAGACCACTGATGCTTCCATATTTGCACCAGCACCAGCTGCAATGGAAAATAGATGTCTGTCAGCTGGAGATCAGCTTTCTCATATATTTTTCAAAATTCATTATTCTTTGGAAAACTGTTACTCCACCCAATAAGAAGATGCTGAATGAAACCTTGTCAATAAGTGAAACTATTTAACTTTTTAATACAGCAAAGACATTACTGTAACTTCCATTTACTGGATTTCCATATTTACTGGGTATTACTGGGTTTTATCTCACTAACATCAAAAGGAAAGTATTTATAATACATAAGATACATAAATGGACTGGAGGAAATGGACAGAAAATCAAAATGTAACTTTGAAAAACATCATGTAGCATTTTCACTGAAAACAAATGAACAGATAATAAACCAGGAAGGAACTAGTTTGACCCTTTCCTTATACCAAGGACAGCACATGAATCAGGTGAAGAAAAAACATCCCAGTCCACTGTTGCTGCAAAGGAAGTTAACTAAGGAAGGAATTAAAAGCTGCTATTCACAAATATAATCTTAAATGTTCATTGGTTCTTAGTCTCCTCTCTCAGAAGAGGCAAAGGTGCACAGTATCTGGTTTGCTGGAAATACATTCCATATGCTCCAGTTAAGGTCAAAGCAGAATCAAGCTTTGCATATTTGGGTAGTATTTGATCATAAAAATCAAAGTTCTCTGGACTTTACAATATGTAAAGGGTCAGAAAAGCCTTGTGGGATGTTAATAATCCATATGCTACAAAGTATTAAGTTCTAAAACTCCACATACCTGAGTGAAAGGTGACATCAGAGTATGAGGAGTATTTCCATGTCTCCCAGTCAAAATCTTTGCTAAGGATTTCATCAGGAATAGAATCTCGAAGGTGCTCCTTCAAGGGATCATCTGTCTCCAGGAGCTGAGAGAGATGGCTCCAAACAAAGGAGCCCACTAAAATTCAACAAAGAAAAGCATGTGGAAATCAGAGAAAAATTACAAGAGTCTTAAAAACAGATACAGGAATTTTTTTAATTGTTTTTATTATTATTTAATTTTTATATTTTCACGAGTACTGCATTAAATTGTCTGAAAGATACAACATTTTGGATGGACTTGTAGAGCTCCTTCATAAATCTGATAAATTAAATGTTCTTCATGGAATCACTGGGAGGAGTCACTGAGGGTACACCTTGACAGGATTTTGGAGGTGGATGTAATTTCTCTCTGTCTCAACTCTGAACAAAGAAGAATGAGTGCTCTCCAAACCACAAGCCACATCATCAGGTGAACACAACACTGAGCCTGAACTCACAATCACTGCAGGACGTAATATCCTGGGAAAATGGATACCAAGGCAGAGTTGGCCAGGATCCAGACACAGTGCACACAGAGCCTGCTTTCATTTCCCTGCAAACAATCATACAGATACCCTTCTCATGTTTGCTTCTTCTTGACAGATGTAAATGCAAGGGATCAGTCTAGAGGTATCCTTCACTGAACGTGGTGAAATGATGAAACCATTTTAGAATATTGCAACATTTCTTCTGCCACTTGTTTCTTTCTCAACAAAATGTAATTTGCCATCATCCATTTGTATTTCTAATGCACTGAACATCAAAGCTTTTCCATACATCCTTCTCAGGAGCCTTCAGTGAATGAAGTGCTGCCAGGAGAAGGGATTAATTCTATGAAAAATCAGTCCTTACTGACTAATACTAAACTAACAGTATCACAATTTCAATATAAAATGTCACAATCATACAAACAATCATTCAGAAACAATCTACAAAGCATTAAGATTAAATAAAAATTGACATAGATTGGTACCATTACACCTGCAAAGTAAATGCCACATTGAAATATCAATTAGGAATATGTAAGACTTCAGAAGATGCTTGGCTGACCTTGGCTGGATGTTTCTTTCAGCAAAGTCTTTTGTACTTGTTTAAATAACTCTTCATGTGGACACTTCATTGCTAAATAATAAGCAGCAATTCTTATTTCCACATCTTCGCTGGTTGCTTGATACAACTGAACTAATATATCATTCTAAGAGAAAAACACAAAAAGATAAAGACAATTACAATTCATTCCCCTGGAACACCACCTGTGCACTTTCAGTCCTGGTGGGTTTTTTGTTCTCAAAGAGCTATTGCAATATTTATAGCTACTGCCTTATACCTGACAAAGTCACTTTGTGTAACATGGATGCAAATGTATGTACATGTTATCTATGCTACCTTTTCCATAAATTCCCTGAGCAAACTGTCATTACGGCCTTAAATCTGTACAGGACTCTGCAACACAGAGCCTCCCTTGTCAGCACAGCTGTTAAGGATGGTTTTATTCCACCACAGGAGAGACCTGTCTGTTGTATGTCTCATGTGCCACAGCCAATACACAGACAACAATGGTTGTACACAGGTTCTGTTCACAGGCTATTAAGGTCATTACTTTTGGTCTCAATCAAAGAGCAGTCCAGCAACAAATTTATTCTGTTCAATATTTCCCCAGGATCAACCAAGACAGTTTTTTTTGTGAAGTGCCAGGAATTAAGAAACTGGTGACTGATACTACTAACATTTTTATTAGCATTTAACAGCCCCAGTCCACCCACTTCAGTAGTTCATTTGCTAGACAACGATGGGGTATATGACCATCAGTGCTGCCCAGGCCAACTCTCCTGGCTTTGCATTCTTCTAAGCATCAAGGTATTAGAGATGAACAAGTTTTGACCTTTCTTCCATTAAACCACTCAAGAAAGTGTTCTAACTATGGCAGTGTATTGCAAATCACGACAGGCTTTTTCATTAATACTTTATGCCTCAGAGAGTGAAACAGTGACACAGACTATGGGAAAAATCAAGTCCTGTGGGTTTTCAGCCATAACCCCCCCACAGACATAAGGCACCCCCAACTGAAGTGCCTAAGGAAGAAGTCCCAAACACTGCCTCAGTCACTGGATGTGTTACCCCAACTGCAGCAAAGCTTATTGCAGGTTGCTCATCTGAGTGGTTCTACCCTCTCCTCCAACAGCGGAGGGGCTCTGCTGGAACATGTCTACACCTGTTCCTTATCTGTTTGAGTGTTTTGTAACCATTCCAACAAGTCCCAAACGCGTGGCATGGCAGGAAGGCAGTGCACCACTCACCCTGACAGGGCAGGGAACGCGGCGGAAGGCCTGGATGGCGGCAAGGCGGATTTCCATGGGACGGCCCCTCAGGGCAGCGCATGAGGCTAAAGCAGGAGCCAGTGGAGCCGCTGCCAGCCCCGCGTTCCCGATGGCTTTCAACACCAGCTGCAGCTGTGGATGCAAAGGTAGAACTGAAAGCTCTCCAAGTGCTGGCAGCTGTACATTGAATTTCATGGCACTAACATTTTCTGTGCAGAACTCTGTTTGAAATGATTACTAGTGATTTGGGGAGTTTACTGCAGCTCCTATTGTACCACCTATAGCTTGGTTTTACTGGGAGGACAAAACACATATGGACCACTGTTCTATTCTAATGCCATGTGGCATTAAGTAGAACCTACCTTAGACCTGGGGGAATACAAAAATATTTTTAAAAGCCTGCATTGCAACAGAAGATAAAAAGTCACGAATTTTATGTACTGGAAAAGTTGTTCAAGTACTTTGATATTTTGTCCCTTTTGATCACAGATATTCTGACATTTTAGAGATTCAACAGAGAGTTCTGGATACAATAATTAAAGTAAAATAATAATTTGTCACAGATAGGTGTTCCTATCTGTTCATACTGCTCAGTGGTATGAAGTTTGCCTCATCAGGAAACCCAAGGCTTTTCCCCACACAACACCACCTATACTGATAGTTTCTATCTGTTGGATTACAAAATTTTATCAGCGCATTCTAGCAAGGAATATTCATTTTCAAAGCTTGTATTCATGGCTGTCTGGAAATCCAATTAATACCATTTTTATCAAACAAGTTCTAGATCATAAAGGGAACAGAAAAGTAAAGCACTATATCATGTGCCTCTGTATAACCAATACCTTGCTGAGATCTTCTGAATCTTGAACAGTACAGTTTCCTCCCAGAAATTTCCCAAGAGTCCTCATCACATTCTGCACAGCAGGTACAGTATCACAGGAGCTGTGAACTGAACAAAACCTGTGTACAAGAGCAGTTACTCCCAAGAAGCAGCTCTGGCTTGCTCTAGGTGACTTCAGCAAAGGCTGTAAACAACCACAAAAAGAATGAGGTGTTCCGGAAAAGTCATGAGAATGACTATTGTAACATAATACAGATTATAAATGTATCAAAATATTTACATACTAAAACTCAATCTTAACAAGATTACCTGGACAGAGCTTTGTATAAAACTCTGAAAAAGACTGTTACTGTAAAACACAAAAATTATGAGCTGCCTAGATCCATTACAAATTAAAAAATTAAAAACAACATCCACTCACAGCAAGAGATTCAATCATGCCCAAAGTGGGATTAGGAATGAATGCAAATGACCAGAAGAAATATTCTACTTTGTCTTCCTCAACTTCTCCAGAAGCTATGAGGTCTTTCATTAGGACAACACATGCCTCTGTGGCACAAGATGGGAGAGCATCTATTAATGGTTGCCTGTAACACAAGAAAAAAGTACAGGAAATCTAAAATGACCAAAATACTCAAGAATCATATAACAAGCACATGGAGACTAGGCTTCTTTCAAAGTAAATAAAAAATTGCTAGTGGCCTAGCAAATGCCAGAGTCCACAGAAATCAATATTATCTTTTGGTTTAGTGGCCTTATAGAAATATGTTCCAGCCAGGATGTGGAAGTGCATTGGTGTTTCAAGAACAGCATTTAACCAGATTTTCAAGAAAATATTCACTTGGATTCTCTGAGAATTAAGCCATATCACAACCCAGGTTTGACTCCTAAAGATTGAGGTACCTTAAAGCACTGGTTTTTTATTAAGGTGGTTTTTTCTTTCATTTCACCTGTAACACCAGTAACAAATTAAAATATTAAAACTGAATTACAAGCTTTTACCTCCTATGTTTTTTTAGACCTCATCTAAGGGGAAAGCTTACACCAGCATGAGAGACAATGTGCATTCCAGTTCTTAAGAGTCCCTCTGTAAATATTCTATACCTGCCTCCTACACTGATGGAAAGACACTCGTGCATTTACTAGAAAACAGTTAAACTAGATGGAGTAAAAGCATCAGAGGGTAATCTGCATGAGATTCTTTTTCACTCCTAAATTTAATAACCATGTCCTGAGTAAAATTAGTTTAAAAGTAATATAAAAGAGGCAGAGTAGTTTAATTACTGCCTAATACTGAAAAATATTAGCATGACTATTTATCAAGGGATGAGAACAAACCTAACCCAACACAAAATTTGCCCCTTTTGCATCAAGAAAAGATATTGTTGCAAACATAAATCCTGGCATGAGATTAGTTTCAAATAGGCTGATGACATTTTGTACTGAAACCAAGTAAAAGGATTGCTTCATTATTTTTAATTTTGTGAAGGGAGAAAAATTTACTGATTTTAGTAATACTGGATCATATTTCTGATAGTCTCAAACTATTGGATCAGAACTATTCCTGACTGCAGAAGAGTAGGGCCTTGATTTTTAAAGCCACAGTTCTACAATTGGTATAAACCATTCTGAGATCCAGCTGCTACTGAAAGATGCAGCCACACCACATCCACATTTCCCAGCCTCACATCTGTCTCCTCTGCCCCACAACTAAGGGCATTGAAGGTACAGATTCAAATAAGTTTTTCACAACAAATGGCAACATAAGCTTAAAACTGCAGAACTGATTTCCATCCAAGCCATGACTCAGGTTTCCCATTCACATTGCTTTGGAAACAGGAACTCTGACTGTGGGAATATATGTCTATTTTGTACATAACATTCATTCAGTGAAGAGAGACTATCATCCCATTACAGAAACAAGATCTGCAGTACAAATTATTCCTTTAAAATGCTCCAAATTTAAATCCAACATTTGGGCACAGATTCAAAACATTTTAAATATTTGCAAAACTTTTCTTTCCTGTATATTTTTCAATGCCATTACTAAAGGAGACTTACCAATTGTCTCTGCACTTAAATGCTGATCTCTGCCATAGTGCTCTTAAGGCCTCAAAGGAAAGATGCCGAAGCTCAAACACAAGAGTCATGAAGAGATCTGCAGTCTGTAAGTGCACAACCACAACTGTAATATTCCTGCTGTGCAGAAACCAGCTTCAGAGAACAGAGCGCAAGAGGTTATGCTGGCGCTGGCACTGATTTACAATGAAACCTGAGAGTGAACCCTCCTGTCTTCCCTGTGTCTCTACATTCCTTCCTCATTTGCTTTTCTCTCCAAACATATATGGAGAAGAGCTTTTGCTTTGGATGTCAACTGTTCTCAGTGACCACCAAGCACACCACTGGCATACAAATGAATAATAAATCAAAATGCAACAGTGTCATTACAATCTAGAAGAAAAAGTCATAATCTTCTCTGATTTTGTATAGCAAGATCCTGATTTATGACCAGAACTGCTGACATATCTTTAATACAAATGAAACAATAGTCAAGCTAACTGTATATTAATCTTAGGTTTATGTGAAAGATCATTTAACTGAGCTTTGGGCAACACTTAGAAGTTTCCCTTGAAAACCCTTGGGCTGTGAGAAATTATTCCATCTTACTGGGGAAAACTGCCCTTACCTCTCTCTGCAGGCAGCACAGGACTAGCTGCAAACATAGAGGCAGAAGAGCTGTTCTCTCTCACTAAAAGGAATTGCTACCTCATACAGCAGCTCTTTTACCTGGCACTTTAAAGGTTAAATAGCACATGGATGTATTCCTCTGAGACCTGATCCAAAGTTCAAGAAAAAAGATAGATCTCATTATTTGAAAAATTAGCAGAATGTTCAATACAGTGTCTTGTGTGTTCATGTTAACTGAACTTTATTATGTTTAAGTTTTAAACATGGTCCATGTTAGATTCACTACAATGCTTTATTCACCTCAGATGTGAAAGACTTAGACAAAGGACTAAATTTCTGGTTCCAAAGAAAACATTTTTCTTCATGTAGAAACCTTACAAACAAAGTCTACTTCTACTAAGTCACATTTCCAAAGCTTTGGGGACAAACCTACTTTGACTTCCTGACCTTCCTTCCAGAAGCTACTCCCAAAAACAATGAAAACATTGAATAATCCAGTACCAGCATTCAATTGTAATTTAAGACTGCCAACCATTTTCACTAACAAGAAGCTGTCATTCAGTAAGAAGTCTGAGTAATTTCTTACTGGTTTTTTTTTGATAGGCTGAAGGAGTAATTTGTCAGATCCAATACAGATACAGTTTATGGTTTTGTTCTTTTGGGATTTATATTCTTCTTAGAAATAATATATAATTTCATCAAATTAAATTTGTTCTCATACGTGAAGTCTCACCTATGTATTAATTCTGTTAACATTTATAATTCCATATCTAAAATTCAGATAGATCCACATGCATTCCCTTCTATTCCATTCCATCCCATTATTACCACTAAGGTCTATTTTAAAAAGAAATTACAAGCCTGGACACTGTGGAGCTAGTGAAACAGATTACATTTTATGGTCTATAAAATATTCAGAGAACTGTGTTTTATATTATTTTTAGAAGCATTTCTAAAGCATGAGACTCATGTACATTTCTCCACAGGAAAATCCACTTGGGGACTGGGGACCCTCACAGATCCCATCACAAGGAGCTGTGTGAGCAGCTGCTGCTGAGCCCAGGTGGCCCATCAGCTGGAGCTGCAGCACAGGTCAAGATAAATCTGCCAGATTGATGTATTTTCAGGTGATACAATTTTGGACTGTAAACTGACTTCGTTCTTCTTCACACCTGCTGACCAGACAAGCTCTTATCTAATAACTCCATACAAAATTTTGGACAGAAGCAGATATTTTTACTTTCTAATAATAAAGCTTTAGAATGAACTGTCTGACTAGGCGGGCTGTTTTCATTTTTTAAGGTTGGCTGCACTGAAATTGAGCTGTCATTACAAATTCCTTTATTTGTAGTATCATAATAACAAATGATGTTCAAATCTGACTCCCATTCCCTCCTCTGAAAGAAACATAAGAATGCCTGGCTTTTATTCTACAAAGAAGCTTGTTTTTCCTTCTACCTGCAGACCTGCCATATTTTAAAAAAAGGAAACTAGGTAAGAGCAAGCAATTAGAATGCCTTACAAGAAAAAGACAAACAAAAAAACAAACAAAATCATGCCCTGAAAGTAAACTTTTTTGGGTCAGACTGTGGTCCAGGATCAAGGCAAAGCAAATCTGACATAAACTTGCCCACCTTGCTCAGTACAGACACAGCCACATTCACCAGAGCTACGGATCAAGCACCAAACCCCAGCCAGTCCCTGGAAATGCAGCATCAGCAGAAGTGGTGTGACAGGCTTCTCCCCAGCCTCTCTCAAGAGAGGGTCCCTTCTCCCCATCCCTTTTTCCACTCTTTGTCAGTAGGCAGCTTGTTCACTTAATGGTCCATTAGCTAATCTACATCCACATTGAAATTCAATCTTGTCTCATAATAGCATTAAAAAATTAAACAACAACTTTGCTTCCTTGGAAATGACACCATCTCCACCTCCATTTTCTCATCCCTTCACTGTTTCCCCCAGAGCTGGAGATTTTCCCTTCCATTTATTCTTGGTTTTGTGTCCTGAAAGAAATGCATAATCTCACCTCATTCAGAGTCAAACAATAAAGGGACAAACAAGCTCTACATGCATAACAGCGCAGCTGTCTCCCAAGCAACGCTGTGGGCATTCCCATAACTTCTTTCTTGGCCCAAAGGACATTTTATTGGCTGAAATGAGGGATGATAAAGATTCTCTTTGAAATGTCTTGTCACATGGAAAGAACACCCTGAAACAGTGAAAATGGTTGACAACCAATCAAACCCTGTGCTGGGACAGGCACATGATGAATAATTCACCTCTCTTTTTGGCAGTGGCACAGACAGTAGCCACTTGTGCTAATCTTAGTGATTTAAAAAACAAATTTCCCACACATGAAGCCAGTAGGCCTCTTTGGAGGCAGAAGTGACATCCCACTGTTACTGGGAAAAATCATCTACCATTCTTTCAAAGACACTGAATTAAGAGTGTTCTATAGAAGGCAGGATTTAGAGGAAATTTCTCAGGTCTGCTGCAGTAATTTTTTCCCTCAACATTGTCCAGGCAGTCTCTAGTCTGTGCCTAAGTGCCATTTCATACTGCTATAACACTGACAACCACATGGAATTGAGTATTATCCATCCCCAAGAAGCTGCTTTTATTCTGTATTAGTACCAACCATTATTATATGGCTCCCTTAGCCCTCCACAGCCCCAGTCTCCATAGCACGCAGCTAAAAGAGATGGCAGACCTGCTTATAACTCAGAGTCAGAAGTCTATCCCAAATATTGCAACACCCACAAAGGCCACTGCTGCTTTCTCCTCAACCCTGTGCCCAGGCTTTTGTCAGGCTGTGGTACCAGGTCAGACTATGATCACCATTTAACAGGTTGGGAGTAGGGTCTGGGGCTGGAATTTACCACAGCTGACTGAAGTGCCGCCCCACCCTGTGCCTTCCCCTGAAGTGTCACACACAAAACATGAACACCTACCTGTGCTCATGAATCACAGGTAGTACTAAGAGGGAGGTGAACACACCCAGGATATCACCGCAGAGCTGCAATCCAGCACTGCACTTTTCTCCAGTCCCCATAAAGCCTCTCCTCCATCCCTCAGTATCTGTGTCCAGCCCAGGGGAAAGACAGGCAGAGCTTCTGTTCTTTGACAAAGGAAGGTGAGTGCCTTCCATGCTGCATCTGAAGCTTTCTGTTAATATCACTGGTACCTATGTGCATTTACAGGAGAGAGCTCAGCCCCTCTGTAAAGGAAATAACCTTGCTCCAAAGTACAAATAATCTAACAAGAAAAGAACCTCAGAGGACTGAGAATGAGCTGACTAAACTCATCAGTGGCATAAGTGCCTTTCCCATTAGACCATACTTGTTTTCTAGTAATATCCTGACCAAAAATGACTTAAAGACTGTTTTCTTCTGTTTTCACATTTACATTTTTTCCTTTATTTTTCCCTGTAGGAACTTCACTACTAGCAAGAACCACTCTATTTGAAGGATAATGGAATATGAAGTGTCCTCCGTTTGCCCTCAGCTGATCTCAGGTGGACAGTGATTAAGCACCATCATCTGTTGATCCTTCTGTATTGTACATAACAGATGTTCTTTATAACCTAACAGGTGTTCTTGATAATCTCTGAATTTCAGAGATAGGGATCTTCATTTCAAACACAGTGACAACTACTGACTCATTCAGCTGCTGCTAGTATCAACAAAAAATAGAAGACCTAAGTGAGCTAAGGAGACAGGCAGACCCTCATCTAGAATGATGGTCATCATAAAAAACATTTAAGCCACTGCCTGTTGCATTGTGAGCAGAAGATTCCACCCTATCTTAGCAGCCTTCACCAATGAAAATGGTCCAGAGGGCAGAGATTCCCTCTAGACCCAAGCAGCACTTCCAGAACACACAATGGTTGTTGGCAGAATTCATCAGAAGCACAAGGAACCTACCAGCCAACACCCAGAGGCAATGGCTTCATGTGCAAACTGTTTGAGGGCATGAGGCAATATAAGGATGGCAGAACTCCAATAAGCATGGAGACAACAGCACTACCAGGGGTAGTATTAAACACTAAAGCTGTAAAATATGTGTTTTACAATAAGGTATCAAAACTGCCAGGGACAACCCAAACCAGATACTTTTTATGTTTCTGGTTTTTTCACAGAGAAACAAAAATTTGGGACACTTTCTTTCAGATTAATTTAGAATATAGTTCAAAATTGCTTTTGCTGAATATTCAGGGGTCAACAGGCTACTTTAACTCCTCAGCATGATTTACTGTTAATGTAAGAAAATGACATTTCAAAGCATTTTCTCTAATTCCACATTTTAAAATGTCCAAAACAATGGAAGGCTTCAGTATTTCAAAATTGCTGCTCTCCTGGTCACCTCTTATTTGCGTAGGACAATTGTCAGCCCACGAAGAGCCTCCCAAGGAAGCAGAGGCTGTGTGTACAGTTTACCTCATAACTTGCACTGTGTGCCAAGCAAAGCTTCCACACCAGTTCAGCCACTTCTGCCCCAGTGACCTCCCTCTTAGTCACCTCCCTTTCATAGAGAATGTTGGTCACATACAGATCCTCAGGGTCCCCTGGAAAAAGGAACATAAAGGAAAAAAATCACATCTCTGGTGATTGGTGGCCATTTGCTATCATTAACCCTATATGCAAGGGGAAAGTTTCTCTCTGAGCCTTTATTTCTCCCTGTAAAAGTCTCTCTAGGCTCAGTACAACTAAGGGATGAATATGAATGTCTGCAGACAGCTTGAATTTAGGAACAAAACAGAATCAAGACAAGTGTGACCCAAAAGAAAGTCAGAGAAACAAGACAAAGATACACATGAAAAAAGCCCTACTTTCCATCCATCCACCTTATAGCATGGCCCTGCTACTTTACATTCATCACCTTTTCAAATGTCATCTAATCACTAGTCCCACACTTCAATCACCCAGAAAGTCAATAGGAGATCTAGGTGCCAAGGAAAATAGCTTGACTCTGAACCTCTTCCTGAGGAAGAATCCTGTCATCTTATGTTGGTATAATTATAAACAAAGTGACCTGGAAATTTGAGGGTTCCTTTTAAAAAAGAACCAAACAATTATTTAGAAACAGACAAAAGAACATGTTCCTCAACACTTAGAGTTTAACTTTGAAATCATTCCTCAGGCAAGCCACCTGTTGACTTCAATAAAATAATTTTTCTAAGGAGAAGCACAAAAAGCAAAGGAGCAAAAATTAAAACAATTCTCAGACATGGCATGTCCTTAGTTCCAATAGGACTTGCAATTATTTAGGCTCCTTTTATATCAAAACTAGGAATTGCCCACAGACCTGGGAAGGCTGATGCTCTGCATACAAGGGCACTAAGTATATAAAGTAGATAAAGAGGAGCTGGCCATTACAGGCTGTCACTCTTGGAAACCAACCCAGTTTTGGAGATCCACACAGTTTTGTTATGGCAGGCCCAAGCCCTCAAAGAAGGGACAGCTCAGCCCAGCCTGCAAAAACACCCACTTTAAAGCAGTTTAATACATTAAAAGTGAAAATCATGGGTGCAAAGAGTTCTCACAGACAAGACAAAGTCACAATATTTTTCTAGGAGATAAATTTGCTTTAGAAGAAACATAGTTACCTTTGCTGTAGAGTGTCTCTGTTTCCACTTGCAGGAGTTTGAGTGCAGACTGCGTGTGTGTCTCTGCCCCGCTGCCCTGCTGAGGGAACAGCCTCACACGGTCGGACTCGGTACATTTGGCCTCCTCCAGGACCCCGTCCCTAATGCTCTGCACACATTCCAGCTGGGAGGACAGGATCTGCTGCTCAGACTGAGAACAACAGATACTTCAGGAAGATTCTTGATGACCCATGTCAGCCTACCCAATCCTTCCTCTCCCAACTTCACAGAGGATTCCAGTTCTGGGATAGTGGAAAGTCTCTTGTCTACACCTGTGACAGTGCTCAGCCTGTGGAGGTTAATGCACTCCTTATTTTAGCCAAGCTTTTAATCACTGAAAAAACAACTGCTATTAACTATCAGCATCAAATGGTGTAAATTCATTTCAGTTCACAAAGCCTCAAAGTTAATCAGATATTTTTGGTCAGCAAAGTAGAAAAAAGCAAAAGGCTGGTAAATCATGAATAGCTACTACAATACAAGAAACAGGTAATATTCACCTAATAAAAATAGCACAAGATTCAAACATTGAGTATATTTTCTGTCAACAGTGAAAAGCTGCAAGTCTGGCATTTAGAAAAGTTTCTATCTTTCTGAAGTTTTCTATAAATAATAACTTTCTTTTTCTAATGTATTTTTTCTAACTCACATCTCTCTATTCCTCTCTTCCATGGTCTATTTTCAGTTTACCTCTATAACATATTTTAATGAGAGTTTAATCCAGGTACCTAACAACCTCCTGCATTTATACTATAACATTCATCAACTACAATGCAAACTTGCATTAAAACAAATTCTGTGAATAACAGACGTTACAGGGAGAATAATATTCACCATTTCTTTACTAAGAACTCAAGTTTGGGCAGACTCTCTTCAAATAAGACAAAAGCAAAAGTCAGTGTCATTCCCCAAAACTTACTGACACATGAGGAAGAACAACAGACTGCACAAAAGTCAAGCCAGAAGAGCGATGGGAGCAGAGGTTTAAGTCCTTTGTCTTTACAAGAATGGGACCCTTTCGCTGGTACCTGGTTGGGCATATCCCCAGGACATCCACCTAGTAACAAACAGACACTGTTGAATCGCACATGCACACATAAAATGCAAGGAGATAGTGTAGGTTATTGCAATTAGTTTCAATAATTACTTTTTTTATAATAAGAATAAAGATCTAAATTCTTCCTTGCAGAACACCGGCTTTGCCACAAAAGCCATGAAAAGGTAAATAATTTTAAAGACATTGGTCAGGTTTATAGTAGCCAGGCTCTGTTGGTTCGTTTAATTTCACTGTATTATGCTTTTTCATTTACGATTTTATGGGCACGCAGGGAAGTATTAATTCAGAAGAGCATTACACTAGGCAGAATAACTTCAATTACATATGGGTGTGCCAAGCCCTACTGCAGAACATCTCTTTAAGCACTGACATGCAGCAGTAGCCTGAGAATGAGGCAGTGCTCATCATACTGAAGGTCAGTCTAAAGAAAGCTCTTCACAAGAGAATTGCAGCCCCTGAGGTGTGTCAGCTGCACCCATGCACACACTCAGGTGACAGCAGGATATGTGGGCTATTGTTTCAGTGTTACACAGAAGAAACTGAGCTTAAGCATTGAAATAATTGCAGAGAGCTCTGAGAACATTGATCTTAAAACCTTCTGAAATTAATGAAAAAAAAAGTAACAAAAATTAATCATGAATTATGGATATTGTATTTTCTCCATAGAATAGGTAAAGCCCTGGCACTAGTACTCAGGTAGCCAAGTAGTGGATTCCAAGGCTCAACAAGAATGTGAATTATAGATAATGTTAGAACATTCATTACAAGAAACAATAAGATGAACAAACAATGTCTGCTGAACCAGTGGCAAAACTCTTTATTTATTTCCAAGTGGAGTAGACTTAACATGTGCAAGAGCTAAGAGTCACCTCAGAGCACGACTGAGTCTCACCTCCTCAACAGCAGCACCAGCAGGGAATTCCTGCACTGTCTGCAGGACACTGAGGATGCCTCGCTTGATGTTCAGTGCCCAGGTCTGTTCACTCCTCACAGGACAGAGCTTCAGAATTTTCCCATCATGGAAAGAAAAATGAAGAGGATGCTGTTCTAGTATCTCCCTGTGATAAAAGAGTTTATCATTTCTTGCTTCAAAGAGTGCAGGTCAATTTATGGCATTAGACTGAGATTTTCCTCAACAGAGCTGTTCTTCCATAATGGATCTGTCTCACTCTGTACATCCATTCTTTACAGCAAGCCTCTATTCTTCATAAATTCAGCCTAACCCAGGGAGCCCTTGAAAAAGCCCTGTGAAACCCCAAAAACAAATTTGCTCAAGATAATCACAGCATTCTGAACATAATTGCAACACTTAATAAAAGCAGTCCTGGCAAATTATTTACAAGTAAATTTATTTAATGGCAATGATTCTTGTTTAAGAGAGAAATTCCATTTTACGACTCAGGGTGCCTTTAGCTTTGATAGGCATGTCTGAACTGCAAAGTAGCTGCACCATGCCTCTTCAGTTGATACACACAAAAACAATTGCTTCCCAATTAACCCATATCTTCCTGCTCTGCTAGGTGTGCATACTTGGGCTCTATCCCAAACTTATTCACCAATCTCTGCTGGTAGTACACTTCCTAATGGCTTTTGTCTCAGATTGAGAGTACAGTGTTTCCTACCTTTCCAAGGGATCATTTTTTAACCCTGATTTTCACTCCTAATGGGAAAACAAACCATCCAAAGGAAGAATTCTATAGTAGCCCAGTGGTCAGCTCTGATACAGGGAGCTAGACAGCTCATCTGCACATTAACTGGGGTGCTAACAAATCATCTAATCAATCAGGCCACAAAGTAAGAGATAAAACTTTAATACACCAACATCTGGATAAAGTCTTTCCAGAAGAGACTGGGCATATAGGATAAGGGTTTCTGAACTCCTAGGCAACTGAGCCTGGTTTTGCTACTATCTGTGGAAATTACATGCATGTTCAGAGGACAAGCTAGACTACTGTATATTCACAATAGGCTGAGGGAAATGCTAATAAGGCTCACTTGTCTGAATAATTATTTTGAATAGCCAAGCTTCACTGAATGCTTTCTTTGCTACCTCTCTTTTTTGGCTTCTCTGCAAAGAACAATACACAACTGCTCTTACTGCTACAAAAATCTTGCAAATAACTTCACAGAAGATGTGCCTGTACACTCATTTGAGCTCTGATACCACTGCCCAGAGTGCCCAGAGAGAGAACACAAAGCTCTTCCCGATGAATATAAAAAGCAACACATTTACTCCAAGCTTGCTCTTTTTGACCCTTTGAATAGAGTCAATTATCTCAGCTCTCAGTGTTGTTTAAAGGCTGAGAATCCAAATGGCAGGACAAAAAGGAAGATTACAAACTGAGCTTAATCAGACAACAAAACTGCCTTTTTTTCTTTTTTTTTCTTTTTTTTTTCTTTTTCTTTTTTTTTTTTTTTTTTTACAAAGAAGCATAACTCTTTCGGGAAAATGCACANTCTTTTTCTTTTTTTTTTTTTTTATGACACAAGAAGCATCAGCTCTCTGGGAAAATGCCAGACTTCCACAGTTTGAGGAGATCTTTGTGTATGGCCATCTACACAGGAGACTATACCTTGGCAAGCCAGTGAGAAACACACTGACATATGTTATGAATGAGCTACTAAACCCAAAAACAGAAAAGGAAGAAAATCTCATTGGACAAATAAATTAAATATAAATACCCTGGAAGAAAACAACACAATGTTTTGCCTTATGAGAATCTTCTAAACCAAGAACTTCTGAAATGTACTGCAAAACTCAAGAGTCTGTAGAAGTAACATGTGCAGCTCTGAGAGCTCTGATCCACACATGCTGCTAGAGGCCTGATGATTTGTACTCAGAATCATTTGAACTGTCTACTGTCCAAATGATTTTACATACAAAAGGATGAAAGTTATGTTGAAGAAAAATCTGTCTCTCATTCTCTTGTTTTTGCTTATGGTGCTCGTATGTCAAACTTCATTAAAAAAACCCCAAAACAGCACACAACAACAAAAAAAAACCCACACATACCACCAACCATCCTACTACTAAACAGAGTATGAAGCAGAATAAACAATGTCCCGTCATGCTGCTGCTAAGCCATATAGTTTCAAAAAACCAAAAAAAACCCCAGACCAGATTAGAAGGTTTTCTACCTTAGACTGTCCATTTCCTTCAGAGACTCCTCTCTGGATCCAAAACTTTTCTTAATCTCTACATCTTGCACCTAGGAGCAGAGATTATAGGCAAAATATTCCATTATCAAAAGGAACTTGTGGATGTATCACATCAGGATATCCACACAGAACATCACAGACTATGAACCAAGGCTCAGTGTTGTAACAGAGCAGCATTAGCCCCATCTTCAGGTGGCATATCTGCGGCAGTTTCTAGAAAGTTCTTCTATGAACTATGAAGAAGTTTCACTCACTATTAAACACATTTTATACAGCACAGTTATATCCCTTTCACTGTCAAACCACTAAGCAGTTAATTTTTATCCATGTGCCAGGACAGGGACTGGCTGTTAATTATAAGAAAAATAAATTTTTGAAATATAGTAATAATCCCAAAGAAAAATAAGATTCCACATCAGCTCATCCCAATCACTCAAACAATTATGACAATACTTACTTTCAAAACCATCTGGCAATTCCCCAATCCTTCAATGATCACTGTGCTCTCCAGAGAGATGCCACTGCTTTTGTAATTATTTCCCTGCAGGAATGTGTTGGTGACTGCTGAATACCTGTAGCTGTATCGAGCTCTTTTGGGGAAGTATGATACATTGTGTCCTAGGAAATAAACAAACAAAAAAGGGTGTGTTTTTTTTAGCCTATTAGTCTTCCCCTTCTGTCTATTTTTTTTTATTCTCTTTTTATCTTTCAGCCACTGAAATCAGCTAAGCAAAGGGATGGATATGCAGATTGTTCCCTTCCCACTAGGACTTTCAATTGAAAGAATTGAGTTTCTGAAAGCACCCTGCATGTTGGCCATAGCTCCTGAAAGGAGGGGGAAAACACTTCCCCTCTCCCAAGCACAGAACCCCACAATTTCCTTCAAGGCAAGAAGTGAATTTCCAAGGGCAGAGAAGGAGTGTAATGCATTTACAGACAATGGTCTTTTGACACCTTTCAGAGAACAGCAAAGCAGGACCTTCACCACAGCAAGATGAAATAGATCTGCTCTTCATGCCCATGGCTGGGCTTAGTCCCACACTGGTTTAGTCCTTTGCTCAGCTCTAATGCTAAGGAGTGTTTCAGAGCTCACAGAATGCAAACCTCAGGCAGGTGTGGGCCCAGCAAACCTTAATGGAATTTCTCTGCTACTTCCAGGAATGCTGATCACTCAGACATACGGATCATTCTTCTCAGAACACAACATCCCTGTGGAAGTTTTCAGATTCTTCTTTCCTTATCATATAAAAAGCCTGAATACAATCTTGTTTTACTCACCTGCACATTCTGCAAAACAGGAAGCTCCATAACTTAACCTCTCTGAGGATCCTGCAATGACAAGTAACAGAACAGAAAAGCACTGCAAATTTATGCGCAGCTCAGCACAGATCTGCTGCTTCTGAGTTTCAGTGAAATTACTGAAATCAAAGCATGGTCCTCAAAACAAATAAATAAATCCATGAGAGTTTTTCTATCAAGAATACAGACTGGCACAATCTCACTAATTCTGTTGCTTTTCCCAGAAAGCTGAAGGAAGATGCATCCTCTCCAGGGAGGGTGCTCTCCCACCTGCCCAGTACCACCCAAACTGCTCCACAACACTAAAAATGCAAAGCTGCTACAAGAATTACTACAAACCTACAAGCTGTAACATAGTTCTCTGAAGTTTTGCCAGTGAAAACATTTCTTAGCAGAAATATTCTGCATTGAGAGAGATGAATCTTAGCAGAGGAAAAGTTTCTTCTACTTACTACCTGAAGCTTCAGCCACAACAGCACAGAGTAAAACGATGCCAAGCAACTCTGTGGCCATCGAAATCACCTCCTCAGACCAGAAGTTAACCAAAACACATCAGCTCTGCTCTCAAAGGCACCTCTGAACAAGGCACTGAAAGAAAATTTCCTTCACAAAGCAGGAGCTCACTATTTCAACTCCCCTCTTCCAGCCAGAGGAGGGGCTCCGGCAGGGCAGCCTGCAGAGGGGAGGGGGAGGTTGCAGTAAGGGGGAGAGACAGACACACACATAACCACTGATCCCATCCCCAACAGCATTTCAGCCTTTTTGCAAAAAAAGAGAAAGAGAAGTTAATCTAATTAGAAATTAGAAGTTAAATTAATTAGAAATCCCAGAAAACTGCAAGGAAAAGAAATTAGGTATATGGCATCTGTGAAAAACGAGGTTCACTTTTTGGTAAATTTTAAGAAATATGTTTAATAAAATAATTAAGACAATTAGGAGATAAAAAAAGCCAAATACGGCCGGCCAGGCGACTTGGCATTCAGCGAAGTCCACACTTTGCTTTCTCAGAGACACTCGTTAAATACCCTTCCTGTTATATCAATATATGAATATTCATAAAATTCCATAAACTAGTTTCCATATTCCAGGAACTGTTTTGCATGGCTCCTCTTTGGGTCCGCCTTTTTAGAGTATGTGTGTTTCGTGGCTGTGTCTTTTTTATCGCTTCCAGCTCGGGCCTTGGTCCATGCTTTCTTCACGTGGTAGATGTTGATATTTGGTATATCAATAGCAGGGTCCTCTTTACATGTTCGCTGGATGTTATCCCAACCAAACAGACAGTTTAAGCATATTACATCAGTTATTACCACTATACCTAATTTTCTAAAAGCAGAAATAAAAACTTATATTCTATATCCTTACCACAACATTTTTAACCATATAGCACACATCTTGCAAAAAGCCAACTTTATATAAAATATATATAACAGCATCATAACAGAGTAAATGCTCAGAACAATCCCCTGCGGTGAGTTTAAACTAAATAAACAAATGTAAAAGTTACCCTAGCAATCATTCCTTGATGATTAATCAACCAAAAAGCACACAGAGTTAAAGCCAAAGCTTTGGGGCTAAAGGGAAGGTGTTTCCATTGGGAGCAAGCAAGTTCATGGGAGGCAGCTCATCACGCCAAACAGTCCCAAACCTCAAATGGGTGAAACTGTGTGTAAATAACACACAAAACCACTGAACCACCATCCCATCCTGCTGGTACCAATCAGGTTTGTACAACTCATCAGACACAGGCCTTCCAGGCAGACCCCTCTTCCAGGTAAATAAAAATTCCCACACTCCCCATGCCCTCCAGCCCACGTTCAGTCTCCACAGACACGGTAATAGAGCCAGTGGTCACTCCCAGCACGGAGCCACGGCCACAGCCCAGCTGTGCTGTGTGCCAGCACCTCCCGAGGGCAGCCGTGTGGGCAGGGAAACCTCGGTCTCCTCCTGCTGCAAACCCTCTGGGATGGGCTGAGCTACTGTTTTACTTCAAACAACAGTCACAAGCAGAAATAGATATAACAATCCCAGTCACTGGTACTACTCTCCCCCTCCAGGTTTGTGCTGCTACAGCCTCTTTCCTGCACATCACAGAACATTTGCTCACGAAATTCTTACAAATGTTAAAGGGAAAGCAACTTCTCAAGTGTGCTTTGCAAACATCAATGACTAAAGAAGGTGAGAGAGAGCAAATCTAAAGAGTTAATAAAATATTCCATGATGTAATCTGGGCCCCTCTATCAAAATCCCTGACTATCAAATGCCAAACTCAGATTCAGTCTAGGTTTGAAACTGAATTAAAAAAAAAACAAACCTCAAAACCTACATATTTCATTCAGCAGCTCAAATTTCCTAGAACAACCCAAAGCAGTAATTGAGAAAGCATTCTTCTGCCTTCGCAGTGATTTTTCAGAATATTCTAATTTTGAAACTGCTTCAGAGGTTTCTTTGTGAAAAATTACTTACTGAGTTTGCCATTTTTAATCTGCTTAAGCTACTCAGTCTGGTACTCATTCTAACTTTTGATTTAAGAGTACAGCTCATCTGGGCATAGTATGTACTCCATGTCAGCAATCATTTAGCTCTTGGTCTACTACCAGCAATATGGATAAAAGCAGGAAAGTCAGCAGTTGGGCAGGAACATAAAAACATTATGAGTTCACCAGAAAATTGCTGTATTGTGACAATTACTTTTTTAATCACTACTATTACTCAGTTTCCACACCAGTCTGACTTTTAACTGTCTATATAATCAGATTTTTCAGCATATTTCACATAGCTATTTTTAAAAAACCAACCTTTAAAGCATAAAATATGCATCAAAGTCAGTAGGAACACCAACACTGAAATCAGAGAGAATTTCTGCTTTATCATGATACTGGTTCAAGTGCACAGTGTAACTTAGGCTTTCTAAAATAATCTAATTTGCATCTTAATGTCAAATTTTAGCTTTGTAGCTTCTCATTTCTTAGGGAAGAAACTATACTAATCAAAAAAGAAGAAAAATATCTTACGGTAGGACTATGAGCACACTCAAGAATTTATAAATCTGAGCTTGCTTGAATCTTGGCAATTTCATAGGCCCAAGAACAAAGAAATTCACTAACAAAACTCTAGGGCTTTTTTTTTTTTTTTAAATAAAAATATTTCAAACAGCTGTTCTCAGCAGAGCACAGATTTGGGGAAGTTTTTATTGAAACGTCTAAATATGGAATTAAATGCACATTGGAGTCAAACCTTTAAGATAAAATATCACATAAATGTCCTGTGCACTTGTGACATCCCTCATGTAGTGGTTGGCAAGTGCAGGATGGAGCCCAAAACTCAACATCTTTTAAACGTTTTTTCCTACCTCACACCAGTTGAGCTTTTGCAAAAAAATCAAAACACCACCCCCAAAACAGACAGAAAAAGAACCTCCTGAAAATTCCAGCACATCGCTGTCCTAAATAATCTTTTAAAATGGAAGAAAATCTGGCCCATGTGCTGCAAACACGCTGCTTTAATGACACACAAGAGACCCACGCTGGCTGTAAGCTTCAGAAAAATATCCATCCATTTTAATGAATGCTATGCTCAAGTTTGGAAAATGAATTTAATAAAAAGTACCATCTGCCACACAACAGGCCAAGCGGGGCCGTGGACATCTGAGAACTGTTCACCATTATTGCCAAGAAAGCCTGAGCTGTTACAAACTGGCAAAGTTTGCTTTATATAGACCCCACAAACAATACTAAATTAATATTATAATAACACTGACGTTTAGCCCTACCAGCCGAAGGCAGGAGGGACGCACCTTTGGCCAGGGTCTCACAGCATTTGTGTGTTCGCCGCCCCTTCCCCTCCCCGCGCTCGCCGCCCTCCCGAGCCCTGTCAGGGAGCTCCGCCTGGTTACGGGCCCGAACCGAGCCCGGGGAGCCCTCACGGCACCGGGCACCGCCTGGAGCCTCCCCTACAGCGCCGGGCAGCGCCTGGAGCCCGCGGCCGGGGGACCCTCACAGCACCGGGCACGTCTCGTAGCCTCCCTCACGGCACTGGGGCACGTTCCGGAACGCCCCTCACAGCACCGGACATGTCCCAAGTGCCCCCTCCCGGCCCCGGGCACCCCCCGAGCGCCCCTCACCGNCAGCCCTGGGCACCTCCCGGAGCGCCCCTCACAGCCCTGGGCATGTCCCAAGTGCCCCTCACAGCCCTGGGCACCTCCCGGAGCGCCCCTCACAGCCCTGGGCATGTCCCAAGTGCCCCTCACAGCCCTGGGCACCTCCCGGAGCGCCCCTCACAGCCCTGGGCATGTCCCAAGTGCCCCTCACAGCCCTGGGCACCTCCCGGAGCGCCCCTCATGGCACCGGGCATGTCCCAAGTGCCCCTCACGGCACCGGGCACAGGCCGGGGCACCGCTCCCGGGACAGCACCCCGAACTCCCCTCACCTCTGGGGAAAACGCCGGGAAAGTGGTGCGAGGCACCGACGCTTTCCAGGGCGTTTTCCCAGCCGAAATTAAAGGATGGAGGAGGCACCTGTCCGCCCCAGGGCTGTGGCAGAGGCCGGACAGTGCCCAAACTCGGCCGAGGAGCGCCGAGGAGCAGCCGAGGAACCCCCAAACAGCCGGGGCGAGGGCGGGCAGGGCCAAAGGGGCAGCGGTGGCTGCGGGGACACGGGGCGATGGGGCCGCGCCTCCAGCCCGAGGTCCGGTTCTGGGCCTCTCGCAATAAGGACATTGAGCTGCTGCGGCGTGACCAGAGAGGAGCAGTGCAGCTCCTCGTCAGGACTGATGAGCAACAGCTGAAGGAGCTGGAGGGCCTCAGCCTGGAGAAAGGAGTCTCAGGAGGGACCTTCCCTCAGCTGCCCCAGAGAGGGTCAGGCATTGGAAAAGGCTGTGCGGGGAAGTGCTGGAACCACCATCCCTGGAAACATTCAGAAAATATGCCCGTGCTTAGGGAAAAATATGTGGTGTTTAGGGACATAGCTGAAAGGTGGAGCTGGCAGGTTGATGGTTGGACTCGGTGATCTCAGAGGTGTTTTCCAACCTCAGCAATTCTGTGATTCTGTTATCCTAGAGTAAAAAACAAACTTCAGCACTACTTCATGAACGATAAAAGCATTTTATGAGGCATGTGCTTGAGGTAGCTTCTGTACTAGTTACCAAGACACAGAGCACTCAGACTATCACCAGGAGAAGGTACTTCAAAGCCTGTGGAGAGCAAGAAATGGAAATTACTTTGGGGTTGTCTTTTTTTCTTCCTCCCCAATGCTTTTGTGAACCCCTTGCTGTCACATTCAGACGCACTGTGGCTTAAATTCCTAGAGCAGTGTCTGTCATACACCCTGTTAATGCCTCTGGAGCTCACTGAAGCTGCTTTTTGGGGGTATTTTTTTGTTACGAAGACAAAGCTGTAGTGTGGAGCAAAACAGCCAAACACAAAAGGACTTTCAAAAAGCCATCTACTTACTCTTGGTTTATTCTCAACTTGGACACAGCCACTTTCAGCACCTCCAGACCATACAACTACCTGTTCATAGACACTAAATTTTCAAATTCTTAAAAAAAAAAAAAAAAAAAGACCCAATAAAAATCAATTGTAATGGTTATAAGAAGAGCTTCCTTTGAAATCAGTAGGTTTTACACACACAACTTTTAGTGTCCTGGTTTGAAAAAATACTAAGATGCTCACCAGCAAATTTATTTTTATACTGGATTCACGCCCAGCATATCATACTTGAGAGTATTCATCTCACAAAAATACATTAAAAGTCATCCTCAAAAAAAATAAATTTGTATCAAATTGCAGATCTTATGAAGCAAATAGGAACACAAAGGTTAAGTTGATATGAAATGCAATCACCTGAACTACAAAAACTTTACACCTTTGTCACAGGATTTGCACTTCTTACTTTTTACCCCGAGGAAGACATTATTGTATACTCCATTACTGACCTCCTGCTGCTCAGTTATGAATAATAATTAACTTGTTTGAGTAGACAAATAATTTCTTCAAAAAAAACTATTGTGGCTCAACTGCCAGAAGTGCTTTCACAATCACTGCAATTGAAATAGCACCTTCTTGAAACCACTCTAAACTTGCTTAACAACTCCCTCTTGTAGGGCTATCAGCTGCCTTTTACTTGTTTTAACAACTTTTTTTTTTTGATCCTCTTTGCATGACAAAACCAGTTTTATTTCCTTCTGGCTCAAGCCTCATCAGAATTTGAACATCGTGCAAGTTCTGTCTATTAAAAATAGAAGCCTAATGAATATAACACTGTCAAAATGTAACAGAAAGCAAAGTCATCCTGGAAAACTCATGAAGGTGGGTGTAGGGAAGGCTTTACCTGAATCTGTAATGTGAGGCTGGAGGACTTCAGATAGCCTGTGCTTCTTCCTTACATGAAAACAGCTTGAGTCCATAAAGTCAGTATTGCTCCTTCTGTATCTCACCTTACCAAGGAAAAACTACTCATACAACACTCACTTTCTACCAAAATAACCCTAAAGTTGCTTAATAAAAATAATAAATATCAATGCATTAAAACAAATTTGTTTGAGGTACTAACCTTGCCTTCCTGTGCTTTTTGCACCTCAAAAAACCAAACAAAAATTTAGACATTGAAAGAAAGTAGGGTATTCTCTCATGATTAATAGGGATTCTTTCCTATTGATTACAGTGATATTTGATATATATTCCTGGTATGTGAACATGGAGCAATATTTATATATGTTTGTTTAGTTGCATTGCAAATGAAAGTTTTACTCAACAGTTTTAATTGAAAAAATATTTCTAGTACCTGGGTTGTAGGAAAACAACACATTTTCAGCATGGCTCTGTGTGGGACTGTTGGTCTGCAAGGCAGACAATGCCATTTATCAGAGACTTGGCCCAGGTGAGACTCAAAAAAATTTCTCCCTGTAATTATTTTTCTTAACATTTCAGCCATCCACGTGTTTGGAAACATTCCATACATTATAATTTTCCAATTACAAGCACTAGATAGGAAAGACAAAGTTTTTATTTTAAATAGAGTCAAATTTAAAAACAAACAGTAATTTCAACATAATCAAACACAAAGTGCTTTCACACAAAGCAAGTTATATCCTGCATTTGTTTGTCCAAGGCAGGTTTAACAAAACAGGTTACTTTGGCAGAGTCTGTAGATCATTCCATACAAAAGAGAACAAACATAGGCTTTGTATTTAAGGAAACACGACTATAGAAGGGGCAGCAGAAAGCTTTGCAGAATGCTGAATTAGAAGGAAGAGCTGCCAGCATTGTGTGTCCTATTCTCGATCCATACAAGGAACTTAAAGAGAATCAACAGACTGTGCACATAAATCAAAACAAACATTTTTATTTGGTGTTTTGCATTCTGGTGCCACCACCTCAGATTTTCCAACCATCACTTTGGAGAGAAAAGGGGAGCTAAGGGAATAACAACTGGAAGACTTACCAAATGAGTATATGGCAGGATTATCCAGACCAGACTGACAGAGTACTAAAAGAATTAAAAATCCTCCCCACCATGCAAGCAAATCCCAAGTTTGGAAACACTGTGAGCTTCATGGCTTCTTTCTGTCTTGCTCTGACAATAAACTGACAAGAAGCACATTTTCTGTGACACCCAGTGGGGGAATTCTGCTCCCCAGTAAGGCACAGGACTTGCTCGTGTCACCAGTACAGAAAATTCAGAGCACTATGGTGGTGCACCAGCAGAGAAAAGCACTTGTTGGTACCATGTCATCAAGGTGGAAAGCTACAAAACTATCAGCTTTTTATCTCCATCATCTTGCCAGTTAGTAGCTGGTGATGTACATTCTTATGGCACGAGACCAGAAACCTCTTCCAAATACACAAATAAGCTCTTAAATCACTTGCAGACTGACTCAGAAGCAGCAGCAGTTTACAAAACCTAATTAAGACAAGAGATTGTACATGATCTACAAAATTACTGAACTTCAAACAGAAACTAACTTATACCAAATATTTACAGAAGGCACATTTGGCAAGAACAGTAAATGCAGTATTTTTTTATTTGTATTTATTCTAGCTTTTTTTCTTTTACAGATATTAATACAGTCTTACTAACACAGCCTTGTTTAAATGCCTGTCTGCCTTTTCTGGACAGTTATCATTTAGGTTGGACATTAGGAAGAAAATTTTTACAGAAAGGGTGATCAGACATTGGAATGGGCTGCCCAGGGAGATGGTGGAGTCACTTTTACTGAAGGTATTTTAGAAAAGATTGAGTGTGGTATTCAGCACCACAGTCTGGTTGATAAGGTGGCATTAGGACACAGGTTGGACATGATGATCTTAAAGGCCTTTTCCAAGTAATTTGATTTTTGTGATTCAGATTCTGTGATATGCATTAAAATGTTGTTTGATCAAGTTGCTTATGACACAGAAATTACTTTAACCTTCAGAGCCTGATTCCTTAATTTTTTGTGATTATCATCTTAAATAGCATATCCAGCTTAAGTTTCTAAAAGCAGAAACCCATCTTTCATTTAATTTAGAAAAATCAGAGAAACTCCTTAACAAACATTTCACCTTCTTAATAAAGAAACAATAATTAACAAGCAGATCAACAACTAAAAGCCCGGGTATTTATTTATGTATTTCAGGTGGAATTCAAGACTTAAGATAAGGCTGAGGTTTGTTTATGATCCATCAGCTGACTTACGTAATTGTACAAGGAAGTTTTCCAATGTTCTGGCCAAGGCTCTCTGGGCATTTCCACCAGGGTGAAGAAAACACTTCACAGACTTTCTATCAGCAGTAGGAAAGCCTCCAGCCTAACAAAAAACACTGAACAAACATCTTCTATATAAATATCTTTACTTCAGATTAGAGACATGAATCGACAAGAAATGGCAAGAAAATTCAGATACTAGATTCAATCACTATTTTTGCACAACAACTTGAGTTGTCCATTTGGAAAAGCTATCTGAGAAGGAAGATGCCTTTAGGTTTGGTTCTCTTCCAACTACAAAAGTTTTAAAATTAATGCTAGTCCTCATGAAAAGATGACAACAAACTATTTCTTTTTTTCAAAGAGGAGCACGTGTCTCTGAGGCAACTCCCTGCAAGTTTGTAAACAGTGCTGCTGCCAAAGCATGAGCCTAAATAGTTCTCCATACGTGTCCTCCTCTTGTCCCGTGCTGAGACTTTACGGTCTTGATGCAAGCACAATGTGCAACATGCCTGAGACAAGATTAACTGAAGAACATCACCAACCTGTTCTGTATAAAGCAAAAAGGGAAATATTCCATTGCTCTCCACTGGTGCTGGACTGAGTGGCCCATACAGATTAGGTATGCTTTTGACAGACCTAAGTGAGACTCCTCTCAAGCAAATGCGTATTCAAACCAACTAGCAATAAACATTACTTTTTATTGGTTTCCAGTGACAGGATGCATAGAAAAAATAGGAAGTCTCCATGAAGCTTCAAATAGGGCAGTAGAGGTGTTAACAACTTCATCACTCAATGTTTAAACCGCCTATAGACGTTTGTAAGAACCAAGAAGAGCACTGCATTTTGGACAGGTGTGATCCACATCCTTTAGGGCATCAATGCAGAAGGGAATTAAGCAGCAGCCTCCTACACACCTGCAAAGGCAAAAAAAGGAGAAAACCACTGTTTTACCACTTTTTATACACACAAGAAGGTAAAATGTATTTTGTCCAAAGACAATCAGTAAAACTGGTGCCATAAGCTTTAGAAAGAAAACACATGGCTATGGAGTCTATTACTGTAATGCTCCAGAACTGCTTTAAGGTCCTGTAGGACACAGATGCAGATGTAGGCTAATTGAACCACAAAGGCTCAGGTTCCACAGAGAAAGCAAAGTTACACGTTAGAGCTAAAAAAAGTCAAGGTAAAAGTGCAAATCCAAATTGACCTACCCCACCAGGCAGAGGCCACCACATGAGAGCCAGGTCAAAGCTCCTGAGTCGTAGGAGAGACGTGTCACTATCATCTGGTTACAGGAAGGGCAGCACATCTGAACTGGGCGGTCATAAAACACTACTGGCTGCTGCACATACACCGTCTGAACAGTAACTGAGCAGAGAAATAGCTGTTTACTCCATCAGGAACAGGAAAAAAAAAGTAGTAGTCAACTTCCTCTAAACCAGGTATAACTGAAATATTTAGGGCTCAGAGCAATGAAATACACCATGACAGAAAGAAATTACCATGGCATTTCCTAATGCAGAAATACACTGTCTTAAAAATAAAGCTGCACTAAAAACTGAAGAAAGCCAAATGATGTTATTGATATTGGTGCACACTGAGGGATTCACAAGAATTGATTCTTCAACCTTATTCTCTTCAATATTTTTTGGCAGGTGGTGAACACCTGTGAACCACGATGTTTCATCTTCTCACAGCACCTATCACACAACCACTTAACACCTTACCATGAGGTACAGAAGAGTTTTGGAGGCTTACTGGGGTTATTTGTTGGTGGAGGCTGTCCCATGTGTGGAGGAGGGTTCATTCCCTTCCCATCTGGCTTCTGTCCAGGGACAGGATAGGGGTGAGGATAGTTCACATTGAGTCCCATGGTTTCCTCATAAGAAGGTGGTGCAGATGGGATAGGGTTGCCACTTGGAGCAGCCATTATATCTAAAACAGAAAAGAGAGAAAATCATAACAAAAGACATTATTTATTAAGGGCAATTGACAAATAATTAGGCTCAACTCAACAGCAAGAAGATAACTACATTAAAAGGGGCTTTTACCACCATAAAACTAATTGGCTGGTATTTGTTTCTGATAGTATTAAATGTTAATCTTGATTTCACTGTTGTTCTTGCTGCCTAGTTCCCACTTCCTTTTCACTGGTATTTTTTTACACTTTGTCCCAGCACCAATTCTCCCTTTATAAAATAAAAATACTAAAGCAGAGAGCTAGAGCATCTCTATTAGTATACTAAACTATCTAGCAGTCTCTTAATTCTCCAAGAATACTATTTTTAATCCCTCTTGTTCACCTGAAAAACTGAACAGTATGACAGGCCACATGATGGTTGCCAACCAACATGAGCTTGGTTTGTGGTGAAGCTGAAATATTTAAAAAATACTATTTACCTCTGCTGCAATTTGAAAGAAGAAGTATTTATACTGAAGGAAAAAGAAAGCAAAACAATTAACAATTAAGCATTGAGTCCTACCCAACTCAAAGCTTTTACAACTATCAAATACATGTAAGGTTGACATTTTTGCTTGTTAGCAACATTTTAATGAGTTTGTAGTGCAACTTTTCCTCCACCAGTTGTTATTTTGTTGCAGAGGATAGGAATGCTGACCACTGCCAAGAAAGGACTGTGGTTTCAATGCAGACTTCCTCTCCTCCTCCCAACTTCCTATAGTCTGCCCACCACTTTCTTCACAGAACAAGGTCTCAATGGCATCAATGCTGACGAAGCATCTCCCTTTTCCCCTTCCTCCTATGGACCATCAGACAGCTCTCCAAGAGCCACACTCCATTCCGTTGTCCTACATATGATCCCCCTGTGCACATGCAAGTTTTTTCACTCAGAACTATCTGGGAAAGGCAACCTGTATTTGGAATATTAATTCTATGATGCTGTGAAAGTTATATAGGAGCTCCAATTGCCCACAGCTGGTGTAAGACCCAGCACACAAGTTTCCAACAATGACATAAGCCTTTCCACTCTCCTGGAGCATGGAAATGCCCCTGGAATATTGCTGGTTATCCTCCTCACACAACACAGCTTTCATTGGGATTTCAGTGAAGTCTATAAATGCTTCCATAAAGAACTTGTCACAAGTTCGTTCACTCTTCCAGGTTACACAGGACTAATTGGCTGCACTGAAGGCATGGGGACAACACCAGCAAACACCAATGTTTATATATTTCAGGAGTCTCTCAGTCCTCCCAGCAGATTTAGCAGAAATGTGGAAAGGTGTATTACAGAGGGAATTGTGCACTCAATCAAGTGTGGCTTTTAGGGCAGCCCCGTGACCAGGACACAGGAGCTGGTACAGAAGAACAGATGTGGCTACAGGTGCTGGAGCAGTAACTGTGGTAAGCCTGGGACAAACACTGTTCCTTCCCACCTTTCTCACACTCACACTGCAGCTTTGGCAGAATGAAGAGGGAACAAGACAGCAGTCAAAGATGTTGAAACTCAGTAAATTTTTGTAGTAACAAGTATCTCATAGCTATACTTCAAAAAAAAAAAAAACATTGATCTTCTGTTTTCTTTAGAAAAGAGAAGTTTTCTCCTTGTGACTAAACTACAGAGCTGAATCATGGTCTACTGCCCCCACTCAGTGTGCTGGTTTTGGCTGGACAAGAACCCAGGAGAGGACACTGCCAGAACAGCTGACCCTAGCTGACCAAAGGGATATTCCAGACCATAAAGCATCATGCTTAGCAATAAAACCAGGAAGAAGGTTGTTGGGAAAGAAATATTGGCTGGACATCACTTGGTTGGTGGTGAGCAGCAGTTCTCATTTGCTTCACTTGCTGGATTGTATTTCTCTCTGCTACTTTCTTTTTCATTATAACTATTAAATTATTATTTTTATTATTATTTTATTTTGATGATGAAACAACTCTTATCTCAAGCCATGAGTTTTCTTACACCCTTCCAGTTTCTTCAGGGGTGCAGTGAGTGAGCAGCTGTGTGGTGCTCAGTGGGGTTAAACACACAGCTACTTCTGCTGCTCAGCTCTGCTTCATTGACAAGCAAGTCCTAAGAAATTGAACATCCTTTCACAGATTTCAAAATGATCAGAACTTCTAGCATGAACACTTTTAGTCTTGATATTCACTTATTTTTAAATTACATTGCGTATTCATTTCTTACCACTAAGTGGTTTTGAACAACCATTTGAATTTAAACATGATCACTGTGCTTTTTTCTGCACTTTCACTCTTTTTTTTCTTTTCCTGTAGACAGATGTGAACAGGTTTCAGGTCTTCACAGCACACTGTGGCTTTATTTAAAGTCTCAAATCTGTAGCACAAGTAACATGTACAAAGTACTACAGTGAATAGTGAAAAACTAAAACCATGTATGAATTCCTTCAACTTACCTATCAAAACAAAAATTCCTAATAAACATCAAGATCACATCAGGACTACAAAAAAGCCTCTTCAAAACACTGAGTATGTAGATGTAACCACAGCTTCAGCTTTTCAATTTCATTTTTCTAATGTCCCTTCTGCTTTAAATGTCAACTCCAAAGAGATATTTCAACCAACATTTCATACAGCCAGTGCAAATGTTTCACACTCCAGGTCTTGAAAATTAGGCTGGGGACAAGACAAAAAGAAGGTAATAGCCCACCTCTCTGCTTGGTATGTAAAAAACAAACCAACCAACCAAAACCCCATCCAGTAAAGAACTGCTTAAAATTACAGCTATCCTAACCTAGTCTGGCCAAACAAATCTGTTGTTGCCCTTTCCTTCATGTCTTGCTAAAATTTTACACAACTTAATCCTTAAATTAAACAATTCCTACGCAGTTCTCTTCACTAGAAATCCCAAGTTGTCCTCCAACACCACGGGTGGTTTAGAGGGCTCCCTGCACATCAGTCTAACCACTCAACAACACCGAGAATGAAATACAAGCCTGAAGGCTTATTTTTTTCAACACTCCAGCAGGATATACAGGTTTATCAGAGCACTCGGATTTTTGCAGTGCAAAGCCCTTAACAGCACCTTCTTGGACCACCAACGGCATCTGAACTCTGGACAATAACTTCCTAGTTTACCAACCTACTGTGAAATATTATCTCAAAGTTGTTTAAATTTCTCAGGCATGCGTGAGAAAATAAAATCCAGTAATGACAACAAAAAAGACTTTGACATATTATTATTTCAGGAATAACCAAATGGCATTGAGGTCACACTGAATGTTTTACTGGCGAAGTAGAAATAGTAGAAATAAACACTGACAGTCTGTTCTGCTGGCAGGAGAGATTTCAGAAGTTAGTGTGTTACTTTTCCCAAGTAATCAATAGTCCCGGAATCCTGTGAGCGGCTTCTGTAACCAACCCCCTCCCTGGGGCAGGGCAGGGCCGGTCCCAGAGGAGCGGCTGCCGCGCGGTTCCCGAAGCATTCCCTATGGGAAGGGCCACCTTTCGCCTGCCACACTCGGGAAACCGAAACTGCGGCCTCGCTCGGTCCCGCCCGCACCGCCGAGGGCAGGAGCCGCCGCCCACGGCCGCTCCCAGACGGGACAGGGACCGGGACCGGG